>OY987277.1:602500-1146189 GCA_963920785.1 Sphagnum contortum | reverse complement strand
ATGCTTCTTCTCGCTCACCCCAAGATAAAAAACAAAAACAAAAACCAGGAATTAATTCGACAAAGAAGAACAAAAAACAAAATGGGTCCAGAGTCTTTCAAGAGCAGGAGCAAGCAAGCTTTCTTTCTTTCACTTACCAATCTCTTCTTCCTTGCAATGTGCCAAATTCGCCAGCACAAGGACTCCATTCGGAGACTCCTCTCCTGTGAGCTTCGCACAGATGAGGCCTGTGAAAAATGCCAGCAAATTGTCAGAAGATTCAAGAACACCTTGCTTACTTGCTTGCCCACAGGATTGTGCAACTGGAAGTAGGAAAGTCCAGAATTTCTTTCAAGCATGACCAGAAAAACCAGAGAGAAAAATAAAAATAGAAGGGGAGAACCAAAAAAGCATAAATGTCCATAATCCATCCATTAGACATCATACAACATCATGGCCCCTGCATTGCAATGCCAGAGAAAGATGAGGCCCTGTTTGAGCTTGCTCATCACTCCCACCCATCATCAATCAAGTTTTTCCCTGATTTATTACTCAACGAAAGTAACCTGCATCCTGCAGAGTTAAATCTTGACAACCAATTGTGACTCTCTCAACTTCATTCCAGAAATTGCAAAACACAATTGTTCAAGTTGAACTCATCGCAAGTCAGTCCACACAGAAGAAAATCCAAGCGATTGTGCAGCAGCCACAGACTTCCCTAATTCATTTTTTTGCCTAGAGAATTCAGCAGTTTCCAAATCCCCCTTTGCAACACCCATCCTTGCACACGTACCCATGCTAGTTCAAATCTGTGAAATTGAGCCAATTGATTTCAGTGTGTACAATTTACAGAGAAAGAAATTTGCCTGGCCACTGAAGAAGAAGATGAAAAACAGAAGGAAAGAGGTAAGTCACGCATCATGAAATCCATCTCCCCCACACATGAATTTCATTCATGTGACCTTTGCAGCAATTTTTTTTTTTTTTTAAATTTTTTTTGCATCAAGGGGGCCTTCCCATTTGCATCTAAGAAGGAGAGTACGAGAAGAGAGAGGAAGAAGAAAAGGTAGCATAGAAGGGCAACGTGTGGAAGGGCAAACAGCAGCAACAACAAAAACAACAATTGTTGCAACAACCTTGATCCAAGTCCTGTAGAGTGAGGACTCATCAAAGCCAGTGACTTCATCTACAAAGTACTTGGCAGCTTTGAAGCTATCTTTCTCCCCAACAGATTGTCTCCTGCTGTCATTGATCCTCTCCCCAGTGTCCAGTATGGCTTCCAAGTAGCCATAAATCCACTCATTCCCTGCTGCCATGATGATGATCCCTCCACTGCAACTGCAAGCCACAAAACAAACAACCCAACACCACAACACAACACAAACAAATAACACAATCCAACAAACACAACAACAACAACCCACCACCACCCCCTCTCTTCCTCTTCCTCTTCCTCCCCTCACCAAGCCTTCTTCACAAAACAACAACCTTTCCCCCAAAATTGCACAAAAACAAAACAATCTTTTTGCCCAAAATTGCCCAAAAGCAAGACAATCTTTTTTGCCCAAAATTGCACATAAACAAGACAATCCTTCTTCCCCAAAGTTGCACAAAAACAACAACCTTTTCCCCGAATTTTATGTGATATCCAGCACCCACTCACTCACCCACACAAACACCCAATTCACTCAATCCTTCTTCTTCACCCACACACACCCATTTTCTGGGTTGTACTTAGTTTTGTACCCCACACAGTGTTGTTGGTGCTGTATGTATATAAGCAAGCTTCTTTTTTTCCTCTTCTCTCTCTCTCTCTCTCTCTCTCTCTCTTTCTCATGCCTCTCTCTCTCCCCCTCTCTCTCTCTCTTGCTGCACAACCCACCTCCTCCTCTTCCCTTCCATTCCCTTCCCCTCCCTTGTGAGTTTTTGCCACCCTTCCAAACTAAAATCTAGTTTTTACTACTGTAGCATAATATTGTAGGTAGCTAGCTAGCTAGGCTCTCCTCTGAATTCCTTCACAAGCATACAAAGAAAAAGGTACGTGCTTGTACCGCATTCTAGGGCAGGAATTGGGTGGGTTGGTAGCCCACCAGGTGTCAAGCACAAGAAGGTTCATTCCCCACCCAGACAGACCCAGCAGCAACTTGTGGAATATTCCAAGCTGCTGTGGTGGTTTCTTCTTTCTTCCAGTGAAAGAGAAATTGGGCAGTTCTTCACTCTCATGAAGAACTTCCAGTGACAGAAATTGGGCAGTTCTTCACCTCCAGTTCCGATTCTAAAAGATGAATTGGAATGCCTCTGGTTCCAGTTCCACACACAATGAAATTGGCAATCCTGGCTGGGGTTCTGGAGAAAAACAAATTCCAGTTTCCATTCTGGTTCCAGTTCTGAAAATGGTTCGAGGTAACATAGATCAGAACTGGTTGTTAACTGCCCATTAGCTCTTTGATTCTTTTTTTTTTTGGGTTTGTTTTTTTTCAAAACTTCTAGTTTCAGTTCTGATTCCAATTCCACACATGGATGAATGGATCCAAGAACCCAGTTCCAGATCTGATTCTTAAAATAATCTGATTCCAGTTCAAGTTCCAAAACTGGTTTGAAAAATCAGAACCAGTTCTGGTTTTGGTTAAAACCCAAACTAGAAACCAATCATGAATGCAGTTCTAAGTTCTAACTCACCAAACCAGATACCCACCAACATTCATTTCTTCTTCCAGTTTGGGTCATTTTCTTCTCTTCCTCCTCTTCCACCATTTCTTCATCGTCTTCTTTGCAAATGACTTGGGAACACTCTTTTCCATCTTCTTTTATCCCCTATAAATGTGAACACCCCTTTTTAATTTAGTGTGCCAATCATTTTCAATTGCTTGCTGGATGATGGAATCATTTAAAATTCATGAGGAAAAAAAAAACATTTCTACTTTTTTTCCAAGAACCCTCTTTCTTTTCAAGAACCTTCTTCTTCATCATACCCTATTTGTGACTATGGTGAACACTCCTATTCATCATTGGCTTCTTTTTTTTTGATAATGGTGAAACCCTTTTGTTTATCGTCTTCTTCATTACTTCGCAAATGGTGTACAACTTTCTTCTTCATCATCATGTTCTTTTCTTGACATGACCAAGGCTCTTCTTCTTCTTCATTGTCATCAATTTTGGACACCCTCCCTTCATTATCATCATCATCTTCTTCCTTTGCTTGAAAATGGTGGACACACCCAAGGTTGGTTTGTTCAAGTTGTTTCTTTGATTTGCACATGAAATTAGTTGGAAATGCACCCATTGTCAATTACGACTTTGTACAAGTATAACTACGCAAAACTAAGGTCAAAAAAAAAATGTTGTGAATAAAATAAGTTTTATTGTTATCATAAGGTGGTGTTATATCGGTATTGTTGTTGGGAAGATGATACGGAAGCATGGTCTTCGCATTATGCATGTAAAAGTATTGTCATCTATAACAAGCATTTGAAAAAAAAAAACATATTTGTTGGATTCAACTATTCACATAATCTAGAAGAATAAGAAGAGGCAAGAGGGGAGGAAGTAAGTAAACCTCATTCTAAATCCATCTTTCCAAAAGCAATGGTAATGCTAGTAAAATGTTTGGGGTTTATTATGGGCTTTGGATGTAAGAACCTAGTCTAGGTTTATTGGGTGTGGGTGATGGAGTTGTCGTAGGGAGGATGAAAGTGTTGTTGTTTGGTTGGTATTTTATGTGTATATCATCAAGCTAATCACTTGCAAGTGTCCTATTCTTAACACCACTTCAAAACCTTGTGTTTCTCCTTTAGTTTCAATGATAAATCTGTGAACTTCCTTTATAGAACATGTGTGTCTCTATTTGCTCCGCATACCAGGGTTTCAGACCATGGTGAATATTTCATAGAATTTTTTTCATCCATCCGGGATACGTGTAGGAGATATTCTAGGTTTTGGCCACAAGTGAGAGTATTTTTTGTGGGCTGAAAAGGGGAAATCTGGGTGATGAAAAACTTGGTAACAGATTCTAAAGTTTCTGTCCCATTCATTGTACATGGAAATGGAAAGAAAGGATTTTTATTTTTTTTAAATGCTCAATAAATATGTGAGTTTTTTTTTGCCCCCTTTTTTGGCAATTTTCTGACATGAAAAGGGTTGGCATTTTATACCCATTTACTTCTGTGTTGCAATAAAGGAAGTGGAAAACTTTATTCATATTATTTATTTATTTATTTTTCACATAGAAAAAGCCTGTGTGAATAGGCTGAATATGAAAAAATAGTATTAAAAAAAAAAGCATCAACAACAAAAACTTGAAGGCTTAAAAAAAAGCACCATGTTTGCCCTAATTTTCAAATTAAAAAAAGTTCATCTAGGTTTTTGGGTGCCTTACCCAAAACACCAAAATCCTATAATGAATTAATCCCTGGTGAATTGAGGGTAAAAACACACACACACACACAAACACACTTGGTGCTTTTGTAGGTAGCTCATTGTGAGGTAGGGAGGTAGGAGTGTAGGGCTTCCTTAATGGCAGGTAGAACCAGAGGTAGAAATTAGTGTTTCCAGCCAACCCTCCTTTTTGTTTGTCTTTCTCATGCTTTTCAATTTGCTTTTTTGGTTTGGCCTTTTGCATAGCCCTTTCTTCCTTCACTTGTTCATTATTACACCTAGTGGCAAAGGAGAGTCACATATTCTCCCCAATTGGATGATAAGGTCTCCAGGTTCAAATCTCCTTGGTCTAAAATGGGGTTTAGGGTTGGGCATGATCCATTTGCATTGCACACCCACCCACCCTAACAGTTGCATTGTGACCAAATTATGCTTCTTATACAACATGATGCAATTTTTAAGAAATTTTTTTAGTGTACTTGGAGGGCACCTTTTAGGCATAAGATTCCTCTCTCTCTTGTTCATTTTTCTAGGAGGTGTTAGATCCATCCCACTCTTAATGAAGGAGTAGGTACAAGAAACCTTAACTTCTTATGTCTCATGATTTACATATGTTTAGGTTTGTGATAACCTTCACATTGATCTATACCATTTGTAAAGCTCAAGAGTGTAGGATGTGGGATGCTCCTTAGATGCAAGGCTCAACTTTGCTATCACCTTGTCCTAGGGCCCTTATTTTGGGAATGCCCTCTCCTTGGGGCTTTATCTTGCACATAACCCACCATTTATGAGATTTTCATGACACCAAGCATCCTCATTGGATCCAGGCAACTTGTTATGAAGGGTTACCCATGACCCTCTTGCTTAGGGTTTGTAACAGATGAGGTCAATAACCTACACTTGATGAGGTCTCGATATCCCAAATTGCCAATCCATGCAAGGGTTGAATGACCTCTTGCTAATTATCTAGTCCTTGTCAAAGTTGATGAGCTCTCATTGATTTTTTGAGGCAGAGATAATTTTATAAGTAACTTAGATTGGGTTAACATTGTTGATTATCATTCTTGCTACTAGGAGCAAATTGTGTGATTTTATCCTCTTTCCTATGGGACCCGGTGCAAAGCAAATTGCATTTCAGGTCAAGATTATGAAGATGAGCATCTTCCTTCTTTTTGTTGATGTGCTTGATAGAAAGTAGATGGAACCTCCATATAACCAAACCAACCAAGTGTGCGTTGCATATTGTCTCATGCAACACCTTTTCACATAAAACATGGTCATGGGGATCTTTAAGATACTAGGTAGTATTTATCATGTTATGCTTCAACAACAACCAAGTATCAAATGAAATCAAGCTGATTGATGATGTGCTTAGAGATTGGGTTTGGGGTTTAAAATTCAGCATTTCCAAAAATAATTTAATTACCACCAACCCTGAGAAGGTACTATCATGATAGGAAAAAAATTAGTTTGAATGAAGACCATCAATAAAATTTCCTTACTTTGCTCATAACTCTATTATGTGTTGGGTTTTAGGGTTTTCTTTAAAGACACTGAAAAGGGCTGGCTCGGTTTTCTTATCATGCTTACCAAATGTGGGAATCCTCTCATTCGAGATGCACATCTTCTAAAAGAGGTGATGTAATCAAATCACTTCCTAGAATCAATTGAAAGCCAAACCAATCACGTGTGGTCACCAGCCTCATCTTTCCAGAGCTCTCGAGTCCACATGGCCTCTGACTGCCAAAAGAATCTTCCGTGAACACTGGGGGGGGGGAGACTAAGCAACTGGAAGGAAGAAAGGGGACCCACACAATATCCTTGAGGAATACTCATATATCTGCAAAACTTCCACCACTCATATTATGATCCTTGTATGCCCCCAACTACAACCCAATACCAAACCCAAACAATTTTTAAAAAAAAACCCTAATTAGGGTATTTACACCCATCATCAAATACACCCCACCAGCAAATGCTTGAATAGTTTAGAGAAGAGCCCATGACCAAATGGCCAAGCTCTTTTATCGAACATAAGGTGAGAGAAAATGGCCTCTAGCAATTTAAGGCATTTCAACCTAGTTGAGAGTTAGAAACTTGGTAATTCAGGGTTAAGGTTGTTGAGTACTCCATATGCTTTTTATAACTTGAGTTTCAAGATTACTCCAAGCAACTCGTGTGTGCAAAGACTCCAAGATTTCTCGGGTATGCTCTCCATACAAGAGGAAGTTGAATTTCAGACACAAGAGTGAAGAGGAAAAAATGGTTGACTTAGGTTGATCATTCCTTACTTCTTTACCCATGGATTTCCATGTGGAAGGAAAGGTAGGAAGTCATCTTTTACAACTGAATTTGGAATGAAGTATTTAAACAGTTCAAAGTTTTGTATGGGCCATCAAGTCCTTATGCAATCAAAGACGAGAAGAAAAGAAAAAAAGAAAGGGCCATTGTTGCAGGTGTCAAGTGAAGGATGGAGAGATGGAATGACCCAATCACGGGGTGATAGATGGCCGAGCATAAGCAATGCCAGGTGCAAAAGTCCACCCTAAAAACAACCATGAAGTTAACCTTGTTGTTGTTCCAAACCTTGTTTGGAACAACAACAACAACAACAAGAGGCGCTTTTGAAGATGGGGTGATTGATGATGATGGTGCACTCAGAGCTCCACCACATTCGGAGTTTCACCTGGTACAACATCTTATCTATTGGCAGGGACCACCATGTTTGTGATGCCTTGTTGTTTTCCTCTCTTTTTGTCAGGGGAGAGAGACATAACAATTTATTATGATACCCATTCTTAATACCTCATTCTAGTCCTAAATTTTTGTGACTCTGTCAACACCCAAGTGAATGGACCTCAATACTTTGTCTGCCATAAATTGGATGTGCTGGTGTTGTTGAAGTGGAGCATAAGTTAAATTTTAAAGACTTGCAGGAGTGGAAGGTGTGGGTGGTGGGGCTTGGCATCTAAAGTATATGCTTTGCTTTGCTTTGCTTTGCTTTGGTATTGCAACATTCTTGTAAAAGCTTTGATACCAAAGATTCTCCATCCCTCCAATGTCAGCCAGCAAAACTACATATAAAATAAAGCTTTTTTTTGGCTCTGCTTGAATTGTCACTGAGAGAA
Source organism: Sphagnum contortum (assembly GCA_963920785.1). Classification (NCBI taxonomy): domain Eukaryota; kingdom Viridiplantae; phylum Streptophyta; class Sphagnopsida; order Sphagnales; family Sphagnaceae; genus Sphagnum; species Sphagnum contortum. Next base: position 1,138,708 of record OY987277.1, on the reverse strand, counting down.
TGCATGCATGAGGATGTAAGTTATGAGTCTTCATTTGGTCCCCACATTTTTTGAGGAATGTTCATCAGGTGTTAGTGTGAAGTCACTTTGCAGGAACTTCAAGGAACATTTTTTATTATACATATAAACTGTTGCAGGTTTGAAGTTTGAGCTTGCGAATGTACGTGTTCTTGTAACCTGGAACATTTCGTATCAATTTAACCATTGCTCATTTGAACTTGCCATAGGTTGTATTTTGAACAATGGGTTGATTTTTTTGATAATTTTATGGAACATTTTCATTTTGAACTGTTGCTGGTTTGAAGTTTGAACTTGCTATAAGAGATACACACCCATTAGCCCACACCATGAGCTGGTTGTTTATGTCTTTTCAAAGTACCCATGCTTTTTCTTTTCTAGGTAAGGAGGATTCCAAAAGAGGCACTCTCAGTACAAATTTTGTGTCCTAAAGCTTGTCTCCAACAATTGGGCTTGCAATCTGGTTGAATGCACAGCTACAAATTGGATTTGGCCATGGATCTCTAATATGGATTCACAACTTTTTTTTGCTATGGAGATTTGGTTGGTTCTTATTATTTGTGTCGATATCAAAAGCAAAGTTAAGCAATACATTTGCATTTTCTTTCTACAAATGTGTGGGAGGAGCTCATTTTGAATGAATCCCGGATACCCGAGTGTGGGCATCCATTCCTCTTACTCGGTATAAAATCTGTGAATAGTAGTACCACATGTTGAAATCAACTTCATTGATTGAGAAGCATACATATTGTGCTTTTGTTCACCAAGATGACTTGACAAAAGAAGTTTACATGTGAAAAAGATATCACATGTTCCACCAAAAGAGTTACCTATTGTGGAATATTCCATGGAATTGTAAAGGGCATCTATGTTGGGGGGTTTTAAACCAATGTTGTTCCAATATTGTATCTCAATGTGGAGGTGAATTTTCAAAATATATATGTGTTGGATCAAGGTATATTGGCTTCAAAACTTTTCCCAAACATGGTACATGTAAAGGCACATAAGCTTGGAAAAGTATTTTGTCCAACTTAGGATAAAGGTAAATGATCACATTTACCTTGTATTTATCATGAGAATTTAAATGGGTAAATGTTAGGTAAATAACAATATGCATAACATTTATGTAATTATGGCACATTGACTTGTGAAAAAAGATTGCATAAATTGGAATTGCAAATGTGAAATTTAAAATGTCGTACAATTGAAATCAACAAAAATAAAATGAACCAATCAACAGCTTTGATAATAGGTTCAAGGCATTCTTATAATGGCGTAAGGGATCATAATTCTAAACTCCTTCCAAGAGCATGTTGTAATGATCTTATCAAGGTAATTAGGATAATGAAATGAAAATAAATTATTGACCACAATTTTGAACAAATTCATCATAACAAACATGTGACAAAATATGCTTAGAGATGATTTTGGCACATACCCAAAACAATTACCTTCCCCTAAAAAAGGGTAAACATAAAATGTATACTAGTTGGGTAGGGTAAAAAGTTGAAACATGTTCTTTACTAACCAAGTAGGGTAGGCAAATGAGGCAAACCAAGCAAATGAGTTAGGCATTCAACTTGATATTTACCTATGGGTGAAACATGGTAAAAATTTAACCCACCCAACACCAATTTGAACTTTGGAAGGTTGTTTTCAAAATAATGGCCTTCTAGCATAAGGGTAGGTTAGTTAATTAAAATTTCCATTAATAGACACATGTCATATGGAGTTAAAGTTCAATCTCTTGGGCTAGGATCATGGTAAAAGTTTAAAATTTGGGAACCTTTTACGTGAGCCACACCCAAGAATGAGCTCATAACATGAGCCTCCAAATCTTACATTATGAGAACTACCTAACTTTCAGGTCATAACACCTCATTATTTAAGTATATAACATGCCTAAAGATATTCATTACCACACTAGGTGTGTGTGCCCCATTAAATGAAAAAGGCCCATTCATAGATTTACCACCTTTGTTTATTCTTACATTGCCCATAGAGGTTGTAGTTTCATGCCTTCACATGATTCCAACTTTTTAAAAGGAGGTCCATGTGAATTTCATTCCTCAATGTTGCCATCATCTTTGTCCAATCCTTAACTTTTGGCAATGCCATAACATGAAAAGATACATTCAAGAGTGAAGTTCACGTTTATTGGCATCGTATCGTTGCACATATTGCAATCAGAGGAATTACTCTTGACTATTCCTTGTCAATTTTTAAATATTAATTAAACTATACACCTTATCTTAGCTTGTTGGATTATGATGTTGCAACCTTAGCCTTATGCTTGCAACTTACAAAGTCAAATAGAAACAAGTTAGGAATAATCTTGAGGCATGTCATGATCCAAAGGAATTGAAACATCATCGCAAACAAATTGTAGAGCATGTGGGAGATGAAAAGAGACAATTCAAAACAAACCTGCAACATGCACGCCCCCTCTAGGAAGAGGGACTTTCAAAGGAACTCCAAATGTTTTAAATGATGTTTGAGGGATTAAAATCATGTTTTAATTAAATGATTTGAGTGTTATTGAAAATATATCAATGAGTGTTATAACATGTCAAGTTTGGATGCCCACAACAAAAATGTTTTTCTAGTTTTATTAAACTTGAAAAATCAAGACATAAATCATCCAAAATTTTCATGACCATTTGAAACATGGTTTCAAATGGCCATGAATTGTATTAGTATTAAGATTTGACATAACAATGGGAAGGGCTTAATTAATGTTTTCTTTAAAAGACACAAATGTCCCAAATGGTTACATTTTTTTTTACTTATTTAGAAAATTAAACTCTTAGAACATCAAAGTGTCTCAATTTGAGGAGTGAGATTTGAAATTATTTTTTAAAAATTCCATTACAATGAAAGGTCCATGGAGACCTACAAACTATACCATGTAAGGGAATAATTCTTTTTATAAAAAAGATCTTGATTGTCAATATGAATCCATAACAAATCTTGACCCCAATATTTGTTCAAATTACACTTGATCTTCAATTGTCCATTTTGTTTAGTTGAAGTGTTTCAAGGTTTCCCATTTGATCCAAATGTGACGAACTAAGGAACATGTTCTTAGCTTTAAAAATACTTTAGAATTATCATTTTGTAATACAATTTGACAATCCTTTTAACCTTTAAATGTTAAAGGATTAAAAAATAAATTGAAAAGTGAATGAAATTGGTCCACCCTAATGTTTAGGAGCTAAAGCATATCGCATGTCCCATAACAAAGGTGCAATGATATTTGTATGTGCGGTGTGTAGAATCCCATGGACTTTAAATCAAACAGACATCCTTCTAATGATGATTTGAAAATGTTGGTGGGTTGAACTACACAACTAGGATTAGTATGCTTATTTATGTCACTTGTATTCAAATTAATGTTATCTTTTGAAGCTCCTAGCATTTTGATGATGCCTTTAAAACTTGGAACCAACACATGGATACTAATTTGTTGACAAAGGTATTACACCTACATAATTACTTTATTTTGAATGTGGGAATCTATTAATTGAATGACTTTGATTTCCCTATGAATGCACAAAATAAGAAGTCTATCAATCATTAAAATAATTTCATTGCCACAATAATCAACAAAACTTTCAAAATTTTGGAATGATTTGCAATCACACCTTCCTCTATTAAAATGTTAATGGGCAAATTAAAAATTATTGCAAAACTAGTTTTCATTTTGTAACTTCCCATTAAAAATTTATAACAAAATATGGTTCAACGTATATTGAAAAGCTAACAATGCATCACATCTTGCTTGTTAATAGTGAGACATTTTTTCAAATGTAATTAAAATTGGGTTGGTGGTATACATCAAGCAATAATACACAAACATGTCACCATCATGATCCTACCAACATGACAAGTTGAATGGTGCATATTGTGTAAAGAATAGAAAGCTATGAACTCATAGGGAATTTTTTAAAGTTGAAATGTTGAAAATTGGTATGAATTAGATTTGTGAATATTTCTTTCCAAAATGTTTAACCATTTCACAAATGTTCACAAGTTGCACATATTATTTAATCTCAAGGAAAACATCCAAGGCATGAACACTATGTTGAAATTTGCACTACATGCTTAAGGGGATTTTGTTTAAGGGTACTATATGAGGAATTTTATTTTATTTCCATCCTATTATTAAATTTTAAATACTCATATATCTAAATCACCCTAAATTTTATTTTTGCATTGAATTTTGATATTGTATATTTGTTTGATTTTTTAATTTTAGTTGAAACTATAAATAATGATAATTAAATCACAATCTATCCACATGTTCACATATATATCATACAACCAACCATTGAACATAAAAGCAAACATGAAAACAACTTGATGTGAAGTACCCAAGGAAGAATCTTAAGAAAAATTCATTAATTCATACATGAAACTTCTTGAGCTCCTTCATGATGTTACTTTCTCCCCTTGTTTCACAATCAAAATTAAACTCAAAATCTTTAAAATTACAAACCTCTTTAAATTTTGAATCAAAAAAAAAAAAAACCTACAAACAAATAGTACTTAAATCTTTTGTACATATATGTCATATTTTATTCAATTTTTCTAATACCTCAACATATCTTGTATTCATTATATCTTCATCTTAAAAATAAACATGATCCTCTTGAAAAACCAATTGATTTGTAATTTTTACCCAATATAAAACCTTTTCTTTTCCATATAATTTTCTAATTTCAAAACGAATGTTCTTTCTTAGGGAAAACTTTGTTTATTCCTCCTCTTCATCTACCCATAAGGTGATATAATTAGGTGTTTTATTCTCAAATCAAATGAAATAAACATCTAATGGATGAAAATTCAGTTCTCAACACCAAAACAAGAAGGGAAAAATTTATAATGCAATTCAATCCTCCAACAAGCAACATATTGTTTCTAACCAACCAACTTCAATTCCAAATCTTGTTGAACCTTCAATTCAAAGACAACAATGGCACTTGTTGCATAGTAATACACAAACACTTGTTTTTTTTCTCAAACAACATTCACACTTACAAAATAATATCTTTTAAAATATATGATTAAATATATACATGTCCACCACATTAAGATAGATCATATGCCTGAAACAATTGAAAACAAAATATAAAAAAGTTATGGTTCAATCATTTCAAGTTCAAAAAATGATGAAATTTTGTACATCTTCTAATTAAATGGATTAAAATATAGTGAAACCTTTCACACTAGCTAATTCTTGAAACAAACAAACTAGCTTTATCTTTAGTTTAATGAATAACCTAGAAAACTAGTTGCCCTAATACTCTCGACATATTCTTATTTGAACAAAAAGACCAATAAACAACTTCATACAATTTAATAACAATTCATGTAATATCCAACATTTAACCCTCTATCCATATTTGGTACAATCTATATGATGTATATTTGTAACTTATAAATAAGAGTTTCATATTCAATCTAAAATTTGTCATTGTGGTGATTTTTTTAAAAATAAAATAAAATGTCGAAAATATATATTTTAGGTTTCCTAGTCACTATATTGAAGTTCAGAATTTATGAAAAAAAAAACTTCCCAATTTTTGTATTGATTTCAAACACAATAATGGACAACAAAAAAACCATGCTTGATTATTTTTACTTTCATTTCTTTTTTTTAAAAACCAGATTTGGTTGAGTCGTACTACGGATGATCACCACTTCAACTAAAAATACAAAAAAGAAAAGAAAAGATAGAAATGCACTACTTATAATATTTTTAATGGGTTTTTTTTTTGTCTAAACAAATTATGATGCAGTCAAACTGATGATCATCCACAAAAAGATTTAGCCAAATTTGGCTATAGACCAAATATGAAAGTAATAAATTTAAGAATTTTTCAATATTTTGGTTACCTGTTGGAATGTGTTGTAGAAATCTGGCATTTTTTTTTTCCCCACAAAATTCATTAGTATGTGTCAAAATTATGTTTCTGGGTTGAAAAACTGCAAAGATTTGCCTCCCCAAAAAAAAATTCTGATTTAAAATGTCAAGAAAACAAGAATTTGTGTTGAACTTGTTTGTTGATGCTGCATTTGCAATCAACTGTTTGCAGATGATTAGTGTTGTTGTTTAACATGCAATGCAAATTCCATGGTATACAATGCTTGTCCTCCTGCATTCATCTGTGTAGATAGATGGGTTCTTGTCCTTGAATGGAGCTGTGGTAGTGGGGGAGTTTATCAAATTGCACAACATGACATTTCCTTCACATGATCTGCCAAGAGTAGTCCTAGTTTAGACTAGCCTAGATCAATTGATTTCAATTGGGAAAAAGAAATTCTTGAATGCAGTGTGGTCATTTGGAAACAGAGAGTGATGCAAGAAAAATGAGGGCCCAGATTCCGGACAATGACAAAAATCTTTCAACTATGGAGATTGTTGTCTTCAGAAGTTCTGATATCCAAACCAGGTCAACATTAGTGTTTTTTTTCGGTAGCAAAATTTCACCACTTGGTGACAAAAGAAAAGGGGCTGTGAAGGCCTCAATGGATTCCTTGGGAAATTTTTGATCAAAGTGTCCATCTTTCAAGGTTGAAAGTTCTCAAGTTGCCATGAGTAGACATTTGCTTCTGGCATGTCCTCAGCAGCACATAAAAAACCCAGATGGACGTGGTCTGGTTGCAAGCTTTCTCATTAGCAGAGGCAATATTTCCTATTTACGACTTTAGACTACTGTTAGTCTGGTATCTATGTTTGAACATACCAGCTTGAAGCTGGTATTATTGTAGAACATACCAGCTTGAACCTAGTATTGAGTACATTTCAGAATTTTCGTACACCTGTTGATCATCATATTGGGTCCTCTTCAAAACTTTCATCCCACCCTGGTCCTGGTATTATTGGGTTCACGACTAATTTTTGGCTTGCTGGTGGTATGACAAAAGTATATACTTGGTATTGCAACTGGTATTGCAACTTGTACAAGGCTGACATTACCTCAGGTCCCTAGTCTGTACCAGGCTGGTAGAGGTAGAAAGCTGGTATTGCATCATGTGACACCAGCACTGTAGGGTCCTTGACACCAGTCTTGATACCAGGCATATATGCCTATATACCATGCCTTAGACTTATTCCTTGCAACTTCCATTGTCAATTTCCACTCGCATGATTTGACATCAAGTTGATGGGAAACCTGAAGTGAGTGGTTTAACAATCTAAGTTTCAAATGAATTTCTTTTGGGAGAATGGAATCTGGAATCGTCTTCTACCCATTGCTTTAAATAAAGGCTGATCAGTCACTTATGTTGCTTCTTCATGTGAAGTTCTTACATGGAATTCAGCTCAGTCTTCACTAGAACAAGGAGAGGAAGCCTCATCATATCTGGGGACCAACATTCCCCCCACCTTCCCTGAGAAAAACACACACACACAGCCTCAGGTGCCTTGTAAACAGCAGATGCAACACTAGCTCAAGACAGCTACAGTACAATTTGGCTGCACCCACAAAGGCTCTCAGACGTCCAGCTTTCTAACTATCTCTTATATCTGATCAGAATGGTACTGAACCAGCTAAGTTATCAGGCCAAGCCATCATCCAGATAGCCACTATGTCAAGGATGACTTCTCTGATTCAATATCATGTGATGCATTGGAGGGGGAAGGAGATCAGGATTGGTCTCTATATATAGGAGTCGGAGCTGAAGAAAAGAAAGTGCTAATGTTTGATCTGGATACTCCATCTGGTGGTTGGCAAATTGTGTCTGCCCTTCTATTGTGCACTTGGGCATTGAGGGAAATACAGACAACAATTTCTTCTACACCAGAAGAATTCACAAAAAGAAAGGGGATAACATCTCCATAGTACCATCATGATGCTCTGAAGACATATTTGACAAGCTGATTGTCAAAGAGTCAACTCAATCTCACTAAGTTCCAGAGGTTCAAAATATCTTCAGTCAATAAGGTAATCCCTGATTGCAAACCACACAGCCCATACATCTTTGGGTCTTCTATCAAGAATCCTGCAAATACAGACAACAAAATCTGGTCAGTACAGAGTCAGTGGGTAACAGATATCCCATTCTTTGCCATGCATGCAGCCAACCTTCTACAGTAAAACTCAGAATCATCCCTGTTCACAGGAAACTGAAGCCATGAGCTTCAATGTGGAGTATTGGCCAGCATCCCCAGAGTAAATGGTGCCAACATTGGGCCTCAGCATAGGCATCGGTTCTGCTGTTTTGAGCATTGTTGGTGCTTGTAGGATCAAGATAGGACTCCCTAATTCCAGAGCCTCCTTGACTTTGATCTGACCACCAGACTTTGTCCCCCCCCTGCATCATGCCATGCCTCTAATCTATTTGACAAGGGCACAGAATTGGGTGTTGCCAGAAGTGTCTGTCCTTGTCTCGCATCTGCTACTTAAGGGGATTCTGTTGCAGCAAACACTGTCCTGTAAATTCAGCTGTTTCCTCGATAGGGAAAACAGAATGTTACATGATGATCAGAAGCCAATACTCTTAACCCCTAGATGTCAGGGGGGAGCATTTTGGTCCACTTTCCCTTGGGATTTCAGAATCTCTAACATTTAGGGGTTAACCTGCATCAACATGAATATGTCATAATTTTAGTAGCAGGAAATGAGAAAAAGAAATGACTCATTCATGACACTTCTGTCATGTTTTTGAGATTGTCAGCAAACAACTAATCCTAGCAGCATTCAACTTCTTGCAACATGAACTCTCTTTTCTTTACTTATGGGTATTGAAGCATCTCTTGCTATATCTCCATCACATCTCACATCATCAGAAGCCAAAACTCTTATAACCTGCACCAAATACCACATATTTTTATTTTCTTTTTATAACTCTGGCAACAGAGCCTCAAACCGTAACCACCAGGGTAGCTGACTGTCCTCACAATATGTCATACTTTTAGTATTAGCAGGAGATGAGCACACAAATGGTGACTCAAATGGGATGCTTCTGTCATGCTTTGAGCTTGCCTGTGACACAAACCCTAAACCCTAAACCCAGCACTGCTGGAGTGAACCAGCAGCCACCAATCCACCAGTTCAGGATGAGGCCATTCAAGCCATTTTGGGAATGAACCAAAAACACATCCTCCCCTGCTAAAGGTTTTTGGTTTTTTCAGCCTCTTCTCTGCCCCAAAGTTTTTTCCTCCTACCTACCTACCTCACCTCATTTTGCTCTCACTACATCGTTAGAGCTCGGGAGAGCTTGAAACGAGAGGGCAGAAGAGGGAGGGCAAAACTAGGAGCTAGAAGCGGGAGGGTAAAAGTGGCAACCAAGATAAAGCGCTTGAAATGAAAGGGTAGAAGCAGCAGGGCAGAAGAGGGAACCAAAAGTGAGAGGCTACAGCAAGAGCTTGAAGGTAAGCTCCCTCCCTTCTCTTCATTTTTTTTTGTTGTTTTCTTACATGTTTTGCTTATTTGTGTTTGAAAAGAAGAAGACGACAACAATGCACAGTCATTTTCTTCTGTGGTGGTGTTACAATGAAGAAAACAATGATAACTTGCTCTTGTTGCCTTTTTCTTTGTGTTTGAAAAGAATAAGAAGTTGGTAATGCATCGTCATCTTCTTTTGTGGTGGTGTTGCAGTGAGAATGGCGACAGTAGCTTATTGAGGTCACCTTCTTTTCTATGTTTGAGAAGAAGAAGACAATGACAATGCATCATCTTTTTCTATGGTGGTGTTGTAGTGACAAAGGCGATGGTAATTGTTGTTGCCTTTTTGGTGGTTTTGATGTGAAAAAGGTGACGACAACATTGTCATCACCTTCTTCTATGGTGGTGGTGCTGTGAAGAAGGTGATGGCAACAAGTTGCCATCACCTTTTTTCTTTTTTTCTTTTTCTTTTTTTTTGGTCATTTTTGTCTAGTTCATTAGAATTGACAATTAATAATGAAATGGTGATTTTTTTGAATGTTGAAGGTTGTGATGTCTAGAGGAAGGAGACTGAAAAAAAGTGGTGGTGATTTGGAAGTTTAGAAGTAAAATGTTGTTTCATAATAATCAACAATTGGGAAGCAAAATGTTGATCCATTATAACCGAAACTTGGGGAGTAAAATGTTGTTCCATTAAAATCAATACCTAAAGACAAAAATGTTGCACCATCAAAATTGAGACCTAGGCAACAAAATTTTGTTTCATTGGAACTAAGAATTGATGAATTAAACAATCTATGTGGCTTAGAGTCGACAATGGCGATAATCTACAATTTAAATGATGAGATTAGTCCCAATATAAATTGGGAATTTTGATCGAGAAATGGTGGGTTAAATTGTTTTAGAATTTACATACATTAAATTAAATGCAAATAAAAAATTGTACAATTTTTAAAAGTTTAATTACATCTGCAACTTCCATCATTTGATGGAGCTACATGAATTTTTTTTCAAAATTATTTTATTGCAATACTTAAAAATAATTAGAGTTTGTAAGCGTTGCATTTGATTATGTGATTTTATGTTTTCCAATACTTGCATTTTTTTTTATAAAACATTTTATGTGTAAGGTTTTAGAGTTAATATTTTAAAATATAAAATAATGATTTTTTTAAAAATATTTTTTGGTTTAGGTCCAGAACTTAAAACTAACCAAGCTTCTTAACCATCGGCACCCCCTTGTTCACCTAATATGGTTCAAAAAGACAAAATGGATGAAGGTTGGTTGAAATGGAAGTGTAAAGTTGGCATTTGCATTGTCGCATATTGTGCTAAATGGTTACCAAATATTATGAAAAAAAAGTTTTCATCCAAACAAATGTAAGCGTGGGAAAAAAATTTCTATAAAATTTCTTTTTTTCTTAAAGGTAGCAAATATTGTGTTAAAAGGCTTGTAATAAAAATTCATTATATGTGTTTATAAAAACCCTGGATGAAATGAAAAAAACAACATCCCTTTAAATAATAAAAAATGTAATAAAAAATCACATTTTTTGCCCAAGTTGAACCCCGTGATGTGTTTTCACCCAACTCATGCATGCGATCCAATTTGAAACAATAGAAGATCTACAATCCAAGATAAATATTTCCATTTTTTCTAAATGACATGGCAAAAAAAGATGCAATTTATTAATTTTTGAAAATAATTTACTTAAATATAAATAAGGTGCTTAAAATTTAATTATGAAAATATATTCTAAATATGTTTTAAATATTTTTCATTTTAATTAAAATCTTTTAATATTTTATTATCTCATAACATACTACAAATAACTTTATTTTTCATGCATTCCATGAAATATACAAAGAATAACTTCTCTTAATCTACAATTGAACAAGAGAAATGTTGATCAATAGAGAAAAACTTTAATTATGTTAAACCCCAATAATGTTTTCCATACTTCTATCTTCAAACATTATTTTTTATTGTTGTTGAAGCCTACAACTATTTCATTAATACCATTTTACTTACATTTTATCTTCTACATATGACAATCTATAGATCTTATCGGTTTAAATTTAAAACTTCAACTTCAATTGCATCAATCGCTTGCATGTAATCTTGTTTTGCATCAATACATTTAAATTATTAGAGAATCAAAAAATAAAGAAAATGCCCTAAAAGGATCAAAGTTTATAAGCCCATGAAACATTGCATATCTATGATCACATATTCATGGAACAAATAAATAAAATAAAACTAAAACTAAAAATAAAATATATATTACAAGAAAACTACAAAATATTTTGCAAAAAAAAATGTGAAAACATATCACAAGAAAAAAACATGATGGGGAGGGCATGGTAATGTTAACATTGTGCAAGTGTGGACATATAGGAGTTGATAATGTCATGAATAAATAACTTTTGATGTAGCCATCAAACAAGTGTAAACTTATTCATGAAATGATTAAAATTTTGATTTAAAGCTAACATGATGATTATCATGTTGGCAACAGATTAATTGTAAATACCTTACCACTAAATGTCCTATTTGCAAGTTTGGCCATGTTTTCATTCATTTAAAAATTTGACATTTAGTTAACATATGTGCTAATGTCTTGAATCCATGTTTGCTCTTGATTCATTAACTATATTAATGCACATTGACTAGTTAACATTGCATGGTACCATGAATGTCATATCACTCGTCAACTTGGGCTTTTCTCAACTATTATTTGTGAAAAAATATTTGTTTTTCATGTGTGATGATTGACATATGTTGGAGTATGAAAAAACAAATAAAATTTCAACATGAAATTGTCAAGTTTTAAACCATAAATTTCATTACGCAAAATCGCCCTTTATATTAGGGCTAATATCTCATCATCGAAATTAAGATTTGTTCTGAGCTAAGATTTTAGGTGTAAATTAGCAACATCTTTTAACATTTTATCATCACCCTAATAGAGTTGCTATGCCCACACTATGTCCACCTCACCATGAACATCGAGTGTTCAAAAAGTGATTTTGTCCTATTTCATTTTCCTTGAAACTTTGATTTTTTAATTTTTTTTTCAAATTGCAATAATTTTGGAAATTTTCCTCATTGATGAAACCCTAAATCCTTTTGCTAGATTGTAATAAATGTCTTCTTTATTTTTTGTGTTTCAAAAATACCTAGAGAATATCGCACTTTAAATACTAAATTTTATAAACATTATCTGATAAAAAAGATTAACAAATTATTTAGTACTATTGATTTGGATCCATTCAAACGAGTCACATGCCCATAATCCAGAGATCCTTTAATTAATTAATTAATTAATTAATTGATCACACGATTAGACTACCGTAGGAGCGATTGAATGGAAAACCTAAATCTATCTTTTTCTAGTTGTAATAGTCACCTTCTTTGATACATGAAATTTGTTTGTTGCATTGCAATAGTCATTTATTTTCCTTGTTAATCAAATCAAACTACATTGTTTTTCCAAGATACAACAATAGTTGTTTTGCCCATTTCATAAAACCCTAAATTTGTTTCCCATGATATAATACTCATCTTCCTCCATTCGTGAGACCCTAAAATCCGTTCACTATTTTGTAATAGTCATTTTCGTGATTCATGAAAACCTAAATCTGTTTTTTCCAAGTTGTAATAGTCATCTTCCTTTGTTCATGAAACCGTTTTCCGGACACAATTCGGTTTCCGTGTTATAATCGTCGTCTAATTCCTCCATTATGAAAACCCTAAATCCGTTTTCCGTGCTGTAATAGTCGTCTTCCTCGTTGATGAAACCCTAATAGTCCAGGGCGACCTCTTACTCCCTCCAACACTCGCAAGGCGTCGGCGGCGCCGTCCGGTCTTATAACACCAACAATCGCAAACATATTTTCTGTGAGTTTCATTGAAGTTTTGTTTCTTTTGTTTTGTTTAATTGTTGCCTTCTGATGTATGTAAGTTGCAATTTTTTCTGCTTGCTGGAACATGTCTTTCTGGTTCTTGCAATTTGCTTCGGGTTTGGTTTGGGAGTCATGGAACTGTTACGCGAATTGCAGATGGGATTTGTGTTTCAGCTTTGCTCCCGGAAGACGAGAAGCTGTTTCTTATGTTTGTACGAGGTGCTGCAATCTTATTTTCTTCTAAGCATGTCTCTTTGCAGTCTGAAGTATTTGGCCTGATTTGGAGATTCGTAGGGTTTGCACTTGATGTAGTTTGTTCTTCATCATCGTTCTGGTGCACAATGATGATAACGATATTCCGTTTTGGTTGAGAGCTTGCTCGCTGATGCTGCCAAACCTCCTACTCATTCTGAGTGCACACTAAGATGCCCTGTTTTTGTTTTGTTTTTCTCCCATTCCTATGAGGGCAAGCGATGAAATATTTTGGAATGGGTAATTTGCACCTGATTTCTGTGATGCATACACCTTGGAGAACTGATGCCTTAAATCGCTGCATTGTTTGGATGTCTTGCCCAGGTTGTTTGTAGGAATTTCTCCGGCATCTTATGTACTGAGTAGAGGCCAGTGATGACCTATAGGGATTTCCAGATATGGGCCATTGCGCTCTTTGCTGTCAAAGCTACTTTTCTCCATCTGAGGTCTCGGTATCTTGGTTTTCTAGATTCTCTGTCGTATGAAGACCCGAGGATGAAAAATTCCCAAAGATAGGAAGTGCCGTATGACGATACAAGTCGATTCTCATGTCTCCAGTGTTTTTGTTTAAGCATGGGTTCTGGAACTTCTCAGGTTGCAGAAGGCATGGTACACAGAAGGCTGTAGCGGTGAGGGTCGATGAATGATTTGTCACGGGTTTCAGAGGGTTTCTCTTGTTTGGTTTTGTGTTTTCGTTCTTGTTTCTGGAAATTTCTCGTTTCCCGTTTTCATTTAGGGCTGTGGTTTCATAACTATCCTTTTTAATGCAATGATGATAAATAAGGGTTTCGGACTAGAGTTTCTGATCTGGTTTCTCCCAGGTTGAAGAAAACACTCTTGGCTGTCTGAGCATTCTGTGGGGTGTTTGTCTGGTAGTGAAAAATCGTTGTGTATAATCTCTGCTCACCAATGGCTAGAGTTTCATGCCAATTCTCTATCTTTTCTCTCTCTGGTTTGCAACGATCGTCTCAAGCCTCATCTTCTGTTGCCGCCTTTTTGCTTGGAACGCGATGTTTTGCAGGAAGTTTAGGGTTTAGGGGTTTGCCAACAGTGCAAGTGATGTGAATACCGTGATCCAACGCCTAATCTCCTTGAGGATTTTACAAAAGAGCTTTTTAAATCTGATGCACTGTTGCTACACCTCACCCAATATTTACTAGTATGGGATTCTGTTGACTACCCTCCAACATATCAGTGATTGGTACATGGAATGCATGTGTGACTTCAGAAAGAGGACTGCTTGCGCTCTTGGAAATTGTGAGCTAAATCTTTAACCTTGGGGTTTGAGCTCAAGCTTTTATAATCTCCGGAACCCTGAATTTTTATACACAAATGAACTAGCTGCAGGAATTGCACTGAGCTATTCAAGCAAGATGGTGACTCAACTGTGAGCTTTCCTTCCCAGAAGGGAATGCCATTCTGCTGTTTTCCACACGAGTGCTGGGTGGCTTCAAGAGATTTCTCACGATAAGCAATTCAATTTCGATAATCCCTCAAAAAATACAAATCAGTAAGTACTGTTCTGAGTGAACTTTTTCTGAGATCTACGAAAAAAACCTTTTCAAATGAATTTCAAGAGTGGCATATGCAGTCTCACACTTGGTAAGGCACTCCTGGCAATAACTGCTTTACCTTCAGCATGAAACCATTCAGATCCTCTCAATATATGTTCCGATCTAATTCTAAGTCATGGCCAAATTACCTCCTCGTGTAGGCACGCTGCATGAACATGCTCCCATTTACACAATGTTCAACAGATGGGAGATTCCTTGAAAATGAATGGTCAATGAATCTCACCAAGCCACTTCACCCTCCTCACCTTCATTTCCTTAAAGAAGTAACAAAGAGTCATCAGACACAAGACATCAATCAATGATCATGAAAATGTGGATTCCACAGATTGTTCCAGAGACTAGCACATGTGTCTGTTGTTGGGCTAAAGAACCGTGGGTTCTGTAAATTCTTCCTGCTGTGTTTCTGTTGTTGGATGTAACCATCATGAGTTCTGCAGTTTCTTGCTGGTTCTGTTTCTGTTGTTGGTATAATCACCATGCATGGGTTCTGCAAATTCGTTCTGCTGTTGTTGCAGTCACTACTTTTGGTAAAAGCCATGTACACAAACAAAAAACGGTGATGATTTTGATACCAGCCCCACACATTTGTTTCAGCGTAAACAATAGTAGGTACATGGTAATTGTGATGTTGAGCCACAGGTTCCAGTGTAAAGCTCAGCTGACTGCAGGCATTGCACTTGCTATTGAAGGCACTGCATTTGCTAGTGTACAGAGTACATACAGAGTTCAAGAAAAAAGAATGCACCTCATCAGCAACAGCAGCAGACCACTGCAAAATCTCAGGATTGTGCAGACAGAATGATGATATGTGTAGAAAATGCAAACCAGAAGAGATCGGTGAGACTCCCTCGGGGGGCAGCGACGACAAAGAGGTTGCGATTAGGGCTAAACATCCCGCAGGCGGTTATCGTCTCTCGCCTTGGAGACCTAATTTGTCGCCACTTGTTCCCCCCCGCAGTCTCCCTTGTCTTGTCTTGTCTCTCTTTGGTCTACATACCGCAGAGCTACTGGCACCGTCAGTTGAGGTTTTGGTAGTTTCTCTGTTTCTCTCCGTCTCTCCGACTCTATCTCTCTCTGTGTGCTTTTGGGTGCGTTGTCGTTGGAGAAACGTAGAGAGCTGCGGGGCGACTGACTGGCTGGTAGAGGAGGAGCGGACATTTTTTTAATCATGGCGTTAGCTTTCGCGGTGCCGGAAGTGGCAGAGAATCTTAACGGATGGGGACCAGCTGCTGACAGTGTGCCGTCTCAGCTAGAGCATGTACCGTATGCACCTTTCAGCAAATCGGATCGCGTGGGCCGCGCCTCTGACTGGACTGGACAAGGCTTCAAATACAATTCTGGCAAGAATCTACATCCTATTCTCCTTTCTTTCTCTCTCTGTTTGCTTTTTCCTTCTCCCTTGCAGAATCTCTGAAAGAACCACACTGTAGAGATTCCTCTGCATAAACAACAGTAGGCACTGTAGACCCGTCTGTTTTTGACTGACCCATAAATGCTGTTCCTGCTTTAATGATTTGCTCTGAGCATCACAGCATCTGGTATCATCCCCAGTTGCAAAGCTTTTTATGTCCACTTTGTTTGCAAATTCTCTAACACCCAGCAATCAAGTGCCAGCTTTGACTGACCCATGTTTCCTGCTGTGATATGATGTGCTCTGAGCATCACAGCATCTTCTTTCATCCCCAGCTGCAAAGCTCTTATGTCCCCTTTGTTTGTGAATTCTCTAACGTCCAGCAAGCAAGTGCCAGCTTTGGACTGACCCATGTCATTTGCTGCTGTTGTGATATGATGTGCTCTGAGTATCACAGTATCTTGTTTCATCCCCAATAGCAAAGCTCTGATGTCCCCTTTGTTTGGGAATTTCTAACATCAAGAAAGCAAGTCTTTTTGTATCACACAGGTCGCTTTGATCGGAATAACACTGGAGGGAATGCTGTCTTCAACTTCTTTCACAATGAGGATGAGGTTTGTCCCTCTATCTATCTGAGGTTTCTTCCCTCCTCCTTCTCATTGCCTTATAACTCATCATCTCCCTTTCCTTCTGATTGCAATTTCTTTCTTGCTGCATGTAAAAAACACACAAGGAATGGTGCTTGAAAGAAGCAAACTGAGTTGCTGTTTTTAAATAGCCCCCCACCCACCCACCCAAGCTTTTGTAGTTCTAGGAGAAAGACAATGGACACAGGATAAAAGGGTCAGATGAAGTCGTCAGTGGGTAATAGTAGTCAGGGCAGCTCATCACTGCTATCTGTGATGATAGTGACAGTCTGACAGTTTGTGACCTAGTGACTCTCTCAAAGGGAATGACTGCCTTCAGGTTTGTGCTACATTCAAAGTGTTGTGGAGATTTCTCTGCAATCATGGCCTCATGGCCCCCATCAAACCCAGTGTCTGGAAATGCTGGATATGGGTTTTGTTTTGTTCTTGCACGGTTTTCTTTGCAGCTCCCAAATGAAATTCTTCTGCACTTGTGAACTTTCAGGACTCATTTCATTTGGTGGACACAAGGCCTCCTCCAAGACCCAAGTATGGTGCGCGTCGATTTCAACAGGTGTGGTTTCAACAGTGTTTGATTTGCAGTAGTCATGCTATGGATTTTCTTGAGGGTGTTTGTTCTGTGGCTAGAGCTTTCCAGTAGGAAATGAGCAGTAATAGTGGTCAAAAAAAGAGAAAAACTTACGTTGAGGAGAATTTTTTTTTGTTTTGGTCTACTACTTCAGAGGTTCCAGAGGAGGGACAGGGATGAGGGACGGCGTGATGGAGGTCGTGACAGCGGGGCAGGTGCTGACAGGGAGAGGCAGCGTCGTGAAAGGTTACAGCAGCAAAAGAGAGGGCAATGGAATGCCTATTGGCAAGACAAAAATGCTCCCCGCAATGTCTATAACAGCTCGGTATGTGGGGTCACCCCTGAAAGACGCAGGTGTCTGTTCAAGAGGTTAGGGACATCGTTTCAGGTTCCTGTTGGAGAGGGTTTACAGTTTAGGACCCAAGTTATGACATATTACTGGAGGGTGTACAGGTGGATATCCGGCCTGAATGGTCAGTCTTGGAGCAGATTCCACTTACATCCCTGTCAAAGCTCAGCTATGATGTTGGTGAACCTGAGGACATGTATGTATGGTCTTCTTGAACACTTGTTGCAAATCATTGTTTGTTCATATATATTGTATAGTTGTCTTCATCCTCATGTCTTCTTCGTACTGGCAGCTCTCTTCACCTAGACCTGACACTAAACCTAGTGCTCCAAAGTGATGCAATGTTGTTGAACATTGTTTTGCAGTACAACATGTGGCACTCTGGACTACTATGACAAGGGTTGTGATCGTGTGACTCCCAAAGTATGCTAACTTCTTGTGCTTGTTTTACTCTTTTTTCTCCACCATCACTTTAGTTCGTGTTTGGGAGGATAGTTCCCAACTGTTGATCTCTTCTGACATGTATTGGGTAGCTAGTCATAGCCATAACATGCTGCTGTTGAAGGCCACTGAATATATTGGACACAGTTGAGCTAACTTGACCACTGCTTGTTGCAATATTATAGACAGAGCGTGTTCTGGAAAGGTTTGAGAATCGGCAGTTTTACAAGGTGACCACGACTGATGACCCAGTGATCAGGTGAGCAATTCATGTTGTGGGTTTAAGCACCCAAATCACAGTCTTTACTGTCATCCTTGTTGTTTGATGTCATCCATAGCATATTTTGTATGGCATGTTGGTTTTCTTAACACACGGTTTTACCCATTTCTTCTGTATTTTTTATTAAATGGTCACTTGTTCTTGCACAGGCGCCTGCTGTTGGAGAGTGAAGATGTTGGCACAGTGTTTGCAACAGATGCCATTCTGTCAACCCTCATGTGTGCACCACGGTCTGTCTACTCTTGGGACATTGTTGCTCAGCGTGTTGGCAACAAGCTTTTCTTTGATAAGCGTGATTCTTCTTTCGATCTTCTCACTGTGAGAATCCCTTCTCTTTTCAAGGGCATTTGGGAAATGTAGGAGCTTTTGATTTGCATATCACATTGTGGTCAGTTTTGTGCATAATTTTGTACAACCACCAATGATATAGAACTAGTAAGTCAACCATTTCCTTATGTGCAACGTACAAAAAGTGTGATGTTGTGTTGGGCATTTTTGCTTTGGCTCTTGAGTAAAAGTGGGAGCCCTTGATTTTTGGAACTATTTTTTTCTCTTTGCTGCTGCTATGACAATCCTCTGCCATGATGTATGCCATGATTCTTTTGTTTACCTGATAATGTCACTGGCATATTGGCAGGTATATGAAACAGCACAGGAGCCAATTCCTGAAGATAAGGAGAGTATTAATTCCATGCACTCTCTCAGCCAGGAGGCAACCTTCATCAACCAGAATTTCTCCCAGCAAGTGCTACAAAAGGTATAATGCGTTAGATCAGTGACATTTGGTGTCTTCTCACAATTTTCATCCTCAAGGGAATGTTGACACCCAAATAGCAACTCCAAAAACTGGAAATGAGCAATAACAGATGTCCATCAATAAAACTGTGTGAGGATCAGTTGTTTTGCACTGACACAGATTTTCAAGTTGCACCTTCTGAATTCTGGTTATGGAAGAAGGGTAGTGAGTGTCTTTACTTGGTCCTTTCAACTGATCAGAGATTAGATGGCAGCTCTATCATCTTGACACTTTGGAGGTTTAGTTCATTGGTCTAATTCTTTGTCAAAGATTTTAATAGTTGCTATGCGGGTTTTGTGAACAGGAAGGCAAGAAATATGAATTCAAGGAGCCCAACCCTTTTGCTTCAGAGACTGAGGAAGTGGCACCTGTTGCATACCGTTACCGCAAATGGAAACTTGATGAGGTAAGGATGTCCTCTGTCAAGATTCTTGTGCTGTGTGTCTCATGCATTTGCGTCACTTGTAGTGTTTTTGGGTTGTAGCTTCTTCCTCTTTTGTGCTCAATTGTATGCATGGTTAACTCATATCTAGGCATGTCTTGATCAGGATTCTTCTGTGTTTCATGTTAATGAGAAGTTTCTAACTTTTTCACACTTGGAATTGATGCACATGGTGTAGGAAACCACACTCGTGGCCAGGTGTGAGCTTCACAGTGTTGCAGAAGTGAAAGGCCAGGAGATTTTGCTGACAGTGAACTCTCTGAATGAGTTTGACTCCAAAATTACTGGGGTTGATTGGCGGCAAAAGATTGAAAACCAGCGTGGGGCGGTGGGTTTCATTGTTTCCCTCTTGCCCAGCTCCTGCACCCCTAATATCTTGCTAAAGCTTAAACCTGATAAATCCTTTAGCTACAATTTCCAGCTGCTGAAACAGTTGTGGGTATTTGCACTGTTTGTTTAACACGTTACTTCCACTGATTATAAAGAGTCTTTCCAAGTCAGGCATTTGCCAAACTTTGTACTTGTTTTTGCTAATTCTGGACTCATATGAACCAGTCTGTAATCCTGTATTGAGCTTTCTATGGGCTTCAGGTTCTGGCAACAGAGCTCAAAAACAATGCCAATAAGCTTGCAAAATGGACTGCCCAAGCAATTCTTGCAGGAGCTGAGCAGGTATTTGAATTTCATCAACATTTGCTCACTGCAGTTCAAGATGATTATGGCATTGTCTTGTAAAACCTGCCTCATAGAAACATGAAAAGTGTATTTGACCATAGACAACAAACCTTTAGCCCCGGATGAAAATTAGAGTTCACTTGCTTTATTTTCTTTGTTGAGTACTCATGACACAATTATCCTTCGATGGATTCTATTGTGTTCCAAAGTAAGTTTTAAGTGTGAATCATTGATGCACTCTTTTTTTGTTTGTCAAATGAATTGCAGATGAAATTGGGCTATGTGTCAAGAGTGCACCCGAAGGACCACTACAACCATGTGTTGCTCACAGTACAAGGCTACAAGCCCAAAGAGTTTGCTGCACAGATCAACCTCAGTGTCAACAACATGTGGGGCATTTTGAAGGTCCATGCAGCAACTTCCTTTCATATTCTGCCCCTACATCTCATAGCTTGCAGAATTTGAACATGAACTGGACCATTTGGAGGATTATCTCACTATCTGCTTGATGGATACTTTTAAGGAGCTCAAGGAAGGCCAAACTAAAATGTGGGACCCTTTCTGCAGACTGTCATTGATATATGCATGAAATTGGATGAAGGCAAGTACTTGCTTGTGAAGGATCCCAACAAACCCATCATCAGGTATTTTCTTGTCTAATCAAAAGTGTGTCATACCAGTTTGCTAGTGGAGTAAAGGGTTTAGGGTTTAAACCCTAAACCCATGAGTGCTGTTTGCACTGGATACATGCTGCTGTTGGTTTTCCTGCTTGATACCAGACAACCAAAATTGTTAAATGTAGGCCCTAAATCTTTATGTGGGTTTACACAGGTTGTACTCAGTGCCAACAGATGCGTTTGAGAACGATTATGCAGAAGAGCCTCTTCCTGAGGTGAGGCTACCACCTGGAACATCTTGATGTCCTTCTCTGCTTGATGATGATATTTTAGTAAACATGGATGTAGGTATTGCCTTCAAAAAACATATGGAGTTTTATATCTGGAGCAGGTCTTGTGGGTCTGTGGGCAATATATCATTCTCCCAAAGGATCTGCCTCTGTGGATACCAGGCCATTGTTGGCAATGGAAAAATGTGCTTTTACATGACTGGTTTGACTTGCACCGTGGGATATGTAAACAGAGTAGGCTTCTATTCAGGTGGGTTTTGAGGAAAACCAGCACTAAATGAAGCAAAGATCCTAACTGCATGGTTTGTAACACAACTGTAAATTCTAACTAAATCTAAGGATCTTTTGGAGCCTAATTTCTGATGCTATTGGCTGGACATCAAATTGCAGGATGAGCAAGCACCTCCGCCACCTGAAACTGAAGAGCAGACAGAACAGACTGAAGAAAAGGATGCGGATTTGGAGATTTAAGATCCTGTCCTGGAGTACAGGGTTGAGTCAGAAAAAGAGTTCTCAACAATTGGTGGACATCTGAAGCTGTAGGATTGGGGGTTGGGAGGTTATGGCTGTAGTGTCCAGGATTTTCCTGGAGAAATGAAATCTTTTTCAAGCTCTAGTGTTTGAGATGTATTGGTTGATTTGGATTCAGACTTTCCTCCTCCCATGTGTAGCCAAAACACACAGCAGCTCAACTTTTTAAAGTGAGAGAGCGCACTATACACATGCACGCTATCTGCTGCTGAGACAATTTTGCAGTAAACAACAGTATTCTGCTCCCAGAACGAATTGTCCATTTGAGAGATCTTGTGGTTTTAACTTATTCATGGGCTATAGTTCATATTCAAACTCAGAACTAGATGTTGGTGAGAGCAATTTTGTAAGTATGATTCAATGATTTCCCAAGAAATGCTAATTGTTGGTTAAAGAGATTGATGTTGCTCTTCTTCTTACTCAGTTCTTTTTTCTCCCCCAGTGTTGGCAATCAAGTATGGTACGGGTGTTTGGAACAATGGGTTATGACTCTCACAAAACTTGCAGGTGGTGAATGATGTAAACTCCTTTGGATCATCTTATGCTCAGGAGCCATCAAGAGTATAGAAGACCCAAAGACTAATGGGTAGGTATCTATCATCTGCTCTTCTTTTCCTTCAATCACTTCCTGACCTATGTGAAGTAGGGAAACAAAAAATTTAATGGGGTTTTCTGTACCTATTTAGAGAAGGATGAACAAGATGGGTGGGTAATATAGGTGCTAAAAACTATTGAGCAAGATAACTGGGTTGTTGTGATTGTAGCTTTTTGTTTGTGCACATGCAGTAGATACTTGGTATGTCCTAGATCTGTAGCATTATTGTGTAAGAAAATCTCAAATACTTGCTTGCTTGTATGTTATTGTTGAGTGTGGAGGTTGAAGATGTGTGAGGTGGTTAGAGACACAGTTGTGTAACTCAATTGTGGGCCACCTGTAGTGCACTCTGTATGATGCTGAGTGTTGCAGATGCTTGGGAAGAGAGTTATTTGCATCAAGAGCTCATAATTGTTGTCCAGGCAGAGGCATAGCTGATGATTGCCACCACCATGCAAGGGTAACCAGATGTCAAGTAGTGATTGTGGTTCTTCTATTACAATTTGTTGCAGGCATGCAATGTGAGCAGTCCTGCAAACAATTGCCACAAGCTTTTTGGTGTTCACATTACTAGCCGAGCTGCCTGTACCAGAGCTATTGGCTGATTTCAGCTGCCATCACTCTAGATAAGTGCACAGAAGTGTACCAGGTGGTTGTGAGAGGGGAGAACCTACCAACTAGTTGCTTGCTGAAAACCTATTTTTCCACATCATTGATCAAGCAATGGTGACTCAATGATTGTCACAGTCTGGGATAACATTACAAACTGTGATTGGCAACAGATGATGCAAACTATGCAGATTATGCAGACAAATGGGTGATACAATTGCTAATTTTGAAAACATTATAGGCACACTTTTTTCATATCATGAAAATTTTACCATCTTGGACTTGGACTCAATCATTTCTAGTTTATCCTTCCAGAGTTTTTAGCACATGTAGTACCATGCACTGGTCCCTTTTGAGACCTCATCTGTGCCTTAGAAAGTTTAGGCCATCAAAATGGGGTTCTAAAACAGCGTGCTGTACTCAAAACCTTAATTCTGATTCTCGGGAGTAAGGGTTTCAAGTGCACCCTAAAACCCTAATTCTGTTTCTCGGGAGTTAGGGTTTCGAGTGCAACCCAAGCCCTAATTCTGTTTTGCGGGGAGTTAGGGTTTGGGGTGCACGACGATGCTGCGCGACGATGTTCCCTGTTGCGGAACAGTGTTGTAGAGAGAGAAGAACCAGGTGAGTTTGTAAAGGTTTTCAGAAGGATTTTTGCAGACGCAAGAAAAGTTTCTTTGGATATTACCCTATTTTCTTTGGGAATTTTTGGTTGTTTTATTGTTACGTGGAAGATCTTCTCTTGAAATTGTTTGCTGGAGGAGTAAGTAAGAGAGAGAAGAGGGAGGAGAGATGGCAGGAGGTTTAGTTTCTGTAACGGAGAGAAGTGAACATGGAGGGCCGTGTCTGGACACTGCGAATGAGGAGAGCGTTGCTCATATTCAGCCGTCGGTGGGAATAGTGTTGGGCGAGTCTTCTGTGCAGCAGCCCGGCACTCTTTACGTGACTACCAGGTGATGGTTTCTTTCCCTCTTTTGCTTGCATCTTCTTTTTATCTCTACTTACCTGCTGTAGATTCCTAGTCCACCTTCAATAGCACCTGCCATGAATCCATGTTATAGAAGCATGTGATCAGGCTGCTGAATGCATTTTGTATTGAGCAAAAAAATTCAAAGCAGTGGTTGGAATTTTTTTTGTGAGAACAAAAATTGCAGGATTTTTCCACTAGCAACAACATAAAAGAAGATGGCATTCATGTTGTTGTAAAATTGACCACGAAGTCAAGTTACATCACCCCTTGACTAGCTGAAATCCAGGCATCCAGTTTGGACATTGCCCTTGTACTAGCCAAACTCCTGGCATCCAGTCTTGGCATTGCACTCAGACTAGCCAAAATTCCAGCATCCAGTTTGGGTGTATATCCCTATCAACAAGGTCATGATGGGATTTGTTGTGATGATGTTCTGGGAGCCATTTTGTGTATGTGGGAAATTGACTGACTATGAGGAGCCTGGCTGAATGCAGACGGTTGGTGTGGTTGAGTGATGATGACTTGGAGTGTGGTTATGCTGTCAATTTTTTGTCACTGACCATGCATGCCATCTCTAGAGATCAAGATGCTTATCCCCAGCCCTGCATTTACACTCAGGTCCACTTCAATGTCTTTGTTGCTGTTAGATGCTTCAGGTTATGTATGAGCCTTTCTTGTTTGAAAGCTGTAATGAAAGCATCCTTTCATGTAGTTGATTTTCAGAGGCTCTGTCAGCTAGCAGGTGGAGCTATCTTTCACTTTCTCAGAAGTTTTTGAGATTGATGTGAAGTCATTATGTGAAATGTATTTTGTTCAGATAGATGGTTGTGATGATGAAGATGAAGAGTATGAGGAAAATGGAACTGATGATGGAGCTGATGATGAGGCTCTGGACAACCATGGAATCATTGATGATTTCTCTCGGGTCACAGAAATGCGACTTGTCCCCACAGATGCAAGTTCATGTATCCTGTACTCATTTGATTCATGGTTTTTTGGTGGATGCTAGAAACTCAGGTGCCTATTGAATTGATGGCTTTCAGTTTTGGAGCTTGCTGTAGAGGCTAGCATGGAGCTTCTTCAGTGTTTTTTGATTGTGGTCAGTAGTAGCACTTGGATATTTTTTGTATTCAAGATTTCATGCAATTTCGTTTTGCCATTCTTACCTATCTATTTCAAGGTTTTGGATGCATGTGTGCATTAGTTGTTTCACATACAGGTATTTCCTAATGTGTGAATCTTTTTGGACTTGTGCAAACGTGGGTATATGTCAGTAGTCAGTACAATAAGTTCTTCAGCACCATTTTGTTGCTTATAGTACCTTGACTAGGGTACTTGTGGAACTCAGTGGACCATCTGTTTCAAGTGCTATGTGATTGTGCTGCATTGAACCCAGATCCTGAAGGCGGTATGTAGAGCTTTTTATCTCCCTGCAATGAGTATTTCAGAACAATTTGCTTGAATCACTTGTAGTAATGATTGGACAGGGCTTAGCACTGAAACTTCTTTAGGTGGCAGGATCACCACAATGAACTGTTTCCAAGCTGTTATTTCAATATTGTGCATGAGGCTTCCACTGAAAGTGTCTTCTTTGTGGACCAGAGCAAGAAGGTGAGGGTGAATGGTTCTTCGATCAACATGAAGTCATGTCTAATGTCATTGGAGGTGATCATGCAAACAATCATATCGATCTTGCAGAGGTAAATGACCATGCTTCTTTTTCCAAGACCTATCAATATCATCCAAACATCAGCAAATGAGATTTGCATCCCGCCTGCTTAATGCAAAATGGGGTAAATGTTTGAGGTAAATGTAGTTCCTTATGGCTTGGACACTTCAATTGACTTATGAGCTCAATGGATTGCAGCTTCTAATGCAAGACCCACGTTTTGAGGATGCTGATGAGGAGGAGAGCGAGGAATGATATGGTTTCTACTCATCTAGTCTGATTGCAAGAAGGTGAAGATGAGCAGATATCTTCAATTGTTCTACTAATGCACAGGACTTTTACAATTGTTAGAACATAGGCTCTCAAGATTTGTCCTGTTGTAACATTTTCTGAAAGGGACTCATTCAGTGGTCATGAAGCTGAACTAGCTGTTTTCGCTTAGAAAGGAATGGCTACAAAGCTTCAGACTTAACTGAAAGTCCATGAACACAAGGCACCCAAACGAGTTGTAGTCATGTAAGGACTTCCAGAGTGTTTTGAATAGCTCAAAGTTGAATGAAGTGTCTTCAATTTGACGTGTTTTTTCGACTAGAGCTTTCTTGTGCAATAGAGCTCTAAGGCTGCAGGCTTCCAGAAGTTTTTGTGACAAGGGTAAAATCTGCCACGAGTATCACGAACTTCTTGGAGCCACTTGGGTGAAGCTGAGTTCACAATCAGACTGTAGTGATATTCTGTGACTTTGGGAACAATCCTTTGAGCTAAGTTGAGTAATGTAGTTTATTTTTCTTCTTTGTTTTGTTTTCATATTGAATTGTCCAAAGAAGTGTTCTGTCCATGCTCTTGGTACCACTAGAAAACCCTAGACAAGCAAGGGTGCATGGAGGTGATTTCATTATGCTCAATACCACGGTACAGGTACACTCAATGTCTTCACAATGAACTACCGGTACCAAGCGGCAAAACATGCAACCGCAATTCTGACTCACTCTACACTTTAATTGGGAGTTGGGAAGAGAGTGGCTGGTGTGAGTCTACAGGTACTTCAATGTCTTCACAACAAACTATCGGTACAAAGCGTCAAAAAGTTGCTAAAGCAATAGTGAAACAGTCTCAGCTTTTAAGGGCGAGTACATAAAGTGGTCTCGAATAGGCCGCTTTAAATTGAGAGCTAGAAGATACCATATGGAGAAGTGGGACTAGACTATAAGTGCATAACATTCATTGTGGCTTTCTTTCAAATGGCGCATGGGGCTAAAATTTGTACTTTTTTGTTTTCGAAGGGCCAACATTTGTAGGGTTACGTCACACGCAACGCCGTCCCGAGCGGTGTGCAGTACGCCACCCTGCAAAAGTATTTCTCAGTTATTTACTTTTTTGCAACCCTGCCAATAACCTGGGACTGCTAAGGTGGGAGACCACTAAGATCAAACCACCTGGACCAATCGTTATGATTTGCCAATCAGAAACAGGGAGAAGTTGTCATATCACGTTAATTACACTCTTTTCTGGCACGTGTATAGCTTTGTTGTGCCTTTTGCCAGCCTCAGCAAATTGTGTGAACATGTAGGGGCAAAATCAGTTTCGTCAGGCAAACCGGCATATTCCTTCATCCAATATTACTGTTCATAGTCACATACTGAGCACTGCTGGGGATGCTCTAAGCCATGACATTCACTACTTTCTGGAGCCTAGTGATGGAGCAGCGTTTGGATTTGAGATAAAATCAACTGTTGGAGTACCCAACTATAAATAAATAAATAAATAAATAAATAAATACATAAATAAAGGAAAACAACAGAATAAGAGAGAAGAAAAGAGAAAGGAAGTTCAAACAAGAGACCACAACTGAAAATGCAGAACACACAATGGGGAGCCTATGAGGAGAAAAGACACCAAGCCTAGAAGAAGCGTCTTCAGCCGTCACAACATCCTGACTTACTCTGACTTACTATGGTGACAGCCTGAACTCTCTGAAGAGTCCACTGACACCCTCCGCCTATAAAATGAACATATAATCGAAAGGTCCAACTTGAAAGAAATGAACATATAATCGAAAGAACCAACTTGAGAGATTTGATAGTTTGTCAGTGGGCCATTACCCTCGCCCCCAACCCCAGGATTTGAGCAGTTTAACTTTTTGCACATTCAGTCATAGGTGGCAACCATGAAACTCGTTATTGCCAATTAGCTTACGTAGTACAAGTTTTACGATTTGGTCAACTAGGGGCTCATTACATTACATAGGATTCACTGTTGTGGCCGGTACAATGATGGGACTCTGACCTGGTGGGTTCATTGCAGATACAAACGCTGTTTCCTTTTCGATTCTCCAATAGTTCGACTAGGAAACCTGCAGAAAATAGTGATGAGAGCGGCTTTACATGTGACCTCAGTTCCTGACCATTATTTCTCTTTAACTCAGTTTCCCGATGTAGCCAGGGTGATGACTCATGAGCATCCTAGGCAGATTTTCGACTTCACTGGCGACATTATTTCAAGGAACTCTTAAAACTGTAGCCAGTACACATAAATGTGATGAGACATGAAACCCTCTCCCAAAGAAGAGTTAAAAATAGATAAATTTCTTAATTATAAATTTTGTGATATAACTGAAATGGCAATCATCCAGAGGATGATTTAGCCAGATATTTGGTTACATACCAGACATGGAAGTAGGAAAAACCAGAATCCTTCTATATTCTTGGCTACCTACTATCTATCGCAACTTATCACAAAAATCTGGCAATTTGAATTTATTTTTTCATCAAAATCTAGTGAATTTGGGTCTTTTTTCCATGTAAAATCCTTGCAAAATCCCCCACCCCCTCCCTACAAAACTTTTAAGGCGAGTTTTTTCCAGAAAAAGAATTTGTGACAAAAAATGCTGTTTCAACGCAATGGGATGCTCTTTTGGTGATATTTCACCCAAAAAAAACTGGGGAGAATTTTAAACAAGCCAAAGGGCCTTAAAGGTAGCTGGTAAAAAATGTACCACACCACAGTGATATTGTTTTTCCCATGTTGCCCTTGACCCATTTAACAATTTCCCATCAGCCGCTTGGGACCTATAGCATGCCATGTTATAGTGTGAAGATGCCACATAACTTGTGAAGACATTGTGACATGACATGCTATACGCATGCATCTACACACTGTAACATGGCATTATATGCAGTGCATAGTATACCATGTTACACAACATGGCCATGGGAAAATGTTAGATGGGTCAAGGGCAACAGGCAAAAAAAACAGGGCAACATATGGTGTTACTTTTTGTACCAGCTAAATTTTAGACTCGTGGCCTATTCAACAGTTCCGGTTGGCTAATTGGAGACAGGGTTTTTTTTTTTCAATTTTGTGAAGTAGCTGAAGTGGCTATCATCCATAATAAGATGATTTAGCCAGATTTGGCTACAGACTAATTGTGAAAGTAGAAAAAACAGAATCCTACTATAGTCTTGGTCGCCTACCTACAGGAACTTATCATAAAAATCTGGTGATCTGAAAATTATAATTTTTCGAAATCTGAAGAAATTGGGCCATGTTTTTCATGGAAAATCCTTTGCATAGTTCGAAATCATATTTTTTATGTCGAAATTTGGCGAGATTTGGAAAAAAAAAAACCACCGCTTGGAGAACATCTCTGATGGCCTTGGGAATTGGACCTACCAAAATACTTGCGAAGGAATGTTTTTATTTGGAATTTTTTGATGCAGCTAGAGTGGCGACTATCTGCAGGACGATGGAGAAAGAGCTAAACTTTCTGGTGTGGCATGTCAAAGTACTGGGCACATGATCAAAATGATAAAAGCTATTTGAAACGTGTGAGATAAGAAGTAGGATTGGATCTTTACTTCATTCCCTGGCACAAGGACTAGCATGCTTTCATTGCATGTGATGTCACTCCAACAGTTGTGGCAGTAATACTCACATGGGATAATGACCTTCTCTAATACGAGCAAGGTAACATCTGCATGGGATTAGGGAAGGTGACATTTGCATGACATGTTCATGTCCTGTTTAACACAAGACTAGAGATCAGAGTCGATTGTGAAGTTTGTAGCAACTTATGTGATCCTAAGATTGAGTTGGAGGGAAGGGAGCTCAAGCTACATTTTTCTCGTATCTATTTCTCATTGTTTCATTGCTACTTTCGAACAAATAGGTGTGGTATGCATTAGCTTTTGAGGGTTTACAAGAAGCCATGAGGGCTATCTTCCGAAGGAGGAACTTGGTCATGAATCTTGTCTTTTTGGTTATATTGGCTCTGAGTGCAGTGAGATCAGGAGACGCAGATGGGTGTACAAACCCATATGACAACGGGCCTTACACTGTGCAGAATGTGCCTCTAACAGTGCCTATAGCACAATCCCTGAGATTTTTGTGGATAGCAGTGCCGACGGTGGAAGGGAATGTGGAAGGAAAGTTCCCTGTTGTGCAGTTTCAACATGGTTTTTTGATCATGAATACTTGTTATAGCCAGCTCATTTCACATATCGCTTCCTACGGTTTCATAGTCGTTGCACCCCAGGTGAATTCCTTGGCATCTTTTGGCCTGCAAAAAAATCTTTGAGTGAAATTATGTTTCATTTCCTTTCATAGAGTTTCTCACTTTGAACGCTTCCAATTTTTCATAAACAAAATCCAGAGATTTTGTGGTTAAAACTGAGACTAAGTAGTAGTAGAAATAGAAGAAAGAAAATCACATCAGTCTTGTCTTGTTTGGATGTTGATGTCACTTGGTGTGAGGTTAGTTTAGGATCAAACTCGGGTCAACCTAGATCAACATAAGTCAAGGGACTTCATCTACCATGGTCGCTACGTATGTGTAAGAGGTAGCTTACAATCTTGTATCTGGTAGCAATCTCCATAGCATCATGTTTTAACTATAGAGTCATTTGTCACGGTTCTATTTTGAAGTAAACAAACTATTGTTTGTGAGTTTCTCTAAAGAAAAGTACGTTGAGGAGTCTATAGCTTCAGCTTTCGGCTTATTGCTTATTATTCCATCTTTAAGGAATTGAAAGATTACTTGCTTGTTTTCAGCGTGCAATACATATGATTTTCAGATAAGTCGTCCTGCTGATATAAAATTTTCAAAACTTGTTTGGTATGTGACCAGATGGATGCCATAATACGCTTTGATGCAACAAAGGAAATTTCCGATGCAATTGATGTACTATTTTGGTTGCAAGCTAACCTTGAATCGACATTGTCGTTAAAGGTCCCAAAAACAAAACCGGATTTATCAAAACTGGCCTTAGTAGGACACAGTCGAGGAGGCAAGGTTGTGTTTGGTATGGGTAAAAATGGTACCATTCCAAAGGTCTCAACCATTGTAGGATTGGATCCTGTTGATGGGGATGCAAACGGTAACCAAACACCACCAGCTATATTAACATTTTCACAAAACTCCTTGAATCTTGGAGTTCCCACTCTCATTGTTGGGTCAGGGCTCGGACCTTTAGGATTTCCACCATGTGCACCAGAAAACGTTAGCCATAAGCAATTCTTCTTTGACCTCTCTGAACCTGTATTCCACTTTGTGGCCAAAGACTACGGGCACATGGACTTTTTGGATGATGTCATTTGCGAACTAACAAGACTTACATGCGTGGGTACACTTGGCTCCAGGATGCCAATGCAACGTTTTGCAGGTGCGATTCTTGTTGTTATTTTTTCTTCCTATTTTTGCTTAAGCCCCCTTCAACCACCATGGCTTCTTTGAGGCTTGATGGGGTTTATTTAACAGATCAATCGTGTTGCTCTCATGGGTATTGACGTTCATGTCTTGATGAATATCTTGAAGAATGTCTCTAATATAATGTGTTTTGTAGGTGGTGTTGTTGCTGCCTTTCTCCAAGCAATTGTGGGTAACAACACTTGTTTTTTTAATGATGTATTTACAAATTATGAATCTGCACCTGTGATTTTGGAGGTTCCTCAACAAAAAGGAGAACTACCTCAAAATCATGTGAGCTCTAACTTTACCTTTCATTTGGTCTTTGGAATTCCATTAAATGGCTTAGAAGGTTCTATGATTTAAGAAATGGTATAAGTATCACTTGCCCAGAGCTTGATTTGTTCTCACACCTTGTAGTTCATATATCAAACTTCCTTTAATTATGACATTAAGTTGGGGGCATTCAGGCTTAATTGTCTGTATGTCATGTGCCAGGAAAACTCAATGACATGGTAAACAAATTATTTTTGTAAAAATGTTCTATAAGATATTTCAAATTTATTTGATTTATGGATGTCTAATTCTGATCCTATTATGTTGCTTCCATGATGTGCAGAATCTGCAAGTACCACTTAAGGATGAATGAGAAAAATGAAAATTAACTTGAAAAATCAGCCCAGCACAATGAAGAAGAACATTGCTATTGTGATTTGTCTTATTACATTTTTGTTTTCAGACATTCTCCTAATCCTAGTCTCCTCAATAGTACTTGAAAAAGGATCTTGAAGCTGTTGTAATTGAGTCAAAAGCACCTTCACTTCAAGTGTACACTTATTGTTAGAATTAATTGAAGACGATTTGGTGAAATGTGCAATATCTCTGAATACATAATGTTAGAGGAGTTCTTGAATTTGGAAATCAATACCATATGGCCATACGATGTTTTATTTGGCCATCCAATTCCAACAGCCTTTCACAGACTATTGCATTGGAACAATAAATTCATCTAGGGCCAAGTCTTGCTTCGTCAATACACTTTCATGATCTATTTGGGTAAGTTTTTATGGTAGACGTGAAATCAACCATCCACTTGTCTAATGACTAATCAAGGTGTTCAACTTCCAACTACTTCACAATAGATAGGTTGCAACAAATGACCAAGTCATAGAAACATCTCATAACTTTTATTATTCCACACACTTCTAAAGAGCGAAAAAAAGATTGCCCATTTAAAACAATCTTGTTCCAAGCTACAACTGCAACTTGGTACTGTTCATCGTCAAAACATCATCATATTATGCACATGGTATAATTGTTGCAGAAAAATTGACAAAAAATTAAAAAGTTATTTTTGTAACAATGAATCATAGAGTCGTAATAATGTAGGTTGATTAGAAAGCACTTTTTTTTGAAAATACGGCACATCTAGAATGTTAAGCCACCTACACATCCACTATTTAAGTTTTTTCATTTTTCCCTAGCTATGAATGAAATGCTTGTGAGGTCTTGCATATTCTTGAGTCCTCCTTAATCTCTTAGCAAATTCACATTGTCATTTCATACCTAAGACAAGCGATTTATTTTTTCTTAACGATGAAATTAGAGGACTATCACTCCCATTAGTGGTGAGCCACTATAAGCAATAGCTAGCGATCAACTTTTTACAGTCAACAAAAATGATGTCTCTGCAACCTGATTTCATATCTTTTGTGTGGCCATATATGGTTAAATCCTCTTGTGGATGATCTCCATTGTGACTACAAAAAAATGAACAAAAACCCTAATCACAACATGAAATGTAAGCTATTTAATTTGGTTTTCCCTCAAGATTTGTTTTAACAAAATACAAAAAATAAGTTATTTGCTGAACAATAATCTATTTTTTATCAAAAATTATTTTTGATTTTATTTTATTTGGATAATTTTTTTTAATGTTCAGAAATTTTTATGTTGCATGTCTCAACATTGCAAAACCACCTTGGTGCACACCTATTCATGGAGGTCTATCCAATAATACCAAGAGAGTAGTGGGAGGGTAAGGTGGGAGGCACCATGGTTATGTTGAATAATAATTATTCAATAATTCAATATTTTAATTGTTCAAATATGAAATATTCAATGTGTTCAATTATCAATATTAAAATTACTATCCATGAATATTCAATCTAACTTAATATTAATTGATCAATTATTGTTCAATTATTCAATAATTTGTGTATCATAGGTCAAAATATTACAAAACCGCCTTCATAGATATCAAATACATGTCATAAACAAAATTGTCATGGATAGTGTGTAGCATAGCAAAACATTAATAGATTGTTATAAGATTGTTAGTAACAAAATATTTAAAAATAACATCCTTCCTCTCCCTCATTGTGATTCCTTCTCCTTTGCAAATCTTGCGTTAAATTGGATATACGCAAGTATCAGGAATGCCCATGTTGGAATGTTCTCCCATCTTTGCATTATCATGAATTTTGCAAACATTAAACAAAGTTGTCCATGAACCACATGAAATGTATAGGGCATCAATCTTATCATATTTTCTAGTTATTATAGATGGCCAACATGACCAAGATGGTTGATTATGCAAGTGTAATGTTTTGATTTTGTAGGAATTATTTAATCTCTTATCATGGAAACAAAAGCAACCCACACTTTCATCCAACAAACTTGCATGGTACAAGCTAATAGAAGATAAACAAAATGATATCATCTAATGGCACACTTTCAAGTGAAAGCACATTACGGTGGATCAAAAGGAACAATTGAAAGTTCATTTTAAAAGTCCAAATCCATTGTATTTTTCAATAAAAACATTTAAATGATGTTGAAATTCATATTTTTTTCATGTCCAAGTTCACATCACCTTAATTTAAACCTTTTTAAAACTTTGAACCTTGAAAAAATCAATTTAAGTATCCAAATGGGTTTTATAATTTTAAAGTCCATTTTGATTTTTTAAAAGAATGAAATACCTATTTTTTATTAAAAAAATCTTAAGTGTTGGGTTCATTCATAGTTTGGGTTCCAAAAAAAGGAATAAATTTTTTTTCAAGGCAATTTATTACTATAAAATTTACATGAAATCAATTTGAATAAGAAAATTTAAATAATATAACGTAAGATAAGGGTGAAAGCAAACTACATGGGGTCAACTTGGGTAGTTTCATGACATGTGCATAAAATATACACTTCCAAAATGTGTTGCATTTAGTTTTGGGTTTCACTTTTGGTGTTTTGGCTTCACGTTTTGATTTTCACAAAATTAATGTTATCCAATATTATTTGAAAAATAATAATCTAAAATATTATATTGAAAGAATAATGGGTTTAATTATGGTATACACAATATAATAAAACCTTCTTTTAAAAAAAATTGCATGAGGTTTTGCTTAATCAACTAAAAATTATTTGAATGGCATTTCTTAAAGTGACCCACCTCACATTTCTTGTCATCTTCCATTTGAAAGTGATTGTTTGTAAACATATTACTTTACCACGTACTTATGGTCATCACTTTGAAAAAAACCCATTTGTGATGTGATATTTATCAAAAATTTCACATGGTTCACAAACTTATTTCAATCATATGTAATCACAATGTTTAGTAAATACTACAAATTTCAAAAAAATTTAAAATCATTTCAATCATTTTGAAAATATATTTACATTTTTAGTAGTTTATGATATTTTGAGTTATAATTTAACATACATCATATGATATATATATATAACTATTTTTTTGGCAGTTGGCTTCTTTGCATTTTGACTTATCATAAGATGCAAAGTATTGTGAAAGTCTTTCATAATAATGACATGGTTGAATTCAAACATGGGACCCTTGAAAATAATACAATGTGACAACAATCTTGCCCCTTGCCCCCTCCCCCACCATTGTTATGCGCTTCACCTATAATTCATGTGGCAATGGTGATTTTTCCCATGGATACACAATTGTGCATCAATATTTTGGTTCATAAACAAAAATGCCAAAAATGCCAAAATGGACTTCTATGGATTTGACCAAACATGTTTTTTGCATGATTATTTCCTACACATGTGACATAACATGATTTAATTAATTTTGGATTAAAATGTTAATTTTAAATTTAATTCAACATGATGAGTGCAATGAGGGCCAACTAGTGTTGAATAAATTCAATATAGGAAACAACATTGCACCCTTGGTGATTAGTTGGAAAGAACTCAATACTACCAAATGTGATGATGTGGTAGTTGTCAAATTAATGTACTTGTTGGACGAAATTTTGAATCCAATGTTGGGCACATAGTTTTTTCCTTTAACTTAGAGTTATCCTAGCTTCTCTTTTCACTTCAATGCTCCAGGGTTTACACCTACTTTCACGATTTTTTTTATTCTTGTTACTCTATCACTCTTTGATACTCAATCATTTCACTCAAATGTCCTATGGTCAAACTTGTTTATCACATGGCCTATATATGTAACTTCAACTTGGTATATGGATGAAAAAACTTGCGATTATTCATCATGATCTAGATACAATATATTTGAAAGTTTTTGACATTTGTGCATCACTTAGTTTTGATGATTGAAGTTTTTTTTTCATGTCTTATGCTATGGATATGAATACAGTAACATGCATAAACTCTTAAAGTTCTAAGGTCATATTTTTCAAGCACCAAATAAAAGAGTTTTTTGTTAATGTCAAAAAGTCAAAAGAGGTAGAGTGTTGAATCTAAGACCAAATCTTACCCAAAAACATGTTATGAAAGTGGATTTGGAAGAGGTTTTTGGAAAGGTGAACAAGTTCAAAGCTAAAAATTGCAACTTGCATCCAAGAACCAAGCGTGAGCTTGTAAGTTTATACACTGAAATATATGGCACATCGCATGTTATAAATAATGAATTTATATCATGGGTAGTGACGGGTACATAACATAGGATAAAACCTTCTAGATTAATTGGGCGAAAGTAATTGCATGCATTATAAAAAGAAAGCTCGTAGGGAAGTACTGAACAAAATTATGAAAGCACAAGCCACTAAATTGCAACCAAGTTCAAAATTGAATGGAGGTGATGTGTTGTGGGAAGGGCCCAATTTTGCAAACCTTCATTTACATAATGTTTGGTGTCCATATGGTGTTTCATTAGCAAAGTTGAAGCTATTCCACAAAAAAAAATCACAAATTTATAACATTTTTAAATGGTTGAAAATACATGGGGATAAAACATTGTTTTGCACACCATTAACAATGCTAACAACCACTATATTATGCAAATATCACTTCAAACACCCACATAATAAGAAAACTTAATATTAAATGAAGTTGATGGTTCATGGATGTGTCAATAAGACTCATTGTAAAAGTGTCTTTTTTCATTTCTCAGTTTTTTTTTTGTTTTTAATTGTTAAATGTGCTTCAAAACCTTTTCTTGGATCATTGTTCTTGATTTTTTCTTAATAGAATTTGTATTATAATCTTACAATGTCTATAGGCTTATTGAATTTTGATTCATTTGGAAAAAATGTTAGGGCAAGATTCTTAAATCATGTGATGATGGTGATCCATAAACTACAAATCTACTTTGCATTTTGAGTTGACATTGTAACTACAAAACAAAGCCATGAGTCTTTAGGGTGAAAAATTTCGGTTTTCAAAGAAGTTGATAAGGTTGTGCTTCAACATGAACAATCACAAACTAATTACGATGCAAGCCCATGATAACTTCAATGTTGTTGAAACTAATTTAAAACGATTATAACAAAATTTTATAGAGTTGATAAGCCAAATTAAGAGGTTTTAAGATCTTTGATTATTGTACTTAGCTGATCAATTTACATAACAAGGCCAAAATGTCATGATTTGTTGTTATTTTCATCTCAATGATGTAGCTACTTATTATTAAATCAAGTTTTAATGCCAAGTGTTATATTTTTTGTGATTGTAATTTAAATGTTGTTGGTTTTATTTTCAAGGAACACAAGGTTGGTTGCAAATGTGGTAATTTTGGATTGGAAGTATTGTAAAATCACACCTCAATCACTACTACATATTCTGCCTTTTTGCGAAGGGCCAAACGAAAAACCTGAAAGGTTTGCGAAGCAAAAACAAAAAACCTGAAAGGTTTGTGAAGCAAAAACAATCTGCCATATTTGCGATGTAACACGCATCGCAACTTGTGGTGCACCACCCATCGCTAATTTATAATGTACCTTTAATCATCGCATCACTTTTGCGACATATACGACAAACAAAACTTTGCGACCCGCTCAGTCTCCGTTCACCCTAGCGATATTCCACACTTCACAACGTTTAATTATACTCAAAACATCGCACATTTTACAATACACAAAGTATCGCTACAAACTTTAAGAGTCACAAGACATCGCAAGCTTGCGTTATTCGGCGCCCCGCATTTTGCATATGAATATGTATCGCAAACCTCATCACAAATTTTGACAAAACTTTCCGGTGGTGGACGTCTTGCTAAGTTTGGACCACATGAACTTTGAATGAATCCATGGCAAGTGTATGACCCAATTTTACTATAATGCACAAACTACCATTTTTTCTTGGTTTGTGCATATTCACATGTTTGAAACCACAATTTGAAAAACTTTTCCTAATTCCACCTCAAAATTACTGCAGCCTCCTACAATTATTATTAAAACAAAGTGAAGTTGCCAAGTACCTTCTTTGATCCAATCAGTTGCTTCTGTTAATTTGTTTTTTCATATCTATGTTGGTGGACAAGGAGAAAAAACGAGTGAAATAGATATAAAATGGAAATATTTATTAGGAAAGGTGGGAGATAGTTGTTAAATTTTTAAAAAAAGAAGTCATTATTAAAATATAAAAGAAAAATTTAAGCTTGAAGATAAGATAGTTATTTATGAAATTGTCTTTGGAATGGTCCATGGGTGACCATACAAAGAATTCCAAAAAAATCCCCATATACTAGTTTCGATTACTCATCACTGAAATTAATCTTTCTTGTGGATGGTCGCCAATGTGATTATATCACAAAATCCAAAGAGGAAAAAAAACAAAACCTTGGTATAAACTTGAAATATAACAAAAACTTATTTTCTCTGAAAATTCAGTTCCCAAAAAAATTGTTGATTTTTGCTTTTTTAGAGACAAAAAATTACGAATGAATATTTGTTATTGAAAAATTGAGGCCGAAAGATTGCAAAATTTCGCCACGAAAAAACAAAAAAAAAAATCAGTTGCCGCCAACCCTTATAATAAAATACCCACCTAACACTGTCTGGGACACATGTGATAACCCAAAAACCCGTCGGTTCTTTCATGAAACCTGATAATTCTTTCGGGCTTTTGAAATAACTCGAACCGACAGTTCTTTACATCTGATTCCTCCCACCAGCAAAAATAAACAAAACCCAGAACTAGCGGCTCGCTCGCTCGTTCGCTCGCTCCCTCACCAAAATTAAAAACCGGAGGTTCTCGGAAATTTGGACCAAAATCAAATACCCGCCTAACTCTGATCCCCTGCGAATTGCACCAGGGCCCTTTCCTTTTTAATTTTTAGTAAAAAATAGAAAAAAGGAGAAGGAAAAAAAAAACAAAAAAACAAAAAAAGTATAGAAGAAAAGAGGAAAAGAAAAAGAGGAAAAGGAAAAGAAATGTTTTTAGGGTTTAGAGGAGGAGGAGGACGAGGAGGGGGAATTTGTTTTCCTGAACTCCTCATTGCTGTTCTTGTTGTCATTGCGTTGCAAGTTCGCCCAAGCGATGGCGCCTGGATGCGAGCGCACTTTGTCGTCGCCCGAGCGATGGCGCCGGGATTCGAACGCACGCAGCAGTAGCAGCAATAGATCGATATTCAGCTGCATCCTGGGTGGACAAATCAGTGGCCGTGGAAGCAAGGGGTTACGGCAGTTACCATGCACGCTGTTACGCTCGTTGCAACCGAGCGTGCAAGCTGTGGCGCCCTTGTGTATGGAGCTGGAGGCGGCTCTCATCGAGAATCAAGGGGAAGCTTGCGTCCGTGTACTTTCCACCATCTCGCATACCTTTTGTGAGCTGAACAGTCCACATCTTCAGCTCAATCGAGAGGCTTTCATTCTTTTCGGTGGTGATGTGCTACTATTGAGATGTCTGTTCTGTCCCTTTGCGGCTACTGAAGGCAGCGGCAGCAGTGCTGGTGCTGCTGGCTCGGAAAAAATGGCGTCCATCAAGTTGTTGTCTTTGCAAAAGGAGTGTCTTAATATCCTGCGAGAACTGTGTTGTACTGTGACCTATTTCACAGAGTCTCTAGCAGCGCACGACGATTTCGTCATCAATTTGTTCGGTCTGATGGGATTCTACAGTACTTTTGATTGTGGTAAGGGGATCTTGACCATATGGATAGTGTCCTGGACATCCCCCTTTTGCACCCATTTGCACTACTCCCCTCAATTCCTTTTGTAGTTGCTGCAAGCAAGCAAGCACAATTTTCTACTGCCATGGTTGTTTTGACCTAATTTGTTTGAAAGAAAAATCGACTCACAGTGGTACTGCAATTGTGACTTCTTTCACACTGGGAATCATGAGATTCATATCTTCAGCCCTAAAAAGCTTCGTGCCAGCTCTTGTTGTCTGCAAGTCCATTCGTCCTGCTGTCGCTTTTGTTGTTGCTGCTGCTGTGCAAGCCTGGCCTATAGCTGAAGGATTGCAGGTGGAGGTGATTGGCAGGACCACCAAGTGCATTGCATTGCGGAGGAGATTCTGAGTGATGTTCTCGTCGTCGGTGATTACAAGGTCTTCTCCACTTCCCAGGTTTAGGCCTTAGTGCAACTGCTAAGGTTTTCATCCTCTGTCTCTCTCGCATTGCTTGTTTTCCGTCTTTTTTTTTTCGGGTCTGTGTCTATGTGTTTGTGTTGTGGCTTCTCTTTTTCCCCCTTGTAAATGAGAACCTTCGGTGTCGTGGTCGATGCTGCGATCGAGGCGGTCATTGCCACCTGAGCTCCTACAATTATTTATTTACTAGTTTTAGCAGGATTTGTGAGACCCTAGGAAGGTAGTTCTTACTCTCATTGGCTCTTGGAGGGATGCGGACGGTATTTTCTGTAGCCACTATACCTGAGCCTTGTGAATCTCAAACTTGTATGAATCAATCCTGAGCCTTGTGAATCTCAAACTTGTATGGATCGATTGATTCCGCATTCTGTGTATTGTGTGTCATGGTTTGTTCTTCAGACAGAACTTGGAAATGTCAGCTTCGTTTCACTGGAGCTAAAGACCTTGCTGAAGGATCAATGATCGGATTGTCTTCCTTCGGAACAGACTTACTAACCTAAGAGATCTGTCCTGGATTCTTTAGTTTTGAGCTTATATTGTCTGATGGTAGGTGTTAGCATGGTCATTACAGTGGCAGCCTTTTCCAGATACAGGCCAATCTTGGGCTGCATGGCCGAATTGGATTTGGGGATGCAGGTGACATCACCACGCGGAAAGCAGTTGCATCCTCTGGAGAATGTGCATTCAGGACAATTTGCATTCACATCGAAGGAGTTAGGAAAGTATGTGGCCTACTTCTGGTTGCAGAGTGCACACCCGAATGTCCATCTCAATCTTGCACTTGACTGGAAGACACGCGTTGGGGCAAAAGATTGGGAATCCATCGCCAAGAAAGAGAAGCTGGATGTGTGGCCTGTAATTATAGCCGTCCAAGTTTTTCTTTTCAAATCAATAGTATCATTCTAGTGTTCTCTTGTTTGTTTGCATGGCAGTTTTCATTGTCCAAGTGCCTATCTATATAATCCGGGCATTACGAGTGTAATGCCGTGGCTGGTGGCTAACTGTGGCAAGGTTTTTTTCAAATTTTGGATCTGGAACATTGCCGTAGAATTTTGCTGCCAATACTTAAGAAGGCAGGGGTGGTGGTTATTATTTTTCTGATATTTTGGGGCCTATGAATTTTTTTTGCAGAGGAGCAGATTTGCCCAGCAATATGGGTCGAGATTCAAGTTCTGCAATAACTGGGAAAAGGAGTCGGGTGGTTGAGGATGAAATCTACTATGATAATTACCATGTTCACAAGCTCTATTTTACAGAGGTAGGTTACTCATGTGTTCACTATACTTCCTTCCACGGCCCTTTATGGTCGATCTCAAAAGTGCATTTTGCTAGACTTCATGTTGTTCAACCCTAGAGGGTAGCCCGTGGTTGTAACTTGTAGCATTGAGGTTCACAGGTGATGGCATCAAGGTTTGCATGGACTCAAAGTGGGAGAGTCTGAATCTTGTACTCAAACTCCATCAGGCAGGGTTCGAATCTCAATGAGAAGAGGATTCTGCACTGATGCAGCAGGAAATCTCTTCTAGAGAACTACAAACTCTAGTGTTCTTGTTCACTTTGGTATGTGTTTGGAGCATTGGTGGATGCCTCAAAAGAGCTGAGCTTTATGGCACTATAGGCCGATCGACCCATCCCGATCGATTGGTCTATAGGAGCCTGATCAGCATTCTTGAGGCGTCCACCCGCAATCTGCTGATTGTGCATGATCCCCTCGTGTCATTGTTGAGAGCACCAATGCCTTGTTTGGAGCATTGGTGGATGCCTCAAAAAGAGCTGAGCTTTATGGCACTATAGACCGATCGACCCATCCCGATCAATTGGTCTGTAGGAGCCGAATCATCATTCTTGAGGCGTCCACCCGTAATCTGCTAATTGTGCATGATCCCCTCGTGTCATTGTTGAGAGCACCAATGCCTTGTTTGGAGCATTGGTGGATGCCTCAAAAAGAGTTGAGCTTTATGGCACTATAGACCGATCGACCCATCCCGATCGATTGGTCTATAGGAGCCAGATCACCATTCTTGAGGCGTCCACCCGCAATCTGTTGATTGTGCATGATCCCCTCGTGTCATTGTTGAGAGCACCAATGCCTTGTTTGGAGCATTGGTGGATGCCTCAAAAAGAGCTGAGCTTTATGGCACTATAGACCGATCGACCCATCCCAATCGATTGGTCTGTAGGAGCCAGATCATCATTCTTGAGGCGTCCACCCCCAATCTGTTGATTGTGCATGATCCTTTCGTGTCATTGTTGAGAGCACCAATGCCTTGTTTGGAGCATTGGTGGATGCCTCGCACCGGGCTGAGCTTTATGGCACTACAGACCGATCGATCGATTCCGATCGATTGGTCTGTAAGAGCCGGATCAGCATTCTCGAGGCGTCCACCCCCAATCTGTTGATTGTGCAAGATCCTTTCGTGTCGTTGTTGAGAGCACCAATGCCTTGTTTGGAGCATTGGTGGATGCCTCGGGCCGGGCTGAGCTTTATGGCACTACAGACCGATCGATCGATCCCGATCGATTGGTCTGTAGGAGCCGAATCAGCATTCTCGAGGCGTCCACCCCCAATCTGTTGATTGTGCATGATCCTTTCGTGTCATTGTTGAGAACACCAATGCCTTGTTTGGAGCATTGGTGGATGCCTCGCGCCGGGCTGAGCTTTATGGCACTACAGACCGATCGATCGATTCTGATCGATTGGTCTGTAGGAGCCGGATTAGCATTCTCGAGGCGTCCACCCCCAATCTGTTGATTGTGCAAGATCCTTTCGTGTCGTTGTTGAGAGCACCACTGCCTTGTTTGGAGCATTGGTGGATGCCTCGGGTCGGGCTGAGCTTTATGGCACTACAGACCGATCGATCAATCTCGATTGATTGGTCTGTAGGAGCCAGATCAGCATTCTCGAGGCGTCCACCCCCAATCTGTTGATTGTGCAAGATCTTTTCGTGTCATTGTTGAGAGCACCAATGCCTTGGTTGGAGCATTGGTGGATGCCTCGCGCCGGGCTGAGCTTTATGGCACTACAGATCGATCGATCGATCCCGATCGATTGGTCTGAAGTTGCTGGCAGGGTCTTCTGTAGTTTCTTTGCAGGTT
Organism: Sphagnum contortum; assembly: GCA_963920785.1. Lineage (NCBI taxonomy): Eukaryota > Viridiplantae > Streptophyta > Sphagnopsida > Sphagnales > Sphagnaceae > Sphagnum > Sphagnum contortum. The sequence continues at coordinate 1,095,170 of OY987277.1, read as the reverse complement.
CATAAAACTTTGTGGACTTCACTGTCCTTTGATGCTATTTGCAATATTGTTCAAACCACTTGAGAAGTTTTGGACATGTAAGGGTATGTGCACATCATGTCTTGTATTTCGGAAACACAAAGTAATATCTATTTTCATCTCTCTGTAAACTTTATGTGACATAATGTCTCCTTTGACATTGTGTGCAGCTGCCAACCTTTCCCTCAATTTCTCTCAGTCCTACAGCTGCAGACATTGGGAAGATTGTCTGTGAGAGCCCTCAACTGAAGAAATGACATAATTCACAGGTGGAGATACGGGGCTTGCTTCATTGCATCAGCCCTCCATTTGTACTTCCTTCGAAGGCTTCTCCTGTAAGTGCACCAGTTGCCAAATCTGCCAAAAGTCTTGCTTGGAATGGTACCAAAAAGACCGTTTTCAAATAGGAATTAGCAGGGTAGAGTATGTTGGGTTTTATTGTGGAGCTATGCATGTGTCCTCACATCCCTCACTGTGAGCATAATGCTCTACTGCCTGCTGTTGGCAAAGAATGTGTGCATGTATACTTTTTGGGTTCAGTGGCTTCTTGGCGTCCAGTGTTGTCTGTGGTGATTGGGCAGTGTGTGACCATCACTGGGCTTCAAAGGAAATTGATCCTGGTAGGGCCTGAGAAAAATGAACACTTCCTTTTTGTGGCAACAAAGAGTAGCCTGATGTCACAACTTTCTCCTTCAGGGTGTGTCCCCATGGATTGTGGGGGGAAAGAGCCTTGTTTTAGGGCAAGAGAAAGGGATCCCACCACTAGCTGACTCACAAGGACAACTATTCACAAGGAATTAGCATGTGGCTCCAAAGAAGGTACATGTGTGGCAACAGCATTCTCGCAATCTGCATCCAGTCATATATTCAATGCAGGGTCTTAAGGCTAATGGATATTTTGAGTTTACATTGTCAATTCATTATTGATCACTCTGTCCACTGATTAGTATTGCTCATTTTGGTCTGTTCCCACAGTTATGCTAGATTGGATTTCTTGATCTGAACAGGGGGACGATGACGAGAGGGAGGAGGATGAGCAACCTCCCCCTCCACCAGAGAACACTAGGAGGAAACATTCAAGGAAGAAATCCAAGAGGGGAAGGAAGTCTAGATAGACAACTAGTGTATTAGATACCCAAGGGTTGCAAACCCTTTTACATTATAAATTTTGAAATTTTGATATAGATTTTGTTTTTTCCGGCCCAAAGTAACTCCAAATGAATATAAACCCTGCCATGCTCTTGCGATAGACAGTCGATCTCAAAACTATTTGCGAGTCATATTTCTTTGCAACACTGCAAAAGCCAAAAGACCAAATGTACCATCTCACAGACATCGCTAAACTCTAACGGTTAAAATCATTCCAGAACATGTTTGCGAAATCCTACATTTTGCAAACTTTTAGCGGCCTTTTGCAAATCGCAAACTCTTTGCGTTAAATCGTATATCGGAAACCGATAGAGTTTTGAGTCGATTCGCTAAGTTGTAGCGTTGATGAGTTTGCTTCAAAACGTTTCCGATGTTAGTTTTATCGCTAATGTGTAGCGGCATGTTGACCATCGTAAAATGTTTGCGTTAAACGTTATATCAAAAACCAATAGATTTTTTAGTCAATTCGCTAAGTCGTTGCGATGTTGGGTTAGTTTTTAATAATTTTCGATGTATTGTGAATCGCAAATTGTGTATAGAAGACATTATAATCGGAAATGTTTTGCGATTGGTTTGGTTTCGGGAGTTGCGAAGAGCTTACGATTGTACGGGTGCGAAGGTGAGGGTTTTGCAAAGGCTTAAGAGTTTGCGAGGAATTCTTGTTCGGAACTACGGGTTTTCGGAATCTGATTTCTTTGTTGTTTGCGAGGATATTTGGATTGCAATATGCCCCTTTTATGTTGTAGTGAATGTGTATACCACAAGTTAAAGGAATCCTAAAAAGAATTGGATGTTCTTACACAAAAATTGCAGAGTGCAAAAAACCAATTAAAAACATCCCAAACATTTTTTAAAAACAAGAGAAAGACCACTATCTTGGGTGAAAATGTTTATCAAGATGTAAAGCTAAAATCTTAGAAGTTAAATTCCTATATTGTTGATGTCACAACCCTAGCATTGGGCTCGTGACTAAGGCAAGGGGTTGTAAGGTTGCGAGTCAAGAAGGAGACTCGAGAGTCACATCACATGCTCCCGGGAGTGCGAAGAGTGTGAGTGAATAAACCTTCACACTCCCAAGTCAACTCCCATTGTGAGAGTTGGAGTCCCAAATGGACTTTCGAATCTTCAAAGGGCAATTACAGTGGTCAAAATTCAATGGCTCAAAAAGTTCTTTATATCATTGGAAAATTATTGAAATGTAGATCTTTAAAATGGGCTCGCATTGCCCATTTGGACATCTAAAACACAAGTTATGGCCAAAAGAAGGGTGAAGAGTCAAATTGGTAGTTTGACTCCCAACCATTGAAAGTCGGGAATCGACCTAATTTCCTCGCATGCAGGTGGTGTGCAACATATTGTTAATAAGCTCTCAACAAGGGCTACAACTTTGCTTTAGACCTCATCGCAATCGGAGGTCTACACACAAAGTTATGGGCCCCCAAAGTTGCGGGAGTCCCAACGTTGGGAATTTCGAGACTCCCACTTGGGAGTCCTGGGACCAAAAGCCATTTGGATGTGGCCCCCGTGAAGAGGTGCAGAGCATACTATAAAAGGGGAAGGTGGTGGCTTCCCCCAAGTTGAGGCCGTGGTGAATCTTATGAGTCCGAGTTGCCCGTGGCTCGTCCTAGCACCAAAAGTGGTCCAACTATGCACTAACCACCTTGTGTTGGTTTTGTGCAGGTCCGTGTGAGTAAGTAAAGCTTGTCAATTCTTCCTAATCCCATCCCGGAGCTCCAGCATGGCCTTCTACCCCTCCAAAGTGCTGCAAACCAAGGAGCATGCCCCAATTCCTTACTCTTTCAATGTCTTTCAATTTGGGCTTATCTTTGAGTCCCTTAAGGAGTTGGGAATGCGTTAGTTGAGGTTCAAAAGGAAGCAAATGGCTTGGAGAAGGAGAAGAATGCAATTATAACATTATGAGTAATTGTGTCTATAGACACCTCACAACCTTGCAATGAAAATTTTGAAACAATTAATTTGTAATTATGTTGCAACTATCCTCATGGAAATACAAAAAATCAAAAAAAAATGGAGTTATATTATTTTGCATATTAATTCCAAGATTGACCCTTATACAAATGAATGTACACACCATGTATACAATTTTGGTCAACCATATTTAACTTTGTTAACAAGTTGCATGATAGTCACATATGACAACTACAATACAACTCAAATAAATGAAGCATTCATTAACAACATTTTGTAACTACTTAAATTACTATATTGGATCTTTATGTAATTACCCAATTAGTAGCTACAACAATAATATTTAATGATGATCATGATCATGATCATGATGATGATGATGATCATTATTATTATTATTATTATTATTATTGTTATTATTACACATTAGTATTTAGATTCCAAATTATAGTTGATATTATTACTTATTACTTAATAATAATAATATTATTATTAACTATAATAGTTAATATACCTAGTAAATAAACTATGTCAAAATAGAACTACCCATCATTGATTGTTGGCCGATGATTGAAATGTTTTGAATTTTTATTGTTTCTTATTTAGTTTGTGTGATGTAAAGCATCATGGGGAAACTTTAAATTATATGTTCAAATTCAAATGCAAAGGAACAATATAGAAAAAACACACAGTTTAAAAAAAATAAAAAATGACCTTTTATTTCTTCCATGTTTCTTGTTTGTTTTTAGTGATTTAAAGTGTTATGGGTGCACCAAGTTAAGATCTATATTAATCATTTGAGATCTATAGGTAAATGAATAGAACAAAAAAACCATGAAGAAGATGAAATTGCTAAATGTTAAAACGTGAATTAAGTTAGTGGCCAACCATTGAACTTGCAAGCTACTTTTGACAACCATATCTTCATCATTTTGTGTTCTTTTTGAGCAATCTAAATGGATGTGGTTGCACTAAGTCAAGGTCTAAAAAAACCTTTTGCAATGAAAGGCAAAGGACAATGTATTAAGATTTAAAACTCCTTGAAAACTTAAATGTTTATTCATTTACTTGTCTTGTAGTAAATAAAGGTGAGTTGTAAATGAGTTGCAACTAGGATGTGACTATTTTTCTTATCCCATATTGTTTGTCCTACTTTTTGTGAAGTTTATAACTAAGTGCACTAAAAGTATTAAAATAAAGTGACATTTGGAATAAGCCAATAATTTATTTGTTGGCTTTAAATGTTAAACCCAAAGTAAAATAAGATTATCCCAAATGACCTACCTACCTAGCTTAAGCCTACCTATTCATTTATTTAGGCCTAACTACTTACCTACTTAACCTAGGAAATGTAAGTAGTAATGTTTGATCACCTATTTTAGGCTATTTATTTATTGACCTAAATGCCACATGTCAATGTCTTACCGGCCCTACATTGAATGATATAAATTATATTAATAAAAATATTGGAATAAATTTAAAAAATTTATGTGTCCATTGATGATTTGTAGCAAGTCATTACCACATCCATACATCGTTGCCTATGTAGTTGCATGACAATTGCAACATAATGGCACAATAGTTGCAACATAGTTGCACGAGTTGCATATGTATACAATTTCATATATGATGAATTGTGCCATTACAATTCTTGCAACTCATTTGATAACATTCAAGCTATAGAAATATGTTGAATTGCAAGTGGTCATTGTAATTCAAGGTTACAATTAAAACCCAATTGCAAACCTAGTTACAACATACCTATTTTTTCATAATGTAGGTCATGTGGCTAAAATGTTTAAAGGTGGTGATTTGTCAATTTGGCCCAAGTTGATTTTGCACCATGCTTGCCCTCCAATGCCTGAACTATTTTTCAATGTGAAAGCTTGTGGATTTTGTAACAAATGGTAGCAATGTTGGGATGTAGCTATGACATTTTGTAAACATACACATAATCACCCATTTTGCTTGGGTGAGCTTTCTAAACAACAAAACAAGTGCCTTGTTTATGACCATCTACTACATCTTAATTAGTGGTGTAGCTAGGGTTTTGGAGATCAAGTGAATGGTTGGTTGAAAAAATTACGCTTAGAAGAACTACATGAAAATATCAAGAAAAACACTCAAATCGACTATGACAATGGACTTTTCTATAAGTAACTATTGGCTAAAAATCTTACTTGGAACATTAATAATTGAATAATTGTCCTTAATGCTACTAAGGATGGTTGTAATGTTGAAGGTTTTGATGTTTTTTCTAACCTAATTGCTTTAACATTCATAATTTATATTGAATTTTTGGTGATCCTTTTATTTGTTCCTTCATTGATGTAGTCATTGCAAATGTGTTTAGGGTTGCTAAGGTATCATTTACTTTTTCTTTGGCTTGATTGTTTTAGGACTAGAATGCTAAATGTTTATTCATTTCCTTTGTTTTATTGCTTATGTGAGTGCTTTGGTCTTCGATGTTGCTTATGTGATTACTTTGGTCCTTCAAGTTGTTATTTCTTGTGTTTCTAAAATTTCTTTTAATGTTTTAATGTTAAATGTGTAATGAATGTTTAATTTATTTCCTTATTTTTCAAAAGATTGAATATTTTAAGATTATTTGTGCTAATACTCATTAATCTCCTTTGTTTTTTCCTAAATTGACTGCAATTACAATTATAATTCTTACCTTATTGCTTTAATTTAGATGTGCTACTCATGGTGCTTATGGTACCAATGTTAGATGTGTTCATGAGGTTTCATTTGGTAGTTGCAATTAAAGTTTGTTCATTCAATTTGGTTTTAATATCTATATGATGTCAATTGCTTGTGCATGTGATGTCTTTGAATTGAAGCATATGTATTGAACTTGGTTTTATTACTATAAAACATCCATTGAGAAAAATTACTTTAATTAGGGCTATGGCAGACTTTTGTAGCCTTCTGGAATTGGTTTCATTCAAATGTGGCCCTTATAAAACACCTTTTGGTTCTTCACCAATGATCAACAAAGATGAAATTGAGTCGAACCTTTTAAAGCCACAGGATAATGTGGAGACTAACAAAATTGTTGAAAATGAAAGTTGTTTGAAATGCAAGGACCTCCAAAGGCCATTCTTCCATTTTGCAAAGAAAAATAAAAGTTCATAAGATGTGCTTATCAATGGCTATATAAAGTTTTAAGAGAATTATTTGCAAATGGTAATGGTTCAAGGCCTCCCAATAGAAGTGATTGTAAATGGTGAATTGTCATGTAATGCCTTGAACTTTGGCATACTTCAATACAATTGTTCAATGATTGGTTGCATTGAATTGGTTTCCATTGATCTAGTGATTGATTTCACCGAACTAGTTGCACACTTCATTGAATTGGTTGAAATGAAGTGGTTGTGTATGGGTGAAATACTTATTTCAAGCCTTGTCCTATTTGAAATTACTAAGGGTTCATTTCTCATTGTTGTCATTCTTTTCCATGAACAAAGGTGTTGTACACTCAATATCAATTGATAAATGATACAAGTGGTGGACAAACCCATCCTTGGGTGGAACCATTAGGAACATCACACCTTGATTGTCGTAGACTTATCAAAACTTTTTAAAAACATAGGAAATATTTAAATAAATATTTTAATGATTTTTTTCATAAGTACATTTATTAGGTTCCATAGATTTTGAAATTTCAATAATAGAATATTGTGTATATTGATGTTGTTAATCATTGCATTTAGAAAAAAATTCAAGAACATAATGTTAATTCTTTTCTTTGAACTTTTTGGTTATGAACACAAATTTGAAACATGATTTGAAAACTTTCTTGAACATTTTTTCTTAAGGTAATTGTGAAGTCTATCTATTTTATTTTTTTATTAAACAAGTTATTGAGTAAATATAACTTCATTATGAATTTCCAAAGTTAAGGCTATTGATTTTTGAAACAACCATTTTTATTAGGAATAATTTTTTTAAAATTCATTTTTCAATTCCAAGATAAAATAAAAACCATATATTAAGGCATGTAATGGATAACCATCAGAAAAATAAATTGTAATTGTGAAAATGTTTCTAAAAAAAGGCTTAGGAAAATGATTTTGCCACTTTTGGTTCTTTAAGAAATTCCTTGAGGTGGTTCTTAGTGGTACCACCTTAGGATGGGTTTGCTTTAGTGTACATAATTATTTGCATTAACAAATATAAATAAGGTGATTTGCAATTTTGTGTCTAACAGATAGTTCATTATTGAAGGATCTTTATGTGTGGAGTTGAATTTGCATTTTATGCTCAATAAGGATTATCTTTTGCATTCCCTTTATGTGGAGTTGTATTTATAAATATAAAAGCACATGATACATATATGGGGGTGAAAACACGGTAAAGTGTATAACTAAAAATACTTGCCAGTCTACTTGTCTAATGAACAAAAAGTAGGACCAAACCCCATCACAAAATTATTATACATTCACTCTTTTTAGTTAAATGATAAATAACAAGATACTTCTTTCATTATTATGCATTGAATTTTAAATTTTGCATTGTAAAAGTGGGTTTCAAGTAGATTCTTCTATATGTAAATAGGTTTTAAAATCTACTTTCTACAATGTAACATTTGATTCAAGTATGTGTCAAGTATATTCTACCAAAAAGAATGTAGATTTGTTTTTTGGTGAGCCCCTTGAATATACAATGATCTTCATGCTATAACTTCATACATGTATATTTCATTAATTTTTCTAATGAAAAAGTAGGTTTCAACACCATATTGACAAGTCAATTTCAAACATACTTATTTTTTATTTTTATTATTCAAAAGTTTTTAAAATTTTGTAATTGATTTACAATAATCCCAATTGAAGGTTCCATAGTTTCAAAATGAAATTCAAGTAAAATTTGAATATGCTTCTTGTGTTTTCATGAAAAACTACCTTTTTTTTAACTTGATATTATTTTTGCAACTTTTTATGTATATTTTACCATGCTTTCACCCATGGTTATGAATTGGGTTATGTATATGTTGTAGACATTCACTACAACAGCAAGGGGCTATTTTGCAATCCAAATATCATCGCAAACAACAAAGAAAGAAATTTCCAAAAGCCCGCTGTTGCGAACCATAATTCCTCGCAAACTCTTAACCTTTTGCGATACCATAACATTCGCACCCGTATCATCACAAGTCCTTCACAACTTCCGAACTTGATAAAATCGCAAACTTTTCCGATTATAACTGCTTCTATACATTGTTTGCGATTAACATTATATCGAAAACTATTTGCAACAAACCCATCACCGCAACGACTTAGTGAATCGACTCAAAACTCTATCGGTTTCTAATATAAGATTCGACGTAAACATTTCGGGATTCTCAAAATGCCGCTAAAAGTTTGCGATTAACATTACATCGGAAACTATTTGCAACAAACCCATCACCGCAATGACTTAGCGAATTGATTCAAAAATCTATCGGTTTCCGATATAAGATTTAACGCAAACATTTCAGGATTCTCAAAATGCCGCTAAAAGTTTGCGATTAACATTACATCGGAAACTATTTGCAACAAAACCATCACCGCAACAACTTAGCAAATCGACTCAAAAGTCTATCTGTTTCCGATGTAAGATCTAACGCAAACATTTCGAGATTCTCAAAATGCCGCTAAAAGTTTGCGATTAACATTACATCAGAAACTATTTGCAACAAACCCATCACCGCAACAACTTAGTGAATTGACTCAAAAGTCTATCTGTTTCCGATGTAAGATTTAACACAAACATTTTGGGATTCTCAAGATGCCGCTAAAAGTTTGCGAAATCTATGATTTCACAAACCTATTCTGGAATATTTTACTTGTAAGAGTGTAACGATGTCTGTGACATGGTATATTTGGTATTTTGGCTTTTGCAGTGTTTCGAAGAATTATGATTCGCAAATGGTTTTGAGATTCACTGTGTATCGCAAGAGCATGACACTGTATTCTTATTTTGGAAGCAGGGTTTATATTCATTTGGAGTCACTTTGGAAGGCAAATATAAATATCTATATCAAAATTTCAAATTTTACAATGTAAAAGGGTTTGTAACCCTTGGGTATCGAGGAGGTGGCTCTATGAAGTGTTGAATTGCACAACTCTCAGATAATGTTACTAGATCCCCTACCTTCCCTTCCATAACACACCTATCATAACATATCATGACAGACTTCCATAACACACCTATCATAACATATCATGACAGACTTAAGTGTCCTATAATATTCTTCTCTACCCTACAAAAAACACTCAGTTTCAATGCAAGTGTTTAGACTTCTTTAATCTCCACTGTGTTTTACCCTGGAGGATTTTTGCACCATCAACTTACAACCGCAACAAATGTGTAAACTGTAAGTGTGGAGGTACACACTTGGCAACATCTAGAATTGATGTTTGAGATCCAGCTATGTATGAACAACCTGCTCCATTCACCTCTACTTCAGCTTCCTTCTCTAGCTTTGCAGTACAAGATGTAGGACTGCACATTGACTGTAAAGCATCAGATTGGCTGCACTGTCTTCTGTACTTGAGTGTCATGCTTGAAAGTTCATAGTTTTCAAAAATTGCAACTAGAACACTTTGCAGCCAAAGCCACATTCTGAATTAGCCTTGTGTCCACATTTCCTATTGACCAGCCAAACAATGAAACAAGTATCCTGCATGAGCATGGCACTTAGATAACAAAAAATAACACCAAATCTCCTAAACCTCAAGTAGAAAAGCATAATTACTCTTGAAGCCAAGTGCTTTCAAAAGGAGTTGTCACACACCATTGGTCATCACAAACTGAGGTATGTATGTAAGTAATCAGTAAAAGAAATAAGTATTTTTTATTTGACTTCTGATAAAACAGGCTAAGAGAAGCTTACCTCCATCACCCATCCAACATATTTCACATCGTTGACATGCTGATTCATGTCCAAATCACCATGTTTTGGCTGCAAAGAAAACTAGAACAAAGAAAACAAAGACAAGCAACGAACAATATGAACAAATTAAAGATGTTTGAAACAAAGCAGGTGACTCCTGATTTGACAAAAAACCTGAACCCTTTTTTTTTGTCCAAGGGCCGGAACCAATCTCATCTCTGGACCTTGGACAAGTCGTCAAGATCACCAACTCTGTTGCACCCACCAAAAATGCCACAGGTTACATACAGAACACACCAATGTCGATATCAGAAACAGCCAGGGTCTTTCTAAATGTAGCCACTTTGGCAACATCTATTGTTCTCCCACTGTACATGGCCATGAATTACCCACTGAGCCCCTTTGCTTGCAATATTAAATGGGTAACTAGATGATTCCACTGAAGCTAACAAAATCTCATCATTTGCATCATTTGCAATATCCTATCAAGTCACAAGGCATCACACCTTACTCATCTTTTTGAGATTTGAAGAAAACTCCATAAGAATGATTCACAATTACAAGATGAGTCCAGTGATTACCTTTTGGGTGCTACTCACAAAGTATGAGATCATGAACGGAAATCACTCCTTACTCACTACTTCTACCCTACAACCATAATGGTAGGAGCTTTTGCAGCCTAGAATGAAAATGAAGCTCAAAGGAAAAATGTCCTATTCTGCCCACAAGATACAGACACCCAAGCTAGGGACTCAAATCCTTTTAGATTGCGCTACTCTAAGGAATAGCTACCTTGTATGTTGCAAGTTGAGATGTCCAAAAAGGTTTCACAAATCTGTAGTGCCACTAAGGTGACAATCTTGGGTACATTTGACTTTAATCGGTTTAGCTCCTTCAACGACTAATATCACAAAAAATTTTAGGGTCCATACAGGTTTAATATGGACACTCATCAAGCAACTTTGTATCAAAAATTAGGGAGTTAAAAAAATCATGGTTCAAGTGGTTCCGATGATGGGAAAAACCACCTTGCAACCTCTACAACTATCTTTGGATTTGCACCAAGGCGGCTGGGTTATGTAGGCAAGGGAACTGATGAACTCGGTAGTACAGTTTGGCATACCTCTTTCAGCTCCAAGGTCATTGCATTCATCTTCTCCTCAAGCTCACATATTCGGGCCTCTAATGCGTTGTACTTTTTTGCCCAATTTTCACTACCTTTGTTTAGGATTGTAGTGTATTGTATAGGTGGTGGGTGGTTTACCTATTAAGACCAGCCCGAGTTAGATCACATATCTACTACTAAAGGCAAAATGTGCATATAGTTTTACCCATATGGCATATTTGTCACAAAATATCAAGACTGAAAAACACCCACCTCTTCTTTAACAATTGCCTCTAACTTGTCCCAATCAGTCCCACATTTTGTGTTGCACCCAAGTTGCATCTAATGAATGTTCGTAGCCTTGACAAGTTTGATCTCCAACTTGGTTTTCAAGCAGGCATATTTACACTCTACAGGGATCACTTGCACAGTCAACGTGTGGGAGTTAACCTAGTGAGCAGCTTAGGCACATTAGCAATGTGCTTATCCTTCTACTGTAACACAAATGGCATAGTTATAATTAGTCACCTTGCCAAACAAGGGGAGTTGTAGCATGCACGACAATGGCTCCCTGAGATTAATGACTAGGCCTAGTTGCCAACACACATTCCATCATTTGCTGCAAGTGACATTAAATCACAACATCCATCATTTTATATGACCTTTAATTAACTACATATTTTCACCACACTTGTAACTCTCCAATGGAAACCGACTGTCCCTGTAACAAGAAACAAGATGTTAATATGTCAGTGGTTTTCCATTAGGCTGCTGTGATCACAGCACATTGTGTGTAACTGTGATCACAACAACCTAATGGAAAGAGACCCTAACACTAGCCCATCTATCACTGGGTCTTCAGAAACACACAGTGACCTGATAACAGAGGCCTGGAGCCATTCTTTTGGACAGTTCAATGCAGGGTGAAGAAACTGCTATAAAAATTGTGCAACTGATCTGGAAACGCATACAAGTCATTAGAAGCCCATATAACATACAACCAAACTATTTGAGAAACAAAATCAAGGTCTGGGAGTATATAGAACTTGGAACATACAATGTGTTCATTGAAATGAACTTTCAGATCTTCTTCTTCAGCTGCCTTTGCCAAAATACAAACCATAACCAAACTGGTTGTTTGGTACCATTCATACCTGCCATAGCCAAATAGATGCCTAACCACTAAAAGCAAAAACAATCCTAAAAGGAACTTTCTACTCCTACATTGTCCCCTATAGGTTATTCCATGTTTGATGGAGCATGGACTCTTGTTAGGAAAACCCAGAAACAACCATTGTAACGTAATGCAGCTAAATTGAGCCCACAACAACCATATGCAAGTTTGCCATATAAAAATCACCGAGCAACGGGCTTTGTTTTATACAACATTTGGATTCTACGTGAGCCCTTACTATAGATGTTTACTTGAATTTGGCCGGTGGAGCATATGGTGATACAGGGGACACCATGTCAACCACCTTGGTGTTTGAATTGGCAGATGCAAATTGCAAATCCTTCTTGACAACCTTCAACTCCATCTCAACACCCATTCGTGTGTCCATCTCACTTTAGCAAGGATTAATAACTATTAGGGTTTCTTCCAAGCCTGTCAGGTTTCTCTTCGAGCTTTGGCCCGTGGTAAGGACCTTGCGAATTGTGACCAAGACCAAAACTCGCATCAACACTGCTCAATACCTGTAGAGTCCCTCATAGTCCCTCCATTAGCAACTAGGTTGTTAAAATCTACTGACCCACTGTGTGAACTCTGAGCAATTGTGCATTTTAAAAGAAACATCGCTAGTTTATAAGATAAAAGTTGGAGGTAGTCGAAAAGGATCTAAAAATAGGGGAACAACTCTATATCACACCTAGAAATTCACTTCTGTGAAGTTGAGTTTCTAAACAAACAATAACCTTCGTGTTGCTCGATCATTCACAAATCTTGGGATATGTTTGCATTTCAGTTTACCATGAACACCATACCAATCTAGACATATTTTGTGCCTTCTGAGATATATCGGATGCTCACAAGAACATCGACAACAAGCATTTAGATTAGTTCTGAGATGCTCAATCCCTGAATCCTGGTGGTACCTCTGAACTAGCAACTTTACTGTGACATTGCTTGAAAGCATGCTTGATGTAAGCAACAGTTTTTTCTTTGTCGCATCCCCATACAGATTTCGTCATTATAGGTAGTCGTCATTTTCGTAAAGGGTTATTTAAAAGACTATCCAGTACACTGGAATTAGGTGTTATTCGTGGGCAAAATTTAATCAAGTTGAGGTGATAATGGAGGTGCATGTACATTTGGTACAAACTACACACTTACTTTGGACCTTAATGACTTGGCTCTTAAACCCTGAACCCTTCAAACCCCAAATTGATCAACCCCCTTATACCTCATAAAACACTGTTTTTTTGGCCATATACCTCATAAACAATGTTTTTTTGGGGAGTGAATTATCCCTTTCTTGTAAAAAAATCCAGGAAATTTTGGACAATGTTACTTTCTAATTTAATTTCAACCAATTTTGCTATTTTGAGGCAAATTTTGAGGAAATTATAACATCATATATATGGCACACTACTATGTTTCAAAACAAAACAATAATTTTTAGAGGGTGAATTTGCCTACCGTAAGTTAGAAATTGGAAATATATGAAGATAAATATGAAAAGACTGGAAATCCTTGGTTTGTCTATGTCAATTTTTGAAAATAAAAGCACCAAAAAGGAAGAAGCCAAAGTTTCTAGACTAGATCCTTGTGGTTAGGGAAAGAAGCTATGGATTAACCTAACTATTTTAATATCAATTCAAGAATTCTTGTGTGAATTCAACTAATTTTGTTATGTCTTGAAAAAATCACCAAATTTTCAATATGACAATTTGAAGAAAAACATTGGTCATGTCATTCCATTGTGCTCACATACTACAGTAGAACTTGTCTAATTTAATACTGTCGGTTTAGATTTAGATTGTATTGATTTAATTTTGGTATTGTTTCAATGATAATTGATGTAACAATAACATTTGCGGACTTGTTTAATTCATGGTCAATTTATCTTTGGTATATTTGGTGGGAAATAGATGATATTTTTATTCCCATCGTTCAATAAACATTAATTCATCCTCCATCCCAACAAATCCTGCATGCAGAGTTTAACATGCAATGTTTGTGATGCCATGCTCCCTCTCAACATAACATATGCAAAAAATGATAATTCAATCATTCACAGTTCGGATGTTGGGCAAACCATGTGTAAAAGATTCCAAAATGGATCGGTGAATTTTACATGGAGATATATGTTGTGTTGCTCACCCGAGGAACAAGCATTTGGTGCTATATATATACTGCTATACTACACATACAAAATAGCTTTTGGTTTTCCAAATCGTGGGATTTTACATGACATATTCCTCTTGCACACACAAGAAAATTGGAAAAAAATGAATATCTATCCCCCCCCCTTTGTTTGTCACGTGTCGTACCTTTTTATTGATGTCCATGCATATATATGTTATTTATTTGGATAAATGGAATTTAATTTTGAAAAAAGGTAGATTACTTTGTGTTAGATTTGATACGATTATGTATTCATTGCAATATGGGTGCCACCTCTTTCAATACACTTGGGAAATGTTGAACATATTTTTAAGTATTTAATGTGGCTTGTACAAAAATCATGTGCACCATATATGAAACATATTTTATAATTTTTACATGTTAAATAGATTGACCGTATAACGTTGGGATTGGTTGTCCACAACCAAATGGGAACGCCGTGGCCATTTTAGAGGGAAATAGATCTGATTCTTATTCTCATTGTTTAATAAACATTTAATTCGTCTTCCATCCCAACAAAGCTTTGTTACAATGAATGTTTATAGATTAAAAATGATGTGTGATATATTAAACTTTGTGCAAGCATGAAAACTCTAATACTGTTTACCAAAAATGTCCTAGAGTATTTACCAATTAAAATTAACTGCGATTCGCCACGATGACATACTTTAGATATGCCCTGCGGCGTTGCCATAATGTTCCTTTTCCCAAAACAACCTTAATTGTTATTTGGTCGTCATAAAAAACAATTCTTGATTTATTTTGTGATACAGCTTGGGTTGTTCCAGACAAATTCATATCAAATACCTCTTTAATGGTATAGATTTTTGATTTTACAAGTACACGTTCTCCCTTTTCTCCGAACTATTTATTAATTTCCCTGGGAGAAAATTTTGTCAACCCTAAACCCTAAAACGAGATTTGTGGATGGGGCACTGGTGGGTGTTCGGTCATTCAAGCTCGGGGAAAAAAAAAACCCGGGAAATTTCATAAGGCACGATTTTCTTTTCCCATTCAATCAAGTAATGAACGTCCTTGGAGGGCACGAGTCCTACAATACTCCTGCTAAAAAATGATGCAAATGATGACAAAATCTTTAATGAAAGGAAAGAATTCAACAAAGAGTTAGTTAAAGCCTAACACAGAGTACGTGGATCCTCAATATTATGCACTTATCTGAACATTCGCAAATCCAACATTCTAAGAGCCTATTCAAAAGGTAATTTGAGTCGGATTGCAATCTTAGTAATAATTCTAACATATGAATGGCAGACATCATGCACAATCGCTTTCCCAAAAAACGTTCATCATTTTTTTTAATCGTTTATGGATGGGGTAGATCGTTTCCAAACATTCATGGATGTTGTGGATCATTTTCAATCACCCGTGGACGAAAGAGATGATTTATATTCACTACATAGGGTGGATCCTTTTTTGGGAAGGCATGGATGATGTGGATTATTTTTGGTCATCCATACATTATTGAGATCATTTTTAACTACTTGGAAAAACACCAATTGCGTAGATCATTTTCATTTTCCCAATGCCCCTGGATCACGTCCATCATCAATATAACCCCAATCTATTTATATAAAAGAATTGGGTTTTTTTTCAGTGTAAATCGTGTGTGTCCGTTTGTCCAGTATCCTATTGGCTGGAACTCAGGGTAATGGGTATCACTTAGTGTTAGGGGTATCCTTCAATGTCATGGGTATCACTCAGTGTTCGATTTGTTTGTGAGGAAAACAGGGTCCCTCAGTGTAATGGGTAAACTCTTGGGTGGGTTGTGAGAACTGTCAGTGAGAGGAAAAATCACTCAAGGTATTGGTATCACTCAGTGTAATAATGGGTATCACTCAGTGTAATGGGTATCCTCTTGGGTGTGTCCGTAATGGGTATCACTCAGTGTCAGGGTATCCCTCAATGTCAGGGTCTCATTTAGTGTAATGGGTATCCTCTTGGGTGTGTTCGGGTTTAGGGTTTAGGGTTTCTGCACTAAATCGTGTGTGTTCGTCTATCTGTTTGTCCGTCCGTCCGTTCGTCCAATATCCTATTGGCTAGAAGATTGTCCGACATGTGATTGGACGGAAGGGCGGAAGGGAGGTGAGTTCTCTCTCTCACTCATAAACACAAATGAGGAGGTGAGTTCTCTCCCACTCACACACACACACTCAAATCAGAAAGTGAGTTCTCACTCACTCACACACTGAAATCGGGAGGTGAGTTCTCACTTAAACACACACATTCAAATTTCTTTTATTTGCTTTCTGCTTAAACATTTATGCCTTTTAACTAAAAGCAAAAAAAAAAAAGAAAAAAAAAGCTACTAAAAATTTAAAAATAAACCTCCTGTCTTTATTCTTTTTTTTAAAGCTAGCATGTCGATAGAGAACAGGAATCTTTCACGATTTCTGTAGTATATCACAAATGTGGCCAATCAAAAGGAATTCTTTGGGGAAGGTTTCAAAGGTGATAAAACTTTTCCCCTTATCATTTTGCTTGCAAAATGGGTTTACCAACTAGTACGGGGTAGATTATTTTTGGTCAACGATACATGGCCTGTATTGGTATTATTTTCTATACCATGCTTCGGTTGATTTGCTTGCATTTGAAAGGGACTTGAAGTCCAAATGGGTGGCAAATATGATGGCGGAACCAATGCAATTTGTTGGAATGTTGACATCATTGCCAATGAAAAGTTGACACGTCACATCAATTTTTGCCCCCCAACTGGATAAGATTGTGCCTAGTTGAAAGTCTTATGGAAAATCAAAATCGCTTCATGGGCGGTTGGTAGGAACAAGTGTGTCAAGGATCGGTAGGTCAAAGGCAAGTAGGTCGATGCTTGCAGATGGTTGGTGTTTATGTAATGTACACAAATGGCACATTGGTTGGTGGGTGGGGGCAAAAAGGTGCTCAATAGGCTAATGCAAAGCTCATCGAACTCACTTGATTATCATATATATTGTAAAGGAAGAAAGCTCCTTCCCCTGAAGCTGTCCAAGGTACTAAAATAATGTAAATTAAAAGGACCCAATCAAATGTCACCTTATGGGTCAATCACTAACATTAGTGAATCAAAGGAACTTTTTTCATAAAAAATAAAATAAAATCCAAAAAAAGAGGAAAATTTTTCTGTTCCATCTTTTTTGGTTTCTTTGATCCTTTTATTTTTATTTTTATGCAGGACAGTTTTTATTTAAATGGTGTGATTAATGTTTCTCTCTTTCTAATTTTGTGGTGTAGTTGAAGTGGTGATCCTCCATAACAAAGATTTAGCCAAATTGGGCTATAAACAAGATATGAAAGTGAAACAATTTAAGCACTCTTCTATATTGTTTCCTAACTATGGGCACCTAACATAGAATTCTTGGGATTTCTTTTTTTTTTTTTTTTCCCCCAAAATTTGGTGATAAAACCCATAAATTTCACTTTTTCTCAGTTTATATTTTCTTCATCAAATATATAGTTAGAACATCCCTATAAAAAGTTGTTCACAAAAGGATGGAGTCATTTTTACGAAAATGTTACATTAAAAAAAACTATAAAAGGATGTTCATAAAAATATGGAGCTAGAAGTGATGATTCATAAATTATTTGTTTTCAACTTTTGTGATGTAGACTAAACCCTAAATCATACATAAAAAAATGGAGACAACCATGATAACAATCATCTCTTTTTGCCTAAGTAGCCAAAAAATCTCACAAAATTAATGTCCATGGATACTTTTGACAATAATTTGATTCCCAAAAACCAATGAATCTTAATATTTAATGTTTTAAATTCTCACCTCAATGTGAAATAAATTCCTTCATTCATTACCAAATTATGAATATCATATATGATACATAACAGAACATGGACATGTGAGAAAACACAATCAAGATAACTTATGTGTCTTAGAAGGAAGTGTATTTGGGCCGATGAGTAGGCATCACACTATGCAATGGCTTTTTGTGACCCTCAACATCTTCAATAAAAATGTTTAGCCCAAGCTATTTTTTTAATAAAAGCCCTATTTTGACAAATTTTCACTAATCTTCATCCAAAACATGTTGGACAACTTGATGTTCAAGAATATGCTTTATTTTAAGGGTAATATATAAGGGTAGAAAATTTGATATGATTCATACGTTTAATTTTAATCAATATAATATAAAAAATTCATCATTATTTTTTATGTCAACGTAAAAATTTAATGTTAATCAATATAAATATCATGGACATGGAAAGGCACACATTAATTTATCTTTTCGTATCCATGGTTGGGGGGTACTTACGAAAAGGGGTGAAATAATTATAAAAATAAGTTATTAAATGGTTATTTTAATACCGAGAACCTTAAAGGTTCTTTAAAATGGTTGGGAGAACCGGAAGCGTTGGTTTTCACAAAAAGTGAGATCCGCCCAACGCGGCTAGAAACAATGAGAAGAGGAAGGCCTGAATGGGATGATGCCCTAAGGTATGAAGTCAAAAAAATAAAATTATTTTTTAACCCTAAACCCTAAACCTCGGTCGCTCTTTTCTCTTTCTCTCTCTCTCTTCATGGCACTGGATTGACGACGGTCCTTTTGGTTCCTGTGGTGCCGCCTTCGAGAGCCCCTTTTGAAGTTGTGTAGTGAGTATCATCGAGAGAGAGAGAGAGAGAGAGAGAGAGAGAAAAGAGCAGCAGCAGGCATGACTGTTTTTTTAGGTATTTGGATCGCATCGGTGAGTGTGGACGCGCTGAGTGGCTCTGGTTTTATGGTTTCCTAAGTGCTTCACTTCTGCTCTGGCAGCTTTCTTCCTTGTGATTGGGTCTCGGTTCTCCCATCCGCAGAGCTTGCAGCAAACGACGCCAAGATATCTGGATCAAACAGTAGTAAACTTGTGCTGTTGTTGTTGTAGCCAAGAACTTCTTCTTCTTCTTCCGTTACTGCCGCAGAGGAGAATTTGGAGAACAATGTTTATGAGCTCGAGTCTGTGACGGAATGAGCAGGCCCATGAGCAGGAGCTTTTCCCAACGGTACCACTCTCTCACCCATCTGCATCTCCAATTCTACGACTGTGGATGCAACTGCTTTCAGGTCTTCGATTGATGAGAGAGAGCGAGATCGAGAAAGTTGTGTTTTGCTGCCCTTCTTTCTCTGCACATGAGCTAGTACGGGTTTGATGATCATCTCCAAATCCTTCTGCAGCGAAGAATCATCATCGTGGGAAGCTACAGCTGCTTCAGAAAACTGGAGTGGAGGTGGATCAGCAGCATGCAATGGGGAAGGTCGCGGAGTGAGATCATCGAGACCTGCCATCAGTTCCCAAGTGTTGATGGTCTCGAGCTCTTCTTACTCCTAGTTATCGCTACAAGAACTGATCTCGTTCTTCAGAGGTGTCTTCACAGACTCCTGCTCTTCCTCATGATCTTGCAATTCTTTGCTGGTCATGGTCTTCACCGAGCCTGCAATAGTCTGCACCGACCTTGAGATACCCATTGCCATCTCCGTCTAGGTCTGATGAAGCGCAGGTTTGGAACTGCGAGCGGGCATGGACTCCGACTTCCTCATGATCTTCGAGTACATGCCAGGAGCAGCAGCCGCAGCAGCTGCAGGATGATGATCACAGCCAGCTGAGACGAGATTCGACTCCAGGAGCTCCTCGTCATTCACTGCATATTTCTCCGCCTCCACCAGCTTCATGATTCCGTAAGTGCTAGAGGTGAGCGCCACCACATGGTAGTCGTAGTGCGTGGGCATCATATTCTGGTCTGACATCAGCTGAGAGCTGCGCAGCGGAGCAAAAGAGTGGCTCTTCCCCATCTTCTTTCAAAGTGTTCGTTGCTGCGTGGATGGGGGCGTTTGAGGAGATGGAGAGTGGAAGAAACATGACGACGTTGTGATCACTGAATCTTGTGGTGTCCAGTAGCAGCAGCAGGGAGTTCAAGAACGAACTCGAGGTTGGAGAAATGGGTGGGAGGTTTTTGTGGGTTCTTCTTCTTCTTTGCATGGGTTTTTTCTGGGGACAGGTGGTAAGTCAGCAACAACTTGAGGAGCAATCGGAGTCGTATAAAACTGTGAACTCGGGCGGCGGCGTTTCGAGGTGGCTGTCTTCACCGTCGACAAGCAATGAGCCTGGAAGCAACTGGCATGGAAAACCTGGCCGTAAGGAGGAACTGTACAAACGTTGCCCAACGGAAGGGACGATTCAAGCCAAGCTATCGAACGATTTGTTCTTCAGCAATGGGTATTGGGAGTAATCTCCGGAAACGCCGCCCATTCTGCCCTACTCTCCTCCTGCTGCTGATGGTGACAAATCAGGTATGAACACCCAACCTGATTCTGGTGAGCATTTGGGTTCTTATCTGGCAGGTTGGGGCAATTGGCAATCTGGTCCATTCTTTAGTCAACATTAAGAAAGAAGTTCTTTCAGCAGGAGCACTTCAGCCTGTCATTGGCCTTCTAAGGTGTTTAATGATGCACCTTTTTGAGTTCTGCATCAATCTGATTAGACATATTAAAATTGTAACACTTGTTCTCATAGTCCTCACAGAACACACATAATCGAGCTGGAATTGTCCACAATGGTGGGCTGAAGCCCTTGCTTGAACTTCTGGATTGAAAGAATGGATCTTTGCAACATAATGCAGCTCTTGCTCTGTATGGCTTGGCTGATAATGAGGTGAGAACTGGACTTACATGTGTTAGGACTACCTAGGTATTTTTAGTCACAGGATGTACTTGCTTCATTAAAACAATTCATTCTAGTAGCTGTATATGAGCAGTTTGGACATGTACATGAAGAGGGGTGATATATTTACACATGATTGCTTGGAAATGCTCATGCTTACAATCATTTATGGTTGAACTAGTGGTGGTGTTCTTTCACTGAGTCTTTGATACTTGTGTATTGCAGGACAATGTGTTTGATATAGTCAAGGAAGGTGGAGTTCAAAGGCTCTTTGATGGTGAACTTATTGTGCAAGTAGTTTTGTGGTGCTTACCTACCTGTGTCTACAAGAAAATTGTGTCAGATCCTTTTAGCTTTTGATTTGGGTTTTTAGGAAGTGGGGCTTTATGTATATATTTTCTTAGGGCTGTGCTATTCCTAGGACTATGATGTATGTGTGCAACCAAGAAGATTGGTTTATTCCTGAGAGTTATTCAGTTGGTGGATTGCTTAGCCTTGTGATATATTCTAGAATGGCAAAAAAAATTGGTAAATATTCAGTATCAAGATTGAATTTACCCAGTTGTGATTTAATTCTTTCATCTCGTGCAGGCATCTAAGGACTGTGTACAGAAAACATTGAAGAGGTTGGAAGAAAAGATGCATGGAAGGGTAAGCAAATGTGTTGGTTTTTTGGGTGTTCAGATTAAGATACCGGCAGCAAGCTTTGTTGAGAGGGGAGTGCAGACATTTATTCTCCTCGAGTTGCACTGGTTTTAGGATGCCGAAGTATCGGCATTTGTGAAATCGGGTAAGTATTTTTGGAACAGGACGAGGAGTTATATTTTCTTTCCTTTCTTTTATGTTCTTTCTAGAGAGTTGGCAAGTTCTGAGAAGTACATCGTGTAAATGACCTTTGCTTTGTCTTTTGAAGTGCTTGTAAATGTCCATAAATGCTTGTAAATGCTATATGAATGTTTGTGTGCGCATGATTTTTGGTTTGTTCTTAATCTCATAGTTATTTTATTGCATTTACTGGTTAATTGTAATGGTTATCGAAAAAAAAATAATTCTTGAAATCCATTTCAACAGGAGTTCAATTACATGCATAATTTGTGAGGTTATTAGGGAAGGCCCCATGAACATTGTTTTTGAGCTGTTTGGTTAGGCAATGTTTGTGGGGGCCGGGTTTTGCTCGGTGCTCGGTGGTAATTCGGTTGGTTGATTGGTCACCGAACTTGTTGGCGAGCTCTCTTCTCCTGACCTCAATGCATGTAATCGATGCTCAAGTGAAATGGATTCCTCAAATTTTAGTGGACCTGTAAATGCCATGTGAATGTCCGTGTGCGTATGATTCTTGGTTTGTTCTTTATCTCATAGTTATCTCATTGCATTTACTAGTTGGTTGTAACGATTATAAAAAAAAATAAATTATAACGAATAAATTTAGAAATCCATTTCAATAGGAGCTCAACTACTTGCATAATTTGTGAGGTTATTAGGGGAGGCCCTATGAACATTGTTTTTGAGATGTTTAGTTAAGTAATGTTTGTGGGGGCCGGGCAATGCATATGATAGAATTATGACTCGCAAATGGTTTTGAGATCCATTGTGTATCACAAGAACATGGCATTGTATTCTTATTTTGGAAGTAGGTTTATATTCATTTGGAGTCACTTTGGAAGGCAAAAAAAAAAATCTATATCAAAATTTCAAAATTTACAATGTAAAAGGGTTTGCAACCCTTGGGTATCTAACACATTAGCTGTCTATCTAGACTTCCTTCCCCTCTTGGATTTCTTCCTAGTGTTCTCTGGTGGAGGGGGAGGCTGCTCATCCTCCTCCCTCTATTCATTGTCCCCCTGCCCCTCGTCCTCGTCCTCGTCCTTATCCTCTTTATATTTGCCCCCTGCAAAACCTGCATTTCGACTAGCAAATGAATTGGGTCCACTTCTAGTGGTATCACTGGGAGTAGTGCTAGCACCTCTCTCCTCCTCATCACTGTTACCCTGGGAGCTCTCACTCTCACCCTCATATGCCTGCATTTCAACATGCAAAGCTTAGTCAACACCATAAATGAAAATCTTGATTCAAATTAAAATAATCTCAACACAAACAGAAATTGAGTCCCAACCAAACCCACTCACCAATAGTGCATCAACATGTTCAAAAAGATGTTCCTTGCCATGCTCTTGGCCCATTGTCATTTCTACAGTTGTGATCTTCCTCTTGTACCTCTTATACTGTCCCCATAATACAACAAGTCAATAAAAATGCATAAAGAATCTATTCAAGTCTCCAACCACTTTTGCGAAGCGCAAACCTTCGCATACTAAAACTTGCGAAGCAGTTTGCGAAACAAATCCCATCGTATCTTTGCAAAACAAACGCCATTTGACCTATATTTGCAATGCAATTCACATCGCAAAGGTATCGCAAACAATCCTATTTAACTCCACAGAAACTCAACTTTATTCGAATATTTGCAGGAAAGAAATGGAGGAGAGGGAGGGTACTTACAAATGCTGCTTTGAGGCTGGGAATGCCACCTTGCCCTAGCCTATGGGTGGTGGGTGGAACCAGTTTCATTCGCTCTGCTGCCTTGAGGAACTTCAATGGTGGATCACCAACCTCGTCCACCACTGATTGGCATTCAGCAAGCTTCAGCTCCAGTGCCTTCAAGTCACGATCAGACCTCTTAAACTCTCTTGCCTTCGAAGCCTTAGCTAGTTGCTCTGTGATCTCCTTCAACTGCCTTGTTACTTTCAGCTGCACCTCAGTCTGGTAAAAGGCATTCCAGATGTCTTCTGAGAACTGAAGCGGCCTCTCCAAGTTCCTGTACACATTCAGGTCTCTCAGGTGAGCACGAATCTTCATCCTGTCATGGTATCTTGCTTGAGACATTGAATTGGAGATCTTGTCTACAATCCATTGTGAATCAAACTTTCCTCCATTTCGAAATGCTCCCTTGACCTGATTTATCACTCTCTTCTGCTCTGCCTTTGAGAGAGTGCCCCACTCAACTCCTCGTGCAAAGTTGGTGGAGACAATGTGCCTAATGGTGCTTTTAGCCCCAGTGTATGCCAGCTCGGTTGGAATTCCCTCCTCTGCCAATGTTATCAGAGGGAGCTTCTCCTTTCTGATGGCATCCCTCTCATCCTTCCTCCTTTTCTTCTCGAGAGTTCTAGGTGAGAAAGCTCCTGTTGTTGCTCCCTCATCTCTCTTTCTTTTATTCTTTGTTGCCTTGGCTTCTACAGCCTTCTTTGCCTCCTCCTCTTTTTGTGCTTCCCCAGTAGTCAGCCTTGCTTGCAATGCTTGACCTAAGATGGCTGTCAAGGATGCCAACCCTTCAGGTGTCCTAGTATCGATTGCAAATAGCTCTGAAACTCTCAAGTGATCAACAACCATCTTCCTTAACCTTTCCTCATTGTTGTCACCTCCTCTAGACCCAAAACCCCCTCCATTAATCCCAGCCATTGCAATCTGCAACCTCCTCTCTGCCCAAGCTTTCCTTCGACACTTCTTAAGTAATGCCGAGAATGAATTCAAATTCACTCGCCGTCCTACTCTAATCTAGACCCCCAGAAAGATTACACTACACCTTCAAGGGATTCCGTTCTAGCTTAAGGACTTTCGGCAATTCAGGTCTTGCGATGTAATCTGCATCACAACTTGCGATATGCTATTTATCGCAAAGGAGTCTGGGTTTCAAAAATGACTAACGGACACATTTCCGAAGGCCGTGCAATGCTGTTAGTTTCGCAAAGTTAGAGAGTTGCGAAGTCTAAGGTTTCGTTAATGTAGGAGGAAGTTAAAGGGTTTAGGGCTTTGGTTTAAGTAACATATGCAGATGCGAAGAGGGATGCGATGGTGGGGGGTTCGCAATGGGTTTGCAAAGTTTTAATTTATTCTGGCTTTAACATTTTGTTGTTTTTTTTGCATATGCCAAAGGGTTTCGGGCAACCAGTCTTATAAGCATTATTAAGCCCACATTGGATGCAGGTATGCATTTCTTTTTGGTTTAGGTAGTCTCAATTTATGAGTAGTCAAGGGTTTATATTGTTGTATCACATGATTTTTGAAAGTCTAATCTGGTCTTTGCCTTACATTTGTGCCTTATTAATGTGACAGATGATATGTCTTCCTCCTCCGTTGTCTCCACTAGTGACTCATCCTCCTCAAATGAAGGCACATCAGCTCATACGCAGGCAGAGGTGTCTCATTCTCCTCGTGGTCCACCTCGGCAGCTTTGCCAATGCACCAAGTGTGTTGGTCAGATTTCACAAAAGTCATATGTTTGTGCTCAACACATTTAGCGATTTGGGCGTCATCGTGGTCTTACCCCAGGAGCTTCTTCATCTCATGTGGTAAGTGTCATTTTACCATTGTCATTTTTCCTCGATACATGTTATTTTTCATGAAATCCTCTTTGAAACTATTTTCACTTCCATGGTTTGTTGTGGTTTTTTGAATGTAATAGGGTTCCCGTATGACACCACCACCCTATGTTCTATCACAAGGGGTTTTAGTTGCCATAGGAAATGCACTTTCGCATGCATTTGCTGTAGGGATTGGTACCTCTCATGAGGCCAGTAAGCCACATCATGAGGAAAGGCCACATGTGCCCTCCATTAGGCAGCGATCCAAAGCACAACATCCAAGTGAGGATCATGCTAGGACTATTGTTGAGGGCAGATGGGGTATGTGTGAGTTCATTGGCAAATGTGCCAGTATTATCCAGTCATGGAACCTTGCAATTCTTCGGTTACTTGATAGTTTGCCCTATGATGAGGAGGTTGTGGTTTGGGGTAGATGATGGATTGTTAAGACCTCTACACTTGGAGAGAGGCATGGCTATGGAGTATATGCTTGTGAGGACATCATTATAGAGGATTCAGCTAGTTGTCGTAGAGAGGGTCCTACTTTGTTCCCTTATGGTGGGCCTATCTATAAGAGAAAACATTAGAACATGATCCTCACACAACATCCTGAGTGGAAGACCTTTGCTCTTGAGATGGACACATTTGTTGGTAGCACTAGGAGGCATAGTGATGGGAGGGTGATCGATGGAGACCCCATACGTTTTGGAAACATTGCTAGTTTCATCAACAGTACGATGGGGACTCAGCCTAAGCATAAGGTTAATTGTGAATGGGTTTTTGTTGAGGGACCTCCTCCAGCACCATATGGGCAGACTTATCATGAAGACCATTGCCTGGTTATAGCTACTAGGACCATCAAATTAGGAGATGAGTTGTTTACACACTATGAGTGGAATTAGGATTCCACCATTTCTGAACTATGTACTTTGTTTAAGACATAACATACCATATCTATATACATGCATTTTGGCATTTTTTAATTATAATGTAATATGCAACTATGCTTGGTATATAGTTAAGATCTTCTGGATTTGGTATTGCATAGAATATTCGGCCTTCTGAAGACATGCTGCCACGGAGGTTGAGAGCAACATATCAGAAAATGGGCATGCCACACAAATCGGACTCTTCATCAACTCATTCTTCATCAAATGACTTGTCTCCTCATGATGAAGGTGTCTCTCAACCAGTTCAGGAAGCACCACTGCCTGCAAACCAAGAACAAGCGATGGATGACTTCATGGTTGACTGGTTCGGACTTGACATAGTTGATGATATGTTTGGCAACCCACATGATGAAGGAGCCAATGCAGATGATCCACATCATCAACATACTGCCTAGGGACAACGACAATGGCAAGAGGCGAAGGCACATGCTCAAACACCTATTTTTCAAGGTGCAAGGTTAAGCCGTTTAGCAGCCATACTAGGGTTGTAAACATCCAAGCAAAACACAAGGCAAGCAATACTATGTTGTTAGACATTTTCCAATATTGTCATAGCCTCTTGGTGCCTAAGGAAAATGTTTTGCCAGGATCTTGGAAGGAGGCTAAAAAGATCTTATCCTCCATAGGCATGGATGATCAAATTGTCCATGCATGTGTTAATGACTGCATGCTATTTCATGGGAACAATGCCCATTTAACAGAGTGCAGTACATGTGAAGAGGCTCGATATGATCCTCAAATGCTTACAAAGAAGGTGCCCAGGAAATCAGTAAGGTGGTTTCCCATTATTCCTCACTTGCTGCACATGTATCGATGTACAGACTTGGCCGAGTTAATGGTTTGGCATAAGAAACATCGATCAGAGCCTGGTGTTATGAGGTTACCGGTTGACTCTCCTGCTCACAAGCATGTGGAGTCAACATGGCCAGAGTTTGAACGTGACCCTAGGCATGTGAGGTTGGGGTTAGCATCAGATGGTGTTAGTCCACATTCACTTGGAGGAAAGGGACGACCTACCTCTGTTTGGCTAGTTGTTGTCATGAATTACAACCTTCCTCCGTGGTTGTCTATGAAAAAAGGATTTTTGTTGCTTTATCTTATTATCCCAGGGCCAAGTAAGGTGAAAAACCTAGACACCTACTTAGCACTAGTGGTCGATGAGCTCAAAACACTATGGGATGGAGTATGGGCATATGATGGGAGGAAGACCACTGGAGGAATACCACGTGTATTCAAGTTGAGGGCAATTTGCATGTGGACAATGCATGATTATCCTGGTAAGAAATCATGCACATGCCTATATTTTTTTTATTATTATTGTGTTTTTGTGATTATTTGTTGTTCTAATATTCAATTCTTCTACAATCAGGGTTTGGTTTTGTAAGTGGGTTGTAAACTCAAGGCTACAAGGCCTGCTCTACATGTGGCCCAAGTTTGGAGGACATGGCTAAATACTCAAGCCATCTTCGCAAAATTGTTTACCTTGGCCATACAAAGTTTCTTCCACTGGGACATGATATGAGATCAGACCCACTTTTATTTTCATCTTTTGACATGCCTTATGGTGATGAGCGTGATATTCCAGAACCTACCACTTTTGCATATTGGAGGGATGTGGCCAATAGAGTTATTGACCCAAATGATTCTATGGTGTTTGAGGGTAGTGGATTGACAAGGTGGGGTATACTCAACAACTTGCCCTATTGGGGTGAGCTAAAAATACGTCATCTCTTGGACCCCATGCACATTGAGGGAAATGTGGGAAAGGCTATCATAAAACAGCTCTATGGAGAGAAGGACAATAACTTTAGGGAGGCCTGTGAGGATTTTGAGAGGCATCCCGATGTGTGGATTACTGTTGATCCTAACACAGGTATTGAATAGTGACCATTAGCTCCATGGACACTTACTACATAGGAAAGAAAAGACTTTCGAAATTGCATAGGAGAGATGCGATTCCCTACAGGTTTGAACTTTGATGGCAAGGGTTGAATTTAGAAGTACTCTATTGCTTTTATTTATATTTAAATATGTATGCCTTATACTAGAAAAAAAGTTTGAAGTATAGAATGTTATTTGTTGGATGTCTAGAATACTTTTGTATAATTTTATGGATCCTTGTTGCAGGTTATGGAGCTAATCTTCAAAAAGCTTTTGGTAGGGACGATGACCACAAGTGGCCAAGGTATCTCAAGACACATGACTATCATCGTTACTACAGCACATATTGCATGTGGCAATAATAGGCTTAGCTAGTGCAGAAGTACAAGATGCTCTTTGGTCATTGGGATATCTATTGAGATGGGTATGCTCAAAGGAATTATTTGTAGAGGAGATTCCAAGAATGAGGGTAATAGTAGCAGAGGTAATATGCAAGTTGGAAAAGGCCTTCCCTCCATCATTTTTTGATTGTCAAGTGCATTTACTAGTTCACCTTGTGGATGAGATAGCCATTGCTGGGCCTTATGCATTGTTGGTGGATGTATTGGCTTGAAAGATATATGGCAGTATTAAAGGGTTATGTCCGTAACCATGCACGAGTGGAGGGAAGCATGGTAATAGGACACTTGGCAGTAGAGAGCATGTTTTATTGCACCAACATCTTGGCCACTATAGATCCATCATGTCCTCATGTCTGGATGGAGGAAAGAGAAGAGGAGGAAGTCCGTTTGACTGGTGCCATCAAAACATGTATGTTATTACCTACAGAGTTAATTCAGCTGACCACATTCATGTTGAATAATAGCAATGTCATGAAAAAGTGGAGGAACTTCTATGAGAATGCCAAAAGTATGAGTGGGAAATCAAGGATTTTTCCTACGTTTCATAAGTACATGAAAGAGAAGTTGGCTGAAGTGGATCAATTGTTGGCACAAGGAGAAAGTATAGCATGTTTTCCAAAGATCATAGATGATGTTCGCACCATTGTTCATGGACCACTAAGAGTTGTGACAACACGTTCAGCAATGTGGACACAAGGAAGACATTTCAGGTATTTATTTTTTCTATTTCATTAGGCATATTAACTCATCTTCACATTCCAGACAAGTTTTTTAGAATGTTCTAGGATGATTTTTATGGGCATGAAGTTTCTATTATCATATAAGTTGTTGACTCATAATGCCTAACACAATATTAATTTCAGGATTTCCAGTTTGGATGAAAAGAGGGGCCGCACCTTTGATTGTGGAGTTCAAGGGCAATTCATTCAGGACTCTAGAAGCAGTCGGCATGACAAGAATATTGTTCGAGATATTGTGCCACATTATGGAAAGCTGGAAGAGATCTTGGTGGTATCTTATGATGGACATTCAAAGTTTGAAGAGTATGTGTTTAAGTGTAAGTGGTTTAAAGTGAACCTTGCTGGTGCAAATTGCACTATAGTTCAGGATGAGTGCTGACACACACGATTAAAGACATCTGACACTAATTATTAGCCATCTCATTGGCAAACTTCAAAGCCATTTACTTTTCCCAGTCATGTAGAACAATGTTTTTATCTTCCTTATCCCCCAAACCCAAAGGAGTGGTCACTTGTTGTCACATATGTGCCACAGTTTCGTTCTATTCTAGGTGAGAAACCAGAGGTTGTGTTTACAACCTCTAAGGTGGATGATGACCACGTATAATGTACTACTCATTATTTTTATGCAAATTGCCATTGAGGCTTGTGGTTCTATATTACTGCACAATGTTCATTGTGTCATTTTCTGCCTATTATGCTCCATTGTGTAATTTTATTTTTAAGAATAGGAACACTGCTATGCGTACTTTACTGATATTCTCACTCAGTTTGCTAAGGCAAAATATATTATAATAATGGTTAAGTGGATTTATAGCTTCCATTTGGTTTAAAAGATTTTTTTTTTTTTATGGCGTTTTGGGAATCAGATGACATTGCAAAACCTATTGCGAAACTTCCTTCTCCAGTAACCCTTTCACTAATTTGCAAGCTAACACACATCGCAACTTGCGATATGTACACCATCGGAAAGTTTTGTAAAAATTTGTGATGAGGTTTGCGATACATATTCAAACACAAAATGCGAGGCGTCGAATAACGCAAGCTTGCGATGTCTTGTGACTCTCAAAGTTTGTAGCGATACTTTGTGTATTGTAAAATGTGCGATGTTTTGAGTATGGTTAAACGTTGCGAAGTGTGGAATATCGCTAGGGTGGACGGAGACTGAGCGGGTCGCAAAATTTTGTTTGTGGTATATGTCGCAAAAGTGTTGCGATGAAATAAGGTACATTATAAATTAGCGATGGGTGGTGTTGCACAAGTTACGATGCGGGTCGCATCGCAAATATGGCAGGTTGTTTTTGCTTCGCAAACCTTTCAGGTTTTCTGTTTGGCCCTTCGCAAAAAGGCACAATATGTAGTAGTGATTGTTATGCATCCATATGTTAAGAAAACTTGGAATTGAATTCTGATATTTTCATATAATGTCATTATTTAATCTTAGCTTGTTATTGTGGGCATTTGTAGATGAAGGTATGTAAAATTTTCCAACTCCACAAATGGTCAAGGGACTAAAGAAACACTTGGATGGTATTTAGGTTATGGTCAAAGTTGATTGTAGTGGGAAGGTTGTGTAAAATAAAGACCAAATATTCACTCCAAAAACAAAAGGCACTTACAAGTAACACCTTAACCAATAAAATAAATGCCTCTTTAACCTCCTTGTCAAATGTACCTTGTGTTTCAACTATAAATGATAATGTTTTACACCATTTGTTTTGAGGGATTCTGCTCCATACTATGACATTATATTGTTACATCATATGGTACAATTTTGTTACAATAATTTATAAGACTTCTAGAATCTAATTCAATTTATTTTTAAGGTTCATCCACCCATGAAAAACTACAAATCTATAAAGACCCTTTTGAATTCATGGAATGTTCATCAATTCACACGATTTGTTTATGTATTTGATTAAGTGAAAAGATTATGTTGTAACCCTAGCCTTAGGCTCGTGACTAAGGCAAAAGGGCTTGCAAGGTTGCGGGCCAAGAAGAAGCCTAGGAGTCACGTCACATGCTCTCAGGAGTGTAGGAAAGTGTGAGGGAATGAACCCTCACACTCTCAAGGTAACTCCCACTTTGGGAGATGGAGTCATGGTGGACTCTTAAATTTTCAAAAAGCAATTGTAGGGGTCAAAACTCAATGGCTTGAAAAGTTTCTCATATCATTGAAAATATTTTGGAACGTAGATGTCTAAAATGGGCTTGCATGACCCATTTGGACATCTCAAACACTAGTTATGGCCAAAAGAAAGGTTAGGAGTCAAATTGCCATTTTGATTCTCGACCACTAAAAATTCAAAAATCGACCCAATTCTCTTGCGTGTAGGTTGCGTGGGACATATTGTTAGAAAACTCTTGACGAAGATTACCACTTTTCTTCAAACCTCATCTCAATCGGAGGTTTGCACGCAAAGTTATAGGGCCCCAAAGTCGTGGGAGTCCCAACATTGGCAATTTTGAAACTTGCACTTGGGAGTCATGGGATAGAATGCCATTTGGATGTGGGCCTCATGGAGAGACATAGAATATACTATAAAGGGGCAGGTGGTGGCTTCCCCCAAGTTCGGGCCATGGTGACTCTTATGAATCTAAGTATGCGTGTGACTTGTCCTAGTACTAAAAATGCTTCAACTATGCACTAATCGACTGGTTGTTTGGTTTGTGCAGATCTGTGTGAGTGATTAAATGCTTGTCATTCTTCCTAGTCCCATCCGGGAGCTCCAGCACGCCCCTTTACCCTTCAAAGTGTTGCGAGCCAAGGAGTGTGCCTTAACTCCTCGCCTTTTTGTTGTTTTCACTTTAAACTCATATTTGAGTTTATCAAGGAGACTGGGGGCGTGTCACTTGGTATCAGAGCTCCGGTAGAGCTCGATCCACTTATTGGAAAGTCCAGCACCAAAAAAGTCCCGTAAGCCAATCCAAGAGACCATGGTGGAAGAACCCACCTAGGACTGAGAAGTTCCATTTGAGGTTATTAAGGAGGAGGAACAAGTGGATTTTGAAAACGAAGAGGACGGTGACATCTACGGTGACCATGAAAATGAAAAGGAGCAACCAACCGTAGTGCTTTTCACTCTAAAACAATTGGAGGTTTTACTCAAAATGAATAGGCCTGACTTCACCCAGTTGGTTGTGGCCCTTAAAGGAAGATCATCGAAAGGGGTAGGTTTCAAACCTACTGAATTTGGGAATTTTGACAGGATTCGAGATCGAAAGATTGTAGATGCTTGGTTTATGGATATGGAAGATGTCACAACCCCACTTTGAAGGAGTGTGAGGATGACACTCACACTCCCGAAATGTGGACTTGGGAGTCCCCCGCGACTCTTGAATACTCAAAGCTCGATTGCAAGGGTCAAAACACCTTGACTTGAGGTGTTATTTATACCATTGGAAAGGTCTCAAATTGAAAATGTCGAAAATGGTCTTGCATGAGCCATTTGGACATTTGTAGCATGAGTTATGGATTAAAGAAAGGCCAGGAGTCAAATTGGCAATTTGACTCCCAACCACTAAAAGTCAGGAATCGACCCGACCTTGGTGTGTGTAGGTGAAGTGCAACACATTGTTAGAAAGCTCTTAAGAAGAGCTACAAGTTTGCTTCAAACCTCATCTCGATCAGAGGTCTGAGCAAGGAGTAATGAACTCCCAAACTCCCAAGAGTCCAAATCGAGACAATTTCGGGACTCCTCCTTGGGAGTCGCGAGAAAAAGTGCCATTTGGATGTAGATGCCACGGGCAAACATAGAGAATATTATATTGGGGAAGGTGGTGGTTTCCCTCGAATCCGGGCCGTGATGAGTCTTGTGAATCTAGAGTTACTCGTGGCTTCTCTTAACACCAAGGGTGCTACAGAAAGTGAACTAACCAACTTGTTGGTTGGTTTGATGTAGGTTTGAATAAGTAAGTAAGGCTTGTCACCCTTCCTAGTTCCATCCCGGAACTCTAGCACACCCCTTTACTCCTTTAAGTGTTAAGAGATGGGAGCGTGCCTCGAATCCGAAACAATTCCGCTATTTGAGTAATTTGGACCCAATTTGGGTCTAACTAGGGACTTGGGAGCGTGTTAGAAGATTACATTCATGCTACCAAAGTTGGGAGACATTCGGCCGTGGAACTTGCCCAATTTTATTTGAAGGGCTATGCGTCCACGATGTGGAGGAGGGTGAGGCAAGAGGAAGGGAAGAACCATGGTTACACATGGGAATTCTTCAAGGAACACATTAAGTTAGAATTTATTCCAAAAAAATTCGATTGTATCTGAAGATGCAAGCTTCGTGAACTTGTGAATGCAATTAATGACAACTTGTGCCAATATGTGAGGGCGTATTCCGAACTCATGCTTGAAATTCGGCACATGCATGAGTTAGACCATGTGTGCCACTTTGTGATGGGGCTTCCAACTTGGGCCAAGTGCAAGCTTGAGGAGAATTGGCTCGCCTCACTATCCAAGGCCATCGTAAAAGTGGAAGGTTTTTCGGATGTGGGACGGGGTGAAAAGTTCGAATTCAAGAAGGAGAACAAGTTCCATCACAAGAAGGCACGCCATGAAAGGGAATGGAGGCGAGGGTAAGATACCCCAAAAGGGGAAAGCCCAAACACTTCCAAGGTTCAAGGTTCAAACCCAAAGACAATTTCATTAAAAGAAGGGTCGCCTTCAAAAGGAGCCAACCTAAAGGGGATGTTGATGAGAAGGCCAAAGGGGCGTGTTTCAATTGCAACGAAGTGGTGTAGTACTCCAAAGATTACCCCAAACCTAAACCGAGGAATGGGGGTTCGACGGTAATTACCCTTACCGCCAACCTTGCCCAAGGTGAATGTAATCGCTTTATTTTCTTAAAAGGGAAGGTTTTTAAGCGAGATGTGTTATGTCTTTTAGACATAGGGGCGTTTCACAACTTCATAACCCAAAAAAATGACGAAAGAATGGAATTCCAGTTGGAGGAGCTCAAGGCACCCATTGAGGTGCACTTTGCGGATGGGGTTCCCCACCCCACCATATTTCAAGCGAGAGATGTGCTTCTTCAACTAGGGAATTGGAGAGGAAAGGTGGATTTGTTAGTTTCCACCTTAGGGGGGATGGATTGCATTTTGGGAATGGAATTCATCACGTGTAACAATGTGCTCATAGAAGTGCACAATAGGCTAGTTAGAATCCCATCTACGAATGGGATCGTTCGAGTGAAGGCACATGAAGTGTTTACTGTGGGTGAATCAAGCATTCACTTCATGTTAGGAAAAGCTTTGGAAAAAAAATGCATGGAAAGTTGTGGCACGTTGTGTGTGATGTGGGTGCTAGACGAGTTTCAGCCAAAGGAAGTTACCAACTTGGTGAGTGTTCCCAAGTGCGTTAAGCGAGTGTTGGATGAATTCCTGGATGTGATGCTCGAAGAATTGCCCAATGAGTTGCCTTCGAGAAGACAAATTGACCATGTAATCGAAATGATGCCAGGAGTGGCACCTCTTGCCAAGGCCCCATATCAAATGAATCATGAAGAGTTGAAAGAGCTTAAGGTTTAGCTTGAAGAACTCTTTGTAAAAGGATGCATTTAACTTAGCAAGTCACCATATGGGGCACCTGTCCTCTTTGTTCATAAAAAGGATGGGACATTGAAGATGTGTTTGGATCATAGCCCTTAACAAGGTGACAATGAAGAGTCGATACCCATTACCTCGAATTGCTGACTTATTTGATCGACTTTCAGGAGCTAAAGTGTTTAGTAGGATTGACCTACGTTTGGGGTATTATCAAATTTGAATTGTGGAAGGGGATGAAAAAAAGATTGCTTGTCACACAAGGTACGCCTCATATGAGTTCTTGGTGATGCCCTTTGGACTCACTAATGCACCCGCCAGATTTTGCACACTCATGAACGACATTTTTCGGGAGTGGCTTGATGACTTTGTGGTCGTTTACATAGACGACATTTTTGTTGTAACTTTAGCCTTGGGCTTGCGACTAAGGCAAAAAGGGGCTTGCAAGGTTGCGGACCAAAAGGAAGCCCAGGAGTCTCACCGCATGCTTCTGGGAGTGTAGGAAAGTGTGAGGGAATGAACCTTCACACTCCCAAGGCAAATCCCACTTTGGGAAATGGAGTCTCGATGCACACCCAAATTTTTATAAGGCAATTGTAGGGGGTCAAAGTTCAACAACTTGAGAAGTTCCTTATATCATTGAAAAGCTCTTAGAATGTAAATGTCTAAAATGAGCTCACATGACCCATTTGGACATCTCAAACACAAGTTATGGCCAAAAGAAAGGTCAGGAGTCAAATTAACATTTTGACTCCTGACCACTAAAAAGTTAAAAATCGACCCGATTCTCTTACGTGTAGGTTGCATGGGACATATTGTTAGAAAGCTCTTGATGAGGACTATAACTTTTCTTCAAACCTCATTTCAATCAAAGGTGTGCATGCAAAGTTATAGGGCCCCAAAGTCATGAGAATCCCAACTTTGGCAATTTTGGGACTCTCAAGTTGGGAGTCCCGGGACAAAATGCCATTTGAATGTGGGCCTCGTGGAGAGGTAGAAAGTATACTATAAGGGGGAAGGTGGTGGCTTCCCCCAAGTCTGGGCTGTGGTGAGTCTTGTGAATCCAAGTATGTGTGTGGCTCATCCTAGCACCAAAAGTGCTTCAACTATGCACTAATTGACTTGTTGTTTGGTTTGTGTAGATCTGTGTGAGTGATTAAGTGCTTGTCATTCTTCCTAATCCCATTTGGGAGCCCTAGCATGCCCTTCTACCCTTCAAAGTGCTACGAGCTAGGGAGTGTGCCCCGATTGCTTATTCTTCCACTATTTTTACTTGAGACTCACATTTGAATCTATCAATGAGCTTGAAGGCATGTCAATTTTGGTCTATAGCAACTCTATGGAGGAGCATGGGGAGCATCTCCTAAAGGTGTTCCAAAGGTTTAAAAGAAAACAAGTTATATGCCAAGTTTGAAAAATGTGAATTTGGGGTGGTGGAAGTGGACTTCCTTGGACATAGGATCACCCAAGAAGGCTTGAAGATGGATGACAACAAGGTGAGGGCAATTTTGGATTGGGAACCACCTAGGTCAATTTCGGCCTTAAGATCTTTTTTAGGATTAGCCTTGTTTTACCAAAAGTTCATCAATAACTTTGCGAAGATAGCCACGCCCTTGACAAACCTTTTGAAAAAGTCATCCGGATCCTATGAATGGGGCAAAGTATGTAATGAAACCTTTGAAACCTTGAAAGGCATTTTAGTGAAAGCGCTTGGGTTCAAGTTGCCCGACTTTAACAAAAAATTTGGGATCCATTCCGACGCCTCTAACTTTACAATTGGAGGAATCTTGGTGCAAGATGGAAAGCCAGTGGCATTTGAAACCATGAAGTTGAACGAGACTGAGTGAATGTGGCCAACACATGAAAAGGAAATGTGGGCTATGATACATTGTCTCAAGACTTAGGGCCATTACATAGGCTCCAAAGATGTGGTAGTGTGGACCAATAATGTCACCATGAAATATTTTACCACTCAACCAAAGTTGTCATCAAAACAAATGAAATGGCAAGACATATTAGCCTTGTTCAATGTGGACATTTGACATAAGCCCAGGAAGGAAAACGTGGTGTTCAATGTGCTAAGTTGGAAACACCAACTCAAAGTGGTGTATATGGGGGAAACATAACTTCAAAAGGAAGTTCGACTAGTGAGTCGCCGTGACGAGTTTGCTAAGGAAATGAAGTTGAACATTCAATAGGGAATCACATCACACTTCCAGTTGCGAAATGGACTATTGTGGTACAAGCAAAATCGGCTCTATGTTCCAGAAAGGAAGATGAGGGACGTGTTCTTGAAGAAGTGCCATGATGGACCATTTGCGAACCATGGTGGTGTAAAGCACACCACAACATTCCTCAAGAAGTCCTATTTAGCCTAATTTGAAAGATGATGTAGAAGAAGATGTGAAGACTTGATTGACTTGCCAACAAAATCGAACATTTAATAGGAAACAAATAAGTTTGTTATGACCATTACCAATTCTTGAAGGGCCATGGGAAAGTGTGTCCATGGATTTCATGGTGAGTTTTCCACCATCAAGGGGATTTGATGTGATCATGATGGTGGTGGATCGATTTAGTAAGATGGCACATTTTGTTCCCACCAAAGAAAGTGCCACGGCCCAAGAGACGGGAAGGTTGTTTTTCACCCACGTGTTCAAGTATCATGGCCTCCCCAAGGACATTATGTTGGATTGAAACCCAAAGTTCACAAGCAAGTTTTGGCAAGCCTCGTGGAAGCATATGGGGTTGGAAATCAAGATGAGCACTTCATTTTGACCCCAAACGAATGGACAAATTGAGAGGGTGAACTTGGCTATCGAATAATTCTTAAGGAATTATATGGTGGTGGATCAACAAGATTTGGTGGACCACTTGGAGTTGGCCGAGTTTTGTTACAACAATTCGAAGCATTTGGCAATGGGGGCCATCCCTTTTCAAATGGTGATGGATAAGTCATTAATCGTGCCTACAACTTGGGTTGCACATGGACAACCCCTAAGTGATGCAAGTGAGGAAGTGTCGATGGTCACACAACTTGATGAAGAGAGGTGGTGCTTATGGGAGATGGCCAAGGTCAACCTTGAAAAGGCGCACAAACAGTACAAAGATTTTGTGAACAAGTCTTAACGAAAGGTGAATTTGAAGAAGGAGATGAAGTGTGGTTGAACATCAAAAACTTTTGGTTGCCAAAAGGTTTGAGCCATAAGTTCTTGGGCCCATATGCGGGTCCATTCAAGGTGTTGGAAAAGAAATTTCTCAACACTCACAAATTAAAACTATCAAAACTCTTAAAGTTCATCCCACATTTCATGTTTCACTTTTGAAGCCAGTCTCTTGTGATGCCTCAAGGCCTAATCGAGAGCACAACTCAAGGCCTCCACCTAAACTCACTCATAATGAACCAGAATTTGAAATGGAGGTTATGTTCAAGTCAAGGCTACTAAAGGGGCAAGAGCGGGAGTACTTGGTCAAGTGGAAAGGATACCATCCAATAGAGGCATCCTGGGTGAATGAGTTCATATATGGAACATGCCCAAGAAGCCATAGAAGAATTCCATAATAGACTAGCAAAGAAACAAAGGAAACATAGAACGTGATGAGGACATCACCTTTTTTTTAATGGGGCAGGGAGTTACACAAATGTACCACATCAAGTTGTAAATGAAATAAAGGTTAAAAACTTCTAAAACATTGTATCACAAACATAATGAATATTGCAAAAAGGGTTGTCAAATGGCATGGAAAAATGGAACTCTTTTGGATAAGCCCAAATCAAAATTGGATTCCCACATTTGGGGTTAAAAAATACCTTGGCCCCAAAAGAAGAAGCAAGCAAGGTGAGCTTATGAAGACATGCACATGCTCAAAGTGCATCCCAAAAGGTTGGTTGGTAGTGGCGGCCAACGTGGAAAGTCATGACCTCGTTCACGTACTATAATTGCATAGCTTGGAACTTAGGTTTTCGCAAAACCTAAATGTCGCTTCTCGTACCTTGATAGGCATACTTTTAGTTAGGCTTGATTGTTGTGATCAATGTGCAAGGCTGAGAAAAGAGTCATGCCAAGTAGTTTAAATTAAGATTAAGCTTGGGTTTTTCATGAGGGGAAGGATGGAATAATTGCCTCTCAAATGATGGCTTCATCCATTAGGCTAATTTAGGTGTTTTGACAAAGCAAATGTGAAGGGTTTTCATGAAACCCCCTTGGACTTGCCACGAAAGTGTTGGAAACTTGGGGACACCTAAATT
Source organism: Sphagnum contortum (assembly GCA_963920785.1). Classification (NCBI taxonomy): domain Eukaryota; kingdom Viridiplantae; phylum Streptophyta; class Sphagnopsida; order Sphagnales; family Sphagnaceae; genus Sphagnum; species Sphagnum contortum. The sequence continues at coordinate 1,055,959 of OY987277.1, read as the reverse complement.
AACTTGAGGCAAAATCTTGTCATAGAAGTCAACAATCAATGGCCAAGGATCCAAATGAAAACAATTACATTGATAAAATAATTTTTAAATGTCAATGAGGGCATTGACCTTTTCTTCTAATGGGGGAAAGTGTCACAACCCTAACTTTGGACCAAGGCAAAGCGGTTTGCAAGGTTGCGGGCCAAGAGGAAGCCCAAAAGTCATGTCACATGCTTTCAGGTGTGTAGGAAAGTGTGAAGGAATGAACCTTCACATTCCCAATGCAACTTTCACTTTGGGAGATGGAGTCCCAATGGACTCTCGAATTTTCAGAAGGCAATTGTAAGGGTCAAAACTCAATGCCTTGATAAGTTCTTTATATCATTGAAAATCTTTTGGAACATAGATGTCTAATGGGCTTGCATGACCCATTTGGACATTTCAAACACTAGTTATGGCCAAAAAAAGGGTCGGGAGTCAAATTGGCATTTTGACTCCCGACCACTAAAAAGTCAAGAATTGACCCGATTCTCTTGCATGAAGGTGGCATGCGATACACCATTGGAAAGCGCTTGACAAGGACTACAACTTTTTTTCAGACCTCATCTCAATCGGAGGTTTGCACGTAAAGTTATAGGGCCCCAAAGTCATGGGAGTCCCAACATTGGCAATTTTGGGACTTGCACTTGGGAATCCCAGGACAAAATGTTATTTGGATGTGGGCTTCATGAAGAGGCAAAAATTATGCTATAAGGGGGAAGGTGGTGGCTTCCCTCAAGTCTGGGTCGTGGTGAGTCTTGTGAGTTTAAATGTGCGCGTGGATCATTGTAGGACCAAAAGTGCTTCAACTATGCACTAATCAACTTGTTGTTTGGTTTGTGCAGATCCGTGTGAGTGATTAAGTGCTTGTCATTCTTCCTAGTCCCATCCGGAAGCTTCAGCACACCCTTCTACCCTTCAAAGTGCTGCAAGCCAAGGAGCGTGCCTTAACTCCTTGCCCTTCCATTGTTTTCACTTCAAGCTCATATTTGAGTTTATTAAGGAGCTTGGGGGTGCGTCAGATTATAATTGGGTTGGTTGTATCTGAATTGTTTGGTGGAAGATGTGGGTTGTTATGTTTCCATGGTAAGGGGTTACATGATTCCTACAAAATCGAAACATTACACTTGCATAATCAATTGTCGTGGTCATCTTGGCCATCTACAAGAAATAGAAAATATGATAAAATTGATGCCCTATACATTTCATGCGGTTCATGGACAAGTTTGGTTAATGTTTGCAAAAATTCATGATAATGCAAAGATGGGAGAACATTCTAACATGGGCATTCTTGGTACTTGCATATATCCAATTTAACGCAAGATTTACAAAAGAGAAGGAATCACAATAAGGGAAGGGAAGGATGTTATTTTAAAACATTTTGTTCTGTGACAATTTTATAACAATCTATTAATGTTTTGCTATGCTATGCACTATCCATGACAATTTTGTTTATAACATCTATTTGATATTTATGAAGGCGATTCTATAATATTTTGACCTATGATACACAAATTATTGAATAATTGAACAATAAGTGATTAATTGATATTAAGTTAGATTGAATATTCATGAATAGTAATTTGTAATATTGATAATTGAACACATTGAATATTCCATATTTGAACAATTAAAATATTGAATTATTGAATAATTAATATTCAACATATCCATGGTGCCTCCCACCTTTCTCTTGGTAGTATTAGATAGACCTCCATGAATAGGCGGGCACCAAGGTGGTTTTGCAATCTTGAGACATGCAACATAATTTTTTTTGAACATTAAAAAACATTATTGAAATAAAATTTTTTTAAAAATATTTTTTTGATAAATAATTGATTAAATTTCAGCAAATAACATTTTTTTTGTATTTTGTTAAAAGAAATCTTGAGGAAAAACCAATTAAATAGCTTACATTTCATGTTAGGATTAGGGTTTTTTTTCATTTTTTGGAAGTCGTCACAATGGAGATCATCCACAAGAGGATCTAACCATATATGGCTAGACAAAAGATATGAGATCAGGTTGCAGAGACATCATTTTTGTTGACTGTAAAAAGTTCATTGCTAGCTAGTGCTTATAATGGCTCACCACTTATGGTGTGGTCGCCTGGACATGGGAGTAATAGTCCTCTAATTTCATCTTTCAAAAACAAAAAAACTGCTTGTCTTAGGTATGAAACGAGGATGTGAATTTGCACAGAGATCAAGGAGGACTCTAGAATATCCAAGACCTCACAAGCATTTCATCCATAGCTAAATAAGGAAAAACAAAAAAACCTAAATAGTGGATGTGTAGGTGGCTTAACATTCTAGATGTGCTGTATTTTCAAAAAAATTGTTTTGTAGTCAACCTACATTATCAGGATTCTATGATTCATTGTTACAAAAATAACTTTTTATTTTTTTGTCAATTTTTCTGCAACAATTATACCATGTGCATAATATGATGATGTTTTGACGATGAACAGTACCAAGTTGCAGTTGTAGCTTGGAACAAGATTGTTTTAAATGGGCAATCTTTTTTTCGCTCTTTAGAAGTGTGTGGAATAATAAAAGTTATGAGATGTTTCTATGACTTGGTCATTTGTTGCAACCTATCTATTGTGAAGTAGTTGTAAGTTGAACACCTTGATTAGTCATTAGACAAGTGGATGGTTGAATTCATGTCTACCATAAAATAATACCCAAATAGATCATGAGAGTGTATTGATTAAGCAAAACTTGGCCCTAGTTGAATTTATTGTTCCAATGCAATAGTCTGTGAAAGGCTGTTGGAATTGGATGGCCAAATAAAACATAGTATGGCCATATGGTATTGATTTCCAAATTCAAGAACTCCTCTAACATTATGTATTCAGAGACATTGTGCATTTCACCAAATCGTCTTCAATTAATTCTAATAATAAGTGTACACTTGAATTGAAGGTGCTTTTGACTCAATTACAACAGCTTCAAGATCCTTTTCCAAGTACTATTGAGTAGACTAGGATTAGGAGAATGTCTGAAAACAAAAATGTAATAAGACAAATCACAATAGCAATGTTCTTCTTCATTGTGCTGGGCTGATTTTTCAAGTTAATTTTCATTTTTTTCATTCATCCTTAAGTGGTACTTGCAGATTCTGCACATCATGGGAGCAACATAATAGGATTAGAATTAGACATCCATACATGAAATAAATTTGAAACCTCTTATAGAACATTCTTAAAAAATATTTTGTTTACCATGTCATTGAGTTTCCCTAGCACATGACATAAAGACAACTAAGCCTGAATGCCTCCAACTTAATGTCATAATGAAAGAAAGTTTGATATATGAACTACAAGGTGTGAGAACAAATCAAGCTCTGGGGAAGTGATACTTACACCATTTCTTAAATCATAGAACCTTCTAAGCCATTTAATGGAATTCCAAAGACCAAATGAAAGGTAAAGTTAGAGCTCACACGATTTTGAGGTAGTTCTCCTTTTTGTTGAGGAACCTCCAAAATCACAGGTGCAGATTCATAATTTGTAAATACATCATTAAAAAAACAAGTGTTGTTACCCACAATTGCTTGGAGAAAGGCAGCAACAACACCACCTACAAAACACATTATATTAGAGACATTCTTCAATATGTTCATCAAGACATGAACGTCAATACCCATGAGAGCCACACAGTTGCTCTGTTAAATAAACCCCATCAGGCCTCAAAGAAGCCATGCTGGTTGAAGTGGCCTTATGCAAAAATAGGAGGAAAAACGAATCGAATTCTTAACAACAAAACAATAAGAATCACACCTGCAAAACGACTCATTGGTGCCCTAGAGCCAACTGTACCCATGCATTCAAGTCTTGTTAGTCCGCAAACGGCATCATCCAAAAAGTCCACATGCCCATACTTTTTGGCCACCACAAAATGGTATACAGGTTCAATAAGGTCCTTGTAGAATTCATTATGGCTAACATTTTCTCGTGCACATGGTGGAAATAAAGGCCAATTCTCCGACCCGCGCCTTGTCCCAACAATGAGTGTGGGAACGGTCATATTCAAGGTGTTTGCTTTAAATGTTAATACGGGTGGGTCTGTTTGGATACCTTGTCGATCCCCATCAACAGGATCCAATCCTATAATGGTTGAGATTGGAATGGTACCGTTTAGTTGTATACCCATACTAAACACAACCTTGCCTCCTCGACTGTGTCCTACTAAGGCCAGTTTTGATAAATCCGGTTTTGTTTCTGGGAGCCCTAACGACAATACGCATTCAATATTAGCTTGTATCCATTTTAATACATGAATTGCATCGCGAATTTCATGTGTTGCATCATAGGATAAAGTGAAATCCATCTGGTCACATACCAAACACTCTGAAATTTTAGTATCACCAGGATGACTTATTTAGACGTCATATGTATTTCGCGCTGAAAGCAAACAAGTACTCTTTCAATTCCTTAAAAACGGAACATTAGCAATAAGTGGAAAGATGAAGCTATAGACTCCTCGAGATACTTTTCTTTATAGAAACTCACAAACAATAGCTTGTTTACTTCAATATAGAACCGGGACAAATTACTCTATAGTTATAAAACATGATGCTATGGAGATTGCTGCCAGATACAAGATTGTCACTGCCTCTTACACATAAGTAGCGACCGTGGTAGATGCAGTCCCTTGGCTTATGCTGAACTAGGTTGACCGTAGTTTGATCCTAAACTGACGTGACACGAAGTGGCATCAACGTCCAAACAGACAAGACTGATGTGATTGTCTTTCATCGTTTGCTGCCTTTTCTTCTATTTCTACTACCTAGTCTCAGTTTTAACCCAAAATCCCAGGAGTTTGTTATGAAAAATTGGAAGGTTGTGCAAGTGTCCAAGGTGAAAATTTCTATGAAGGGAAAAGAAACATAACTTTTCTCAAAGGTTTTCTTGCACGCCAAAAGATGCGAAGCAATTTACCTGGGGAGCAACGACTATGAAACCATAGGAAGCCACATGCGAGATGAGCCGGTTATAACAAGTGTTCCTGACTTGAAAACCATGTTGAAACTGCACAACAGGGAACTTTCCCTCCACCGTCGGCACTGCAAACCACAAAAATCTCACGGATTGTGCTATAGGCACCATTAGACGCAGATTCTCCACAGGGTAAGGCCCCTTGTCATACGGGCTTGTACACCCATCTGCGTCTCCTGATCTCAATGCACTCAGAGCCAATATAACCAAAAAAACAAAATTCATGACCGAGTTGCTCCTGAGGAAGATAGCACTCATGGCCTCTTATAAACCCCAAAAAGCTTATGCGCACCACACCCTTTTGTTGGAAGTTATTGATGAAACAACTAGAAATAGATAGCAGAAAACTTTAGCGTGAGCTCCTTCCCCTCCCACTCAATCTTAGGATCGCACAAGTTGTTACAAATTTCGCTTGCAAGTCAGCATTTCTTTTCTGGCTAAATTTATCCAGTTTGCTTTAATTTTTTTCAAACTGGCTAAAAATATGTGCTTTCTTGGATATTTAGTAGCTTAAACTTCCGAAAGTTTTTCTTTATAAGAAAACCAGATTTCAACCCAATTTCTGAGCATATAGCCAAAAATGAGAAGGATGCTTTTTATATTTTACTTTCATATCATGTTTATAACCTAATTTGGCTAAACTATCTTATGCATGATTGCCACTTTAGCTAGATCAAAAAAATGAGGAAAAAATCACAGATGTAGGTAATCTAGGTTCTAATTCCATCGGACAAGCCTTGCCATTTTTTCAATGTTTTGTACAAACAGTTCATTATGAAGGTTTTCCATTGTGAACTATGTATTTTGTACATTAAGGAATAAAATGTAAGATCGAGTTTCATAAATGCTGAAAAAAGTACTTTATACATGTCAAACTTTATTGTTCACATATTGTTGAGGTTCATATAAAAATGTGATGAAGGACAATTTTTGTTGATGACCTTCACACTCAACGGCCAATGTCCAAGCCAACCTTCCGAAAGGAAAGGCACGTTTTTTTAGTGTTCCTCAAGAGGAATGGCAAGGGTGCCCTTCAATTCGAAGCCCTGGATAGGCCATCTCTGTATATATACTTTTGCAAGGGGTTTTTTTCTAACAACTGTTTTTCCCCTGTTTTGTCAGTGACATAGTGTGGGTTTCAGGACCTCGACTTTCAGGACCTGGACAGAGGGGGGGGGGGAAAAAGAAAAAAAAAAAACCCCTGGTATTAACCCTGGGCAGCCCGCCGGAAAAGGGCGGAAAAAAAAAAAAAAAAACTTTGGTCCCGATCTGGGTTTCAGGACCTCGACTTTCAGGACCTGAAACCCAGATCGGGACCTCGACGGACAGACGGACGCACGGACAGACAAGTGAATTAATAAAGAGGATTAGTTCATAGGTGCACGCAACCATATGGATGGATGGATAAGCATCAAGTTTGATTGGCAGACCAGGAATCAGACGACTTTTATGTCATGTAAAGCTCCTGGAGAAATTGCACACATTTCAACATGCAAAAGAAGGGAGGCGGTAAAAAATTTATACTTGGATAAGAATCAAGATTGATTGGCAGACCAGGAATCATACCTTTTTTTCTGAACATGTGAAGCTCTTGGAGAAATCGTCTGTTGTATGTGGAGGGCACCTTATAATCTTTAAAGAGTTGAGCAGCAGATGCTTACAAGATGCCTCTTGCAGCTATGTACGTAGCTCCAAAATACTGTAGTAGGTGTAATCTACTTCTTGTCCCTATCACCACGCGATCTACAGATGTTTATGCTCGTGATTGCATTGACAATTATGGAAACGTGTAGCCAGTACGTTCCCATGCGATACCAGAAACCGGTATAGTGGCCGGTGATTGTTGCAGCAAGTTGCATCATAACTATAAACAAATGTACACCACCATATTGTGTGGTGACCAGCGATTTCTTTGGGGGGCCAGTTTTTGTTACTTGGCGACGAAAAAAAAGTCTAGTGCGAACTCATTCAAAGGTTTTTTGTGCTAAAAACAATGCGCCAAAATCTCCAGATTTTGAGGAATTTGTCAAAATCTGCCATATTTAGACAATAGGTTCTAGCAGGTCACAAAAATACAGCAGTCTTAAATTTATCTACTTTCCTCTCTGACCTGTAGCCAAATTTGGCTAATTCTTCTTGTGGATGATTGCTAGTGTGGCTCAGCGTTTTTTCTTTTGTGGGGAATTGTCAAATTGTGCCAAAATTAATGGACCCAACATCTATAACAAACTTGGATTTTTTTCCAAAAAAATGCCCTCATTTTGCTAAATTTTGAAAAAAATGTCAACCGGATTTCTACCAGATTTCTACCATATGTCCAATACATAGCCACAATGTAGAAGTATTTTAAAAAAATTATATTGTCAAATCTACCCTATCACCAAACTTGGCTAAATATAACAATTAATGATCGCAAATATGGAAACATAAAAAATCTGGAAAAAAAATTCTGGTGTTAATTACTACATCACAAAATTGAAAAAATAATCTGATGACTCGCTATGTTTACACATATTCATTGGGGTCATCACTTTCCTTCCAATATGCCATACAGAACATAAACCCCGTTCCAGTAATGAATGGTCATGATGTGGGTTTTATCTTGTGTATGCATGGAAGTATGAATTAAGCCTTGATGTCATGTGAGCAACCAATCTTTAAAGTTGGTGCAATAGTTGAGGCATTGAGCTGCACAGCCAAGCCCTTCCATTGCTCAAAACATGCCCAACAATGCAGCCAATGTTTTGATTTTGGCGTGTTTCAACGTCCCATAGTCCATGAGTTCCCAATCCATGTTTGAAAGTCCCAAAATCACCTCCCAAACCTAACGTGCCAATCCACAACCATTGCACCAAAACATGGGCTTGAAACATGGCATCCATATTTTGTGCAGGCCATTGGTCCAACCTACCTACCCACACCACCTACCTATTATCTGGGGGAAGCAATCAAGTGTCTCAATGAGCTGTGGCGATGGCATCAGAGGTTTCGTAGAGATTGATTACATGTGTTGGGGGTTTTGCTTCTATGAATTAGGGTAAATTTTTATTTATTTATTTATCAAACCTTCGTTCATGGAACTTCAACTTTTTCAATAATTTATATGAAATATCATTTTATAAAATTAAAAATCCCCTTTAAAAAATGAAAATGTACTCTTTGTAATTTAATTTACTATTTTTACGATATCTGAAAACCAAATTTGTATATATTAGTGATTATTTTCATAACAATAATATTTTATATAACATACTGAAGTATTAGAATAATTTAAATAATATTATTTGATTAATCATTTAGAAAAATATATTTTTAATTAATGTAGCAAAAAATTAATTTAAAAAATCTATTGATTAAATATATTTTTTAAATGTGGAAAGGTATAATATTGTATTATATATTATCATAGAAAATAAGTATTTTCTGCAACAAAAAATAAGTTTAAATAGTTTTATTCACAAATTATGTTATTTGAAAGGCTTTTTTCTAAAAACATTTTGAGATGTATTGAATAGTAGAATTCAAATGAATTTTTAGTCAAATTAGTTGAATTTTTTTGGGAAAAACTTTATGTGTGAAAATCTTGAGAAAAAAATGGAATTAAACTTAAATTTTATCATTAAGAAAAAAATGTGATAAACATAATAATGGCTAAAAAAAAGAAAAAAATCTTCAACACACCATTGTTGAAATGTAATAAATTGGAAGTTTTGAGTTTATTTTCAGTCAAATTAAGTAGTTTTTGTTTCTTAAAAGTATTAAAGATGTGTACATCTTGGAAAAATACTTTAGATTAAAGTTTAAATTTTATAATTTGGCAATATGAGAAAAATAATAATGGTTAAGAAAAAATAATCTTCATGACATCATTTTAAAAATGTATTAAATTGTAAAATTCAAATGCATTTGCAATTAACTTAAATAGATTTATTTTTAAAAAAAATTAAAAATGTGTTTAGTTTGGAAAAATCATTTAGAATGAAAATTTAAATTTTCCACTTGGAAATAATATGAAAAAGATAAAAATATTTAAAATTGATTTTTGCAAAACATTTGAAATAAACAACATATTAAATATGATCATCACCCCATTTGTTTCATATCAAATGGGTTGGTTAGGTGGCAATGACAATGGGTTACCAGCTTGTAGTCCAAGGTCCAAATATTAATACAACTTCCATGTGATCAAATATGTACCTTGATTGTATGTGCATAAAAATACTTTTAATAATGTAAAATTAATATTAAACTTAAAAATAAAAATAGTTTAAAATAATTCTGATTTAAAAAAAATGATGTGTAGCAATTTTTAATTTGATTATTTTTAAGTGAATTCATTTGTTCATATGGCAACTTGTTGCTAATCACTAAAGGATGCAGTGATTTCATTTAAATATTTAGCGAATTCTTAAACTCGTTGCCAATCATTAAGAGATGTGGTCATTTCACCTAAATGACTAGACTTGCAATAGGGCAATGACTTTGGTTACCAATTATTTAATAACTAAGATCAATAAGTAAGTTGAATATGTCAATGCCTTTGAATACAAATTTGTAATATTAACAAATTATGGTGGCCACCAAATATTAGACTTGTAATAAGGTGATGACTTTAATAACCAATTATTATTATTATAACTAAGATTAATAAGTAAGTTAAATGTGTTTTTTTTTGTATAAAAATTTATAATATTAACAACTTTTGGTGGCCACCAAATATTAAACTTGTAATAGGCCCATGATTTTAATTACCAATTCTTTTTATAAATAAGATTAATAAGTTAGAAGTTTCAATGTCTTTGATTTAAAGTTTCTAATAAATAAACTACTAGCATCTAATGGCCACTACATAGTAATTCTACTATAAATTCACCACAATATTGATTTTTATTATTAGTTTTTTAAATAACTAACTTTATTGAGTTACCAAAGGTGTGAAATTTATGAATTGAAATTTGAAAATAATATAATTTGAACTACATTCAACACCTTGGACTCTGATATTTGAAAATATTGTTCAATTTGGAAAAAAAAAACTTCAAAAAAAAGGAAAAAACCACAATTTTTTCTAAAATTTGTGAGAATTAACAAGTTTGTGGTGGCTATCACAAGAATTTATGGCCCCTCAAGAACTTAAATTAAGTCCAAAACTAACATTCAAATCTAAAATTAATTAAATAACTATTGTATTATGGTTTTGGGCATTTCATTTGGATTTGTTTTTTAAAATTCTTCTTTTCTACAAGTTGCTTTAGATGAGGATATTTGGCATGGAAATGTACTCTTGAAGTTAGTGGATGCTTAAAAAGCTTTTGGGATCTTCTTTTGGTGTTTCACCCAAAGACCTTCCTATTTGTTATGTTATTTTCCCCCTATTGATCTTTGAACATTAGTTTGCATCTTTTGATGCAACCCTCATGTAAGTTTTTGGGAAATTATTAGGCCCAAGTTCTTGAATTGCTCACAAGGCCCCTTGGTGCACCGACAAGCTTCCTTCCTTATTTCTCATTAGGGGGATTGGCCTCATTTACACAAAGTTCATTATGCCAACAGTTTATTTGGGGAGTTGGGCACTTGTTGCACCCATCATCGCCACTAATTTTTTTTGAACTATCGTTTGTACTTACTAGAGGTGATAGGTTTAAAAAGTTTTAATTTATTCCCCTTTTAACCCCAGTTAAGGTTGGCACAAGAACTCTTTCTCATGCATGTGATGGCTTGCATTCCTCTTTTCGTGTAATTTGTAAAAAGGGAAGTAGATTCATTTTAAAAGAACATTTCAATCAAATTGTACAATTATTTTTTTCCAACATCATTTCAAACAAGGCTTCTAATTCACATTACACACGTTTGAGGTCTTGCATAAGCCGGGGGCCAAGTCCATGGCTTTTTGTTCAGTCTATCATTTTATCTTTTGTTTGGTTTCATATGTTTAATCCTTTGCGTTGCACATTGGGTTTGACCTCCTCCATCCCTCAACTTTTGGGTTGTTTCATTGCATTTGTGACCAACTCCTAAAGCCAATGGAAACCCATGTCCTTTGTTGTTACTTGGTAAGGAATATATTATATCCCATGACATTGTTTGAGGTGCCTTTGCCTGCAGTGTGAGAAAAGTGAAATTCATGTTCCATATGTACAAACTCATGTCCTTTTACTACTTGCCTTTCAATTTTTCGTCAATGGGTTGACATCATGTTATTGGTTGATGACATTTGCACCTTGGCCAATGTTGTCATTACCAATCCCACTTGAGCATATTTGGATTTACATGTTGCTTCACCTCATGTGGTGGTCGTAATGATAGCGACCTAAGGAAATAAAAGATTTGCCATGATTAACACTTGGGTGAATGCATTTCTTCCCCTTGCCATAGAGGTTTTTAGTTGCTTACACAAACAAGCGGACGATTTTTTTCATTGATGTGTTAACTTAGTGTATTAACAAAAGCCACAAGTGACCCTCCTTTGAATGTTTTGTGTGCTTTCTTCAGCAAAGGGGGTGGGAATAGTTTTGTAGAGAGCTCAAAAAAAGTTGTTTCTATTTTGAGGCACATTGTTGTTGTAAGTGAGGCCTCTTCTAAGCTTATTGTCCTTTCAAATTGCCCATCCTTTTTTCTTTGAATATGCTTTGTGCAACTAGTGGGGGCTTTGGAACATGATTTGTTCTTTTGGCCTTTTGTGACCCACTTTGGATTTTGTCCTTTGAGCTCGGACTCGGGTCCTCTCTCTTTGTTCCTTCCTTTTCCCTCTTTGCTGAGTGCTTTGTTTACTAGTGTTTGCCAAGGTTTCATCATACATGCCTTTCAGCAGTTTGAAGCTCACAGTTAGTACAACTGCCCTTCAACAACTGTTGGTGGCATTCTGTTTTCAGCTCCTTAAACTGAGCATTTCAAAAGGCTTTTGTAACATGCATACTTCGGTCTTGGAGGAACTGAATCTCTGGGTATTTAGTCATATTGTGATTGTTATTCCACTCGAGCAGGACTTGCAGATGTTTGTTACCAAGAAAGGTCATGTGACAGCAACTTAAACATGTTGGCTAATGTTTGACATTGGGTGGGGCCAGGACCTAATGAAATCAGTGGGGATGTTAGTGTAGCTGGTCCCTGCAATACATGCTGTTTTTAAGGTATTTGAATGTGCATGCTATTGTTGCTGTTCTTGCTGTTTGAAGGTCTCTGAACATACATGTGACTGTTGCTGTTCCAACCACACATTAGGATTTTAGATTTTGCTCTCCCTCTCCTCTTTTGAGGGTTTAGTTCATTTCTTTCCTGTTCCTTGAAATAGCCCCCTACACCAAGTGTCTGCTGCAAAGTTTTGTGGATATATTCCACTCCTGTATCTAGCTTTAACATTTCATGAGGTTGTGTCTGAGAGCACCCCACCTAATTGTGTTTTCTTTGGTACTCAATTGCTTGATGTCTGGTCTGTTGTACATATTTTAGGAGACAGTTGGGAGTTTCTCTGATAGTGCCTGCAGTGGAGCATAAGTGGCTCTTGTTGGCGATGTAGTTGCATGGAACAGGATATGCTAGGAATGCAACAGAATCCATATTAACAACAACACCACTATGGTATGGCTTTACTATTTTTCCATCATGCTGCTGAAACACTAAGTGTTTCTGGTCATAGGCTTCGCACTACCTAGGAGTATGCATATTGGACGAAATTTATCATGAAGAGAGTGGTTATTTGAAGATGTTTTCCAGTGTTTGAGGATCAGGCTCATTCTCTCCTGCAGGTCCATAACCTTCTGGTTGCAACTGCCCCAGGGAATTTTAGCAGGGCATGCATCTCTTTCATGACCTATTCTAGGTGCCATCATCACACTGTATTTCTTTCAACAACAAATTCTCAACTTTGTTCACATATCATGGTGGCTGCTGCTGGAAGGGTGAAACTAATTACCTCCTGACATCAGCTGCTGTGCAACACATGTTGAATCAGGGACTGTTCACAGCATCATGACTATGGCACACTTCTTGCAAAAAGAAAATTTAGTGACAATATCTGCACATCTGCATTAACCTGGTGCCAGTTACACTGATCAAATCTCACCTTTTGTATGTAGTGCTGAACTCAATCCCTGCTGGGTCCAGCTCTTGTGACAACTAGTCCATTCCCACTGTAATTTAACTGTGTTCTGATGAGAGAAAACCACAAATGGCCAGCCCTTCACAATGCTTTTCATCCATGCCCAGCTTTCCTGACAAACTAGGTACAAAGGATCCACCACTTCTGGCTCATCTTCTTGAAGAATACAGGGATATTGACCACAGGTAAGTGAGGTTATACAGCACCTTTGGTCTTGATTGTTTCTGCACAATGCTATGAGACTCCATAAACTGTGATTGGCTGAACTATCAAAGGATGTCAGACTTCAAAATCACATTTACATTGGAACTGATATTGCAGAACAGTTGGATTCTTGAAAATCCCATGAAAAAAAGGAACTTAGTGTCCACCAAGAAGGAAGGAGAATTGAGTCCAGAAAACATAAGAAATAACAGTGTGCATCTAAGAAATTGGATTGGTGTGGATTGGAACAGGTAATTCTCCTAAGTTGAACCCATCTCCAAATATCCAGACGCAATCAATGACACTGGATTCATACTCAGAGCAATTCCAAATCTTGAAAACAAATTAGTGAGCAAGCATCTTCATTAATGTTGTGGATGGGATTTTGAGAGATGCAAAAGTTACTTCCCTAAAGCTCTTCAAACTACTTTCTCAATTAAGAACGCCTGTATATTGACTGCTGAAAATGTCAATTGGTGGTATGAAAAAATGATGGATAAGAACACTGCAGTCTTCCAATGTAGTTGACCTTTTGTTTCTGCTCAAGCATAATCTGCTGCCGTGTACTGTCTGAATTGAGGTACTCTGCAGCATGCACAAAACAAGTGAAGATTAGCACCACAACTGAAACCTGAAAACAGATTAAGAACAGTCATGACTAGAGCATCTTGCAAATGTTATGGAGCAAACATCAGGTGCCCAGAACTTCATATGGCATGGAAGAAGGCCTCAGTGAAGCATCCACATCACAAAGCTTGGTCAAAATTTGCTTGAGCAAGGTCAGGAATATAATGCTGTTTTAAGACGGGCATATTACCTTGGGGGCAATCTCAAGGCCATGGCATCAGGAAGATTGATCGGGACATGAGTAGCCACTAGCACAATGCCTCCTTGGCGCCGATGCTGGGCAATCAGCTCCTCCAATATTTCCACCCCCTGATCAACCGACTCCTCAAGACTTCACAATAATAATGATAACATCAAGAGTGATGTATCCTTTGATTTCATGTAGTCCCAAGTTTCAGGTTGTAATTTAGGACAAGTGCAGATAAGACCAGAACAATAGCAACAACGCAATACAAGGCAACAGTTACGATAAGTGACAAATTTTGCAAAAGTTTAAAACTAGGAAGATTGAGCAGGGCAGGTACCTCAGCATCAAGGCCCACAGAGGGTTCATCCAGTAACCACAGTGGGCGGGGGACTGCCAGCATCCTTGCCAGCTGCAACCTCTTTCTCTACATTTGCAAAATGTCACATGTACAAAGTTACAAACTGCATGCACTTTGCAACCATGCACTTTAGAAATCAATCTGTTGCTGGACCCATGCTGAGCTATTTCTGTGCAGTAGACTAAAACACACACATCAACTATTCTGTTTCATTGATTGTTAGAATCAACCAGTTGTAGGTAATAAAATCCACCAGCAAAATTATGTAACTTATGAATGGAGGAACAGACATGCCTGGCCCATAGAAAGCACAACTGCTTGTTCTTGAGCCAGATGTCCTAGTCCCATTGTCTCAAGTGCGCCTGTTGTGCGCCCCTCACCTCCTTCCAGCATCTCCCAGAAATGCTGCATCAACCCAAGACAGAGTTCCACTCCCAAAATATCAGCTCATTGAATGCAATGGACACTGAAACATTAACAACAGTTGCTAGTATGCACATCATCATACTGAACCACTGAGGACTGGCTATCCTGTAACAACAGACACTGCTGTGACTATCCAATTTACTGCCTTCCCTCTTTGCGGAGCAAGATGCAGTCCTCAACAGAATCCATTGTGTATTTTGAGCGAGTGTATCCACAAGAAGATTGAGAGCTTGAAAGAGTGCAATCTCCATCCAATGTGCATCACAAGTCAGTTCGATGCATTTTGCAGCATTCTTCTACAGGACACTGCACCCCGTATTGATGATACCTGAGAGCAGCTTTATGCAATAGGAATCAAGAAGCATCTGTATGTTTTTTCACACAGTTTACAGCTAATCTCTTATATACTCCAGAATCACCTAAAGATGACCTTGAAGACATCATGAATTAGTGGTATAAGGCTGTGAAGCAGACCACATTCTCATAGACAGTCAATGCCTTCTTGATGGCATCCTTTGCAGCAACCAAATGCACATTTGGCCTGTACACTGCCCTGCACATTGTGCACATGCAATGAATTTTGAACTAGATTGGTAGTGATGATGATGCCCTTACCAACTTTTGTCACTGCTGAAACCAATCATAAAAGTAAGAATCAACACTCTCACAAACCACAAAACATCACTACAAAAAAAGCACTCTACTACAGTGATGGGTTTATGATCTAGGGTTTAGGTTTCAACACAAGCTCAAAACTAGATAATTTCCAGCTCTAAACTACCATCCATGAATTGAAGCAAAAATGCTGCTGGTTCTTCTAGTGTACTTAACTCCTGACAAACATACTTTGTGATCACTCCAAAGAATCTGCCAACAGAGCACAAGGATCTCAAGATCAATCTTACAATCATAAAGACCAGGCTGAGACAAGTCAACCCCGTCCCACAGAAGGCGACCTGCACTCGGTTTGATAAATCCACAGAGCTGCTCACGAAATACATAACCAACCAGCAAGAGGCAATAAGCTTGTATCATTAGTAGAAACTGAGAAATCCTAATCCTGACAGCTCCTGCTTTGGAATCACAAGGGAGACGAGATTGGAAATTTGTGTGATGGGGTGCTTGGAACCAATCCTTTGCTGAGCATGACCTCAGACGCCGAGGTTTTAAGCCTAAATTCAAGTGTGAAAACAGAAAAAAACTAGTATCCTACTACTGTAGAAGAATCTTTCTTTTGCTTCTGACAAAAGAGAGCAAAGCTTGAAGAATAATTTTTTTCTTCTGACCAAAAAGAGATCAAAGCTTCTCTTGCAAGATAAAGAGTGGCAAAACAGAGAGAGAAAAGGGGGGAAAAAATGCACTGCCAGTGATGTGAGGAGGGAGAAGGTAAGTTCTTACCACACGCAGGAAGGTGGATTTGCCAGAAGCATTAGGGCCTGTGATTATCAATCCTGATCCTTCATGCAGTGTCATGTTCACATCCCTTATGATCACTTGCTCGTTCCGCATGCACGCTAGCCCACTGGCGATTAGCCTTGGCACCGGAGGTCCTCCTCTTCCCCTTACAATCCCCATACCTCCGGACGAAACAACACCGCTCTTCCTCCCTCCCTCGCTCCCCAATACCACTCCTTCCTCTTACACCGCAAGGCATGTTCTCACCGTGTTTGCGGAGTCGTAGGATTAGGCTTAGGGGTTTTAGGATAGGCTTAGGGTTCCAGAAGCTTGTTCTTCACGTTTGTAAGATAAGGGTTAGGGTTAGGGTTCGTAGGACTAGGGCTCGGGCTAGGGTTCAGGAAGAAGTCCAGTCTCCCCTCCAAGCATTTTCTCCCTTGAGCTTTTTCCAAGTTTATACCAATTTTATGATAGGACCAATGTCTTCTGGAATCACCATGTGTTGCTTATGCACCATCTAGGCACCCAGATTTGCCAAGCTTGAAGTTGCAGTGAGTCCCCAGTAATAAGGCTAGGTTTTGAATTTCAAAATCTTATTGTCAGGAGAACATCATAATGCAATGGAAGAACATCTCACACATTCGCTTACAAATTTTATAAACTGGACTAACATACCAACATGTATATGGTGTGAAAAATCCCTATACAACAAGGAAAAAATGTCATTTTAGAAAGGTCTTGACTAGTTTCATAGATATGATCTTGAAAAGATGGCAAATCAAAACAGTTGAATGGCCTATTCAAGTTGGTTTTGCTGCCACATAATCAAGCTTTCATACTTGATATCATTCTCCACACATTCTTTCTCCACATCTGGAAGCTCTGGGTTGCAATGCCCATGTCTGTCTAGTACTAAAGCATGCATAGGATTTAACTCTCTAACGATAATGAAATGGTAATCCAGAAAGTTGAAATCCTCTATACACAAAACCACTTAGACCTCCATCCCTAGCTCATTTGTGGCAGAGGATGCCCTTTTAGCAGTACGTCCTCCACTTCATTACTATTGCTTTGATGGTCTTGGTTTTCTTTCATGTGTTTACATTTGCTTTGACATGCCTTGTACTTTTTGTGGATGGATTTTCATCCTTGTTTTTTAAATTTATATAGGGTTTCCACTTGGATTTGTTTGCTCCCACTAACAACTTACTATATATAGAATTTTAAAAGTAAACATGATTTGGAAAGTGTGATTTAATTTCTACAAAACATTACACTTGCAAGCTATGCATGGGCAAAAACAATTGTTATTGAACTCAAGTGCTATTTCATGGCAATTCTAACATTCTCATACCATTTGCCCAAGTTCAAATTACACCACGTAATGAAACTTGAAAGTTCACTTTGTTTTAGTTTGTGTTCAAACTTGCCTTGTGTACAAACACCATTATCAACTTTGGCACCCCAATGTTTTTTGGGTTGCTTTGGCTTCAAACACCATGTCTCTTATTGGCTTTGGACATTTCTAAAGAGCTTCATCCTATGTGGTATTTTGCTTGTATGACTTAGTTCTAGTTTGTTTGCTTAATCAAATACATAAACAAATTGTGTGAATTGATGAGTATTCTATGAATTCCAAAGGGTCTCTATAGATCTGTAGTTTTCCATTGGGTGGATGAACCTTAAAAATAGATTGAGTCAGATTCTAGAAGTCTTATAAATTATTGTAACATATGATGTAACAATACAATGTCATTGTATGGAGCAAAATCCTTCAAAACAAATGGAGCAAAACATTATCACTGGTAGTTGAAACACAAGGTACATTTCACAAGGAGGTCAAAAAGGCATTTCTCTTATTGGTTGAGGTGTTAAGTGTAGGTGCCTTTTGTTTTGGAATGAGTATTTGGTTTTTTTTTTTTTACAACCTTCCCATTACAATCAACTTTGACTGTAACCTAAATACCATCCAAGTTTTTCTTTAGTTCCTTTACCATTTGTGGAGTTGGAAAATTTTACATACCTTCATCTACAAATGCCCACAATAACAAGTTAAGATTAGATAATGACATTTTATGAAAATATGACAATTCATTTTCAAGGTTTCTTAACATATGGATGCATAATAATGTCTATGACATATACATAACCCAATTCATAGCCACGGGTGAAAGCATGGTAAAATATACAAAAAAAGTTGTCAAAACAATATCAAGTTAAAAAAGAGGTAGTTTTCACAAAACACAAAAAACATATTCAAATTTTACTTGAATTTCATTTTGAAACTATGGAACTTTCAATTGGGATTATTGTAAATCAATTACAAAATTTCAAAAACTTTGGAATAATAAAAGTAAGGAATAAGTAGGTTTGAAATTGACTAATCAATATGGTGTTGAAACCTACTTTTCCATTAAAAAATTTAATAAAATATACATGTATGAAGCCATAACATGAAGATCATTGTATATTCAAGGGGCTCACCAAAAAACAAATCTATTTTTTTTTTGGTAGAATATACTTGACACATACTTGAATCAAATGTTACATTGTAGAAAATAGATTTAAAAAGTTATTTGCATCTAGAAAAATCTACTTGAAACCTATTTTTACAATGCAAAATTTAAAATTTAATGCATAATAATGAAGAAGTATCTCGTTATTTATCATTTAACTAAGAATATATAAATGATAAATATATAATGATAAATAACGAGATACTTCTTCATTATTATATTTATCATTTATATATTCTTACTATATACGTATATATTTATACTAAGTATCATTTAACTAAGAATATATAAATGATAAATATATAATGATAAATATAATTTATGATAAAGAGTGAATATATAATAATTTTGTGATGGGTTTTGGTCCTACTTTTTGTTCACTTGACAAGTAGATTAGCAAGTATTTTTAGTTGTACATTTTCCCGTGCTTTCACCCCCATACATGTATCATGTGTTTTTATATTTATAAATACAACTCCACATAAAGGGAATGTGAAAGAGATTTTTTATTGTGCATAAAATGCAAATCCAACTCCACACAAAAGGATCCTTAAATAATGAATTATTTGTTAGACATAGAATTTCAAATTATTTTATTTATATTTGTTAATGCAAATAGTTGTGTATACACTAAAGCAAACCCATCCTAAGGTGGTACCACTAAGAAACACCTCTAGGAATTCTTTAAAGAACCAAAAGTGGCCAAATCATTTTCCTATGCCTTTTTTTAAAAACATTTTCACAATGATAAAAAAAAATTTCTCATGTTTATCCATTGCATGCTTTAATATATGGTTTGAAGTTTATTTTGGAATTAAAAAATGAATTTAAAAAAAAAATTGTACTCCTAATAGAAATGGTTGTTTCAAGAATCAATAGCCTTAACTTTGGAAATTCATTATTAAGTTATATTTATTCAATAAATTTTCTAATAAAAAAATAAAAACAGATAGACTTCACAATTAACTTAAGAAAAAATGCTCAAATTATTTTTCAAATCATGTTTCAAATTTTTATTCATGACCAAAAAGTTCAAAGAAAAGAATTACCATTACATTCTTGAATTTTTTTCTAAATGCAATGATTGACAACATCAAAATACACAATATTCTATTATTTAAATTTAAAAATCTATGGAACCTAATAAATGTACTTATGAAAGAAATCATGAAAATACTCATTAAATGTTGCCTATGTTTTTTTTAAGTTTGATAAGTTTAGGAAGATCAAGGTGTGACGTTCTTAATGGTACCATCCAAGAATGGGTTTGTCCACCACTTGTATCATCTATCAATTGATATTGAATGTACAACACCATTGTTCATGGAAAAGAATGATAAGAGTGGGAAATGAACCCCTAATAATTTCAAATAGGACAAAGCTTGAGATAACCATTTCACCCATACACAACCACTTCATTTCAACTAATTCAATGAAATGTGCAACTAATTTAGTGAAATCAATCATTAGATCAATGGAAACCAATTCAATGCAACCAATCATTGAACAATTGTATTGAAGTATGCCAAAGTTCAAAGCATTACATGATAATTCACCATTTACAATCACTTCTATCGGGAGGCCTTGAACCATTCCCATTTGCAAACAATTCTCTTAAAATTTTATATAGCCATCTATAAACACATCTTGTGAACTTTTATTTTTCTTTTTAAAATGGAAGAATGGCCCTTGGAAGTCCTTGCATTTGAAACAACTTTCATTTTCAATATTTATGTTAGTCTCCACATTATCTTTTGGCTTTAAAAGGTTTGATTCAATTTCATATTTGTTGATGATTGATGAAGATCCAAAAAGTGTTTTACAAGGGCCACCCTTGAATGAAACCAACTCTAGAAGGCTACAAAAATCTGTCATAGCCCCAATTAATGTTATTGGTTTCAATGGATATTTTTTACTAGTAGAACCAAGTTCAATACATATGCTTCAATTCAAAGACATCACATGCACAAGCAATTGACATCATATAGACATTAAAACCAAATTGAATGAACAAGCTTGATTTGCAACTACCAAATGAAACCTCATGAACACATTTAGCATTGGTACCATAAGCACCCTAAGTAGCACATCTAGGTTAAAGCAATTAGGTAAGAATTATAATTATAATTGTAATTGCAGTCAATTTAAGAAAAAACAAAGGAGACAAATGAGTATTAGCACAAATAATGTTAAAATAATCAATCTTTTGAAAAATAAGGAAATAAATTAAGCACTCATCACACATTTTACATTAAAACATTAAAAGAAATTTTAAAAACACAAGAAATAACAACCTCAAGGACCAAAGTAATCACATAAGCAACATCAAGGACCAAAGCACTCACATAAGCAATAAAACAAAGGAAATGAACAAACATTTAGCACTTTAGTCCTAAAACGATCAAGCCAAAGAAAAAATAAATGATACCTTATCAACACATTTGCGATGATTACATCAATGAAAGAACAAATAAAAGGATTACCTAAAATTCAACATAAATTATGAATGCTAAAGCAATTAGGTTAGAAAAAACATCAAAACCTTCAACATTACAACCTTCTACATTACAACCATTTTTAATAACATTAAGGACAATTATTCAATTCTTAAATGTTCCAAGTAAAGTTTTTGGCCAAAACTTATAGAAAAGTCCATTGTCATACCAATTTGAGTGTTTACTTGATATTTTCATGTAATTCTCGTAAGTGAAATTTAACAACCCATGCATACACAAGATAAAACCCACATCATGACCATTCATTACTTGAACGGGGTTTATGTTCTGTTATGGCATATTGGAAGGAAAGTGATGAGCCCAATGAATATGTGTAAATTCATTTAAACATAGCGAGTCATCAGATTATTTTTTCAATTTTGTGATGTAGTAATTAACAACAGAGTTTTTTTTCCAGATTTTTTATGTTTCCAGATTCGTGATCATAAATTGTTAGATTTAGCCAGGTTTCGTGATAGGGTAGATTTGACAATAGAATTTTTAAAAAATACTTCTATATTGTGGCTATGTATTGGACATATGGTAGAAATCTGGTTGACATTTATTTCTAAATTTAGCAAAATGAGGGCATTTTTAGGCGCATTTTTTTAGTAAAAATCCTTTGAATGAGTTCGCACTGGACATGTTATTTTGTCGCCAAGTGACTAAACTGGCCCCCCAAAGAAATCGCTGGTCACCACACAATATGGTGGTGTACGTTTGTTTGTAGTATGACTAGTTTTGAAACCCATTTTGCAAGCAAAATGATCAGGTTTCTTTGCCTTTGGAAAGCATAAGCAAATTCATTCTTGCTATGCTTATATACTAATATACTAATCATTTTTTTCACCCCTTTCATAGGTTTATTAACCTTTTTTTTGTCAACATGTTTTTGAAATGAATCCCATTTAATAGTCAGTAATTTATTTTTCTGCTCAACCTCTCAAATATTTGAGTTTCTTTACCCATCTAGTAAGTGACCAATTTTAATTGGGGTCTTTAAAACCCTAGAGTCTTCACATCCTCCATTCCTCATCCCCCCAGGACCCCCCTTCCCCAAATTCCTCCCTTCCACAGAATCTTGGATGACATGACAACCTTTTTCATCCTTATGGTCCCCTTTCATCCCTCTATGTCTAAGAAAATAAGGGTGCTTATTTTCATTCATCCATCTCTTGCCAAAGTTTGTTTTCCTGATTAGGTCACCCATCAACAGCTGAATATTACTCTTTCTATGTACTTATGATTATGTAGCTTGAAGCCTTATTTTAGGGGAGTGCTCATAATTTTATATAGCTAAATAGGGTTTTTTGTTTTATTTTTATCTGAATAGATGGTTATTTCGCATAGTCCTTGTGATATTATTAGCACCACCTTTAGTGGATAGAGTGGGAGAGCTCTATGGCACCACCTGAAACAGGAACACCATCTTGCTCTTTTCCACTGGGGAGCTCTCAAGGGACGGGTGGGGGCTCCAGCCAATCACGAATTATCAAATCAAGACGAGCAGACACCCTCTATTATATAAGTAAAATTTCGCTCTTTTCCACTGGGGCGCTTTCTAGGGAGGGGAGGGAGCTTTAGCCAATCACGAATTACCGAATCAAGATGGATAGACACCCATTATTTTATATAAGTAAGATGCAACTTTCTGGAACAGCCACCGGCCACTATACCGGTTTCTGGTGTCCTCCAAATACAACAGACAATTTCTCCAAGAGCTTCACATGTCATAAAAAAAGGTATGTTTCCTGGTCTGCCAATCAATCTTGATACTAATCCATGCATCACTTTTGTACCGCCTCCCTTCTTTTGCATGTTGAAATGTGTGCAATTTCTCCAGGAGCTTTACATGACATAAAAAAGGTCTGATTCCTGGTCTGCCAATCAATCTTGATTCTTATCCATGCACCACTTTTTTACCACCGCCGTTCTCTTTGCATGTTGAAATGTGTGCAATTTCTCCAGGAGCTTTACATGACATAAAAAAGGTCTGATTCCTGGTCTGCCAATCAATCTTGATTCTTATCCATGCATCACTTTTTTATGGCCTCCGTTCTTTTGCATGCTGAAATGTGTGCAATTTCTCCAAGAGCTTTACATATCACAAGAAGATGAATGGTATACTATTTGATTCTTAACTCAGGAGAGTGTTGGTTTCAGCTTTTATTTATTTATTTTGTTGGGTGAATTTTCACAACTTTGTGACCAAAAAATAATTTAGTGTAACCAGATAATTTAGTCTTGTGCAATTTAGCGCTTCACATTTGAATGTGAGTCTAAAGGGGTTACATAATATCAAATTCGTGGATGTAATTGACAGTAACAGTTGTGCAATTCTTCATGCAGTGGAGTTGTCTCCCAGAACAAATTCAAAATGGGAAGCACAGTAAAAATATCAAGCTTATAAGTCAATTTTTATGGCCGCTTCTGACATCCAAAGTTCAAATGTTCTCAACTTCAAACCAACTCTTCAAAAGGAAGGGCATATCTTTTTTCTGTGTCCTTCAAGAGGAAGGGCAAGGTGAGCTGTTGACCCGGTTTTGGTTTGCTCCACTTTGTTCTCCTTGTTCTGCAATGGAGTTTTTTTCCGTTTGTGCCTGAAAAAAAATAAAAATTTAAAGAAGAAGGGCAAAGTTTGGAGCTTTCAAATCTTTGGGGTCAAAGTAGTTTTAAGCAATGTTCTTTCCAATCTAACTCTAAAATTCTCAAATAAGCAACTGGAGAAGTGGGGACTCTAGTGGGGTATTCACGGAGGCGAAAAATGGTGACAAACAATTTTGGAACATAGAAATTTCATGCAGGCAATGGGAAGGCTCAGCATGCACTCATGATGGGCTCTGTTTTCTTCTTTTTGAGGGGGAGGGTGGAGAGGGATTTTTTATCTTTCCCCGTGTTCCCAACATGTTCCCAACATGTTCTCACCATGTTCCCAAAGGGTTCTCAAGTTTCCAAATGGGTTCCCCTTGATGTTCCCAATGGCAGCTGTGTTTTATCCCATATGGTTGGGTGCACCTACGAACTAATTAGTATTAATCACACTATGTCACTGAAAAAACAGGGGAAAAACAGTTTTTAAAAAAAAAACCCTTGCAAAAGTATATATACAGAGATGGCCTATCCAGGGCTTTGAATTGAAGGGCACCCTTGCCATTCCTCTTGAGGAACACTAAAAACTCATGCCCTTCCTTTCGAAAGGTTGGTTTGGACATTGGCCGTTGAGTGTGAAGGTCATCAACAAAAATTGCCCTTCATCACATTTTTATATGAACCTCAACAATATGTGAACAATAAAGTTTGACATGTATAAAGTACTTTTTTCACCATTTATGAAACTCAATCTTACATTTTATTCCTTAATGTACAAATACATAGTTCACAATGGAAAACCTTCACAATGAACTGTTTGTACAAAACATTCAAAAAATGGCAAGGCTTGTTTGATGCAATTAGAACCTAGACTACCTACATCTGTGATTTTTTTCTCATTTTTTTGATCTAGCTAAAGTGGCAATCATGCATAAGATAGTTTAGCCAAATTTGGTTATAAACATGATATGAAAGTAAAATATAAAAAGCATCCTTTACATTTTTGGCTACATGCTAAGAAATTGGGTTGAAATCTGGTTTTCTTATAAAGAAAAACTTTCGAAAATTTTGGCTACTAAATAACCAAGAAATCACATACTTTTAGCCATTTTGAAAAATTTAAAGCAAACTGGATAAACTTTAGCCAGAAAAGAAAGGCTGACCTTCAGAAAGTTGGGCTGAGGGAGTGCACGTACACGCCACTTGAATTGGGGCCCTAAACCCTAAACCCCACTAAACCCTAAACCCTAAACCAGAATCCTTTTATATTCTTGGCTACCTACTACCTACCAGACTTATCATAAAAATCTGGCAATATGAAATTATTTTATCTTCAAAATCCAGTGAATTCAGGTATTTTTTCAATGAAAAATCCTTTGTGTAGGTTGAAATCATATTTTACAGGTCAAAAGTTGGAAAAAGTTTGCCCTGCCCAAAAAAAAAACCTTTTATGTGTTTTTTTCAGAAAAAGGAATTTGTGACAAAATATTCTGTTTCAAGGAAATTGTGTCCTGGTTTGGTGATTTTTCACCAAAAAGAAAGGCTGTGGAGAACCTTAAAGAAGCCAAGGGCCTTAAAGGTCGCTGGTAAAATATGTAACACGCCACAGTGATGGTTTTTTCCCCATGTTGCCCTTGGCCTGTTGAACCTTTTACCATCAGCCGCTTGGGCCCTATACCATGCCATGTTGTAATGTGAAGATGCCACATAACCTGTATACACATGGCAGCATGACATACTATGTACATCTACGCACTGTAAAATTGCATGGTTAGAAAACATGGCCATGGGAAAATGTTAGCCGGGTCAAGGGCAACAGGGGAAAAAAAACAGGGCACCATGTGGTGTTACGTCTTGCACCAGCTGCATTTAAGACCCCTGGCCCATTTAACAATTCCGGTTGGCTACTTGAAGAACATCTGTGATGGCCTTGGGAATTCGACCCTTGCTAGATTCTTAGTGCAATGTCAGACGGTTAGATCTGAATTGCTTCATCAGACTTAACGTCAATTGGGTCTCGGGCGCTGTTTGGCCCACTTAATGACGCTAAATTGTAAGTAAGTAAGTAAGACCCACAAACACTTGCAAAGCAGTGTTTTTATTTGGAAATTTTTGATGCACCCAGAGTGGCTATTATCTGTAGGAAGATGTAGAAAGAGATAAACTTTCTGGTGAAAGTACTGGGCACACGGTCAATAATGATCAAAGCTATTTGAAACGTGTGAGATAAGAAGTAGGATTGGGTCTTACTTTATTCCCTGGCACAAGGACTAGCATGCTTTCATTGCATGTGATGTTCACTCCAACAGTTGTGGCAGCAATACTCACATGGGATAATGACCTTGTCTAATTTGAGGAAGGTAACATCTGCATGGGATTAGGGAAGGTAACATTTGCATGAGATGTTCACGTCCTATTTAAGAGAAGACTAGAGCTTGGAGTGTATAGTGAAGTTTGTAACAACTTGTGCGATCCTAAGATTGAGTTGGAGGGGAGGGAGCTCATGCTAAATTTTTCTGCTAGTTGTTTCATTGATAATTTCCAACAAAAAGGTGTGGTGAGCATATGCTTTTTGGGGTTTATAAGAAGCCATGAGTGCTATCTTCCTCAGGAGGAACTTGGTCATGAATTTTGTTTTTTTGGTTATATTCGCTCTGAGTGCATTGAGATCAGGAGACGCAGATGAGTGTCCAAGCCCGTATGACAACGGGCCTTACACTGTGCAGAATATGTCTCCAACAGTGACTATAAAAAAATCCCAGAGATCTTTGTGGATAGCAGCGCCGACGGTGGAGGGGAATGTGGAGGAAAAGTTCCCTGTTGTGCAGTTTCAACATGGTTTTTTGATCAAGAATACTTTGTATAGCCAGATCATTTCACATATCGCTTCCTACGGTTTCATAGTCGTTGCACCCCAGGTAAATTCCTTGGCATCTTTCGGCCTGCGAAAATCTTCGAGTAAAATTATGTTTCATTTCATAGAATTTTCACCTTGAACACTTGTACGACCTTCCAAATATTTCCATGAACAAACTCCTGGGATTTTGGGGTTAAAAATGAGACTAAGTAGCAGAAATAGAAGAAAAGATGAAAGACAATTACATCAGTCTTGTCTATTTGGACGTTGCAAACCACTTGGTGTCACGCCTGTTTAGGATCAAACTATGATCAACCTAGTTCAGCATAAGTCAAGGGACTTCATCTACCATTGTAGCTACTTATGTGTAAGAGGCAGTGTACAATCTTGTATCTGGTAGCAATCTCCATGCAGCATTTTCTAACTATAGAGTCAATTTTCATGGTTCTATATTGAAGTAAAACAAGCTATTGTTTGTGAGTTTCTATAAAGAAAAGTACTTTGAGGAGTCCATAGCTTCATCTTTCGACCCATAGTTAATCTTCCGTCTTTAAGGAATTGAAGGGTTACTTGCTTGATTCGTTGTGCAATACATATGAGTTTTAGATAAGTCGTGCTGGTGATACAAATTTTCATAGTACGTGTTTGGTATGTGACCAGATGGATGTCCCTTATAGCTTTGATGCAACAAAAGAAATTGGCGATGCAAGTGATGTACTACTTTGGATACAAACTAGTCTTGAATCAACATTGTCAAATTTCACAAAAATAACACCGGATTTATCAAAACTGGCCTTAGTAGGACACAGTCGAGGAGGCAAGGTTGTGTTTGGTATGGGTGAAATGGGTAAAAACGTTACCATTCGAAAGGTCTCAACCATTATAGGATTGGATCCTGTTGATGGGGATGCAAGAGGTACCCAATCAAAGCCACCCGTATTAACATTTCATAAAAGCACCTTGACTCTGGAAGTTCCCACACTCGTTGTTGGCACAGGGCTCGGGCCAAATCGTTTCCTTCCTTGGCCTTTGCCTTATTTGGCATGTGCTCCAAAACGCGTTAGCCATGAAGAATTTTTCTTTGACCTCACTGAACCTGTATTCCACTTTGTGGCCAAAGACTACGGGCACGTGGACTTTGTGGATGACGTTGCTTGCATAGTATGTTTGTGCCCGGGTATACATGGCTCTAGGACACCAATGCGTCGGTTTGCAGGTGTGATTCTTGTTGCTTTTGTTGTTAAGAATTCGATTCGTTTTTCCCCCTATTTTTGCATAAGCCCACTTCAACCAGCATGCCTTCTTTGAGGCTTGATGGGGCCTATTTAACAGATCAACTGTGTTGCTCTCATGGGTATTGACGTTCATGTCTTGACGAATATATTGAAGAATGTCTCTAATATTATGTGTTTTGTAGGTGGCGTTGTTGCTGCCTTTCTCCAAGCAACTGTGGGTAACAACAGTTGTTATTTTAATTATATATTGACAAATAATTCTGCACCTTTAAGTTTTGAGGTTCAACAAAAAAGGGAACTACCCCATAATCATGTGAGTTTTATCTTTACCTTTCATTTGGTCTTTGGAATTCCATTAGATGGCTTAGAAGGTTCTATGATTCAAGAAATGGTGTAAGTGTCACTTGCCCAAAGCTTTATTTCTTTTCACACCTATATGCAATCACAATAAACAAGCCAAAAATAATATTAAATGGGCCCTAAAACAGTCAAGATTAGAGAAATATTTATGTTTTACCATTTAAAACCATGGCAATCATAGCAAGTTGGTTCTTTCTCATTCATATGAATGTTATAAAATTCAGATCAAAAATCCATTTGATAAAGTTTTAAATTTAAATTTTGATTTAAGACCTTTGAAAGTGAACACCTAATGCATCAAATTGAATCAATTTTGCAAAGGACTATTAAAAGGATTTATATAATATAAAAAATTGATGGGAAAAAATTATTAAAAAAAGATTTATTAGCCACATTCAAAAAAACATTCATATCCTAAAATATGTATAATTCTAAAACTTTAAAAATTTAGAGAATTTTCGAAAATTTTAAAACTTCAAAAGTCCTTTACTACATATAGATGGAATATAATGTACATGATGTTTAAAAAAGAGCTAGAATTTGTTATATAAGAACACGTAAAAAAGTTTAAAATGAATTTTTGGTTATGATTTGAAATTGATATCATTTTAAAAGATGAAACATAGAATTTGCAAGGAATCAACACATTTTCAAATTTTCATTTTTATCAAAAATAAAAACAAAACAAATGTCATCTACCTAAACAATAATAAGCATTTTTCATAACAATTGCAAAAATAATTATTCAAAAAATCATTCGTATGAAAAAAAATGTTTTGGGCAAAAAGACATGTAGTTTTTTTCTAAAATAATGCCATTGGCTCATTTTATTTCATTTGTGCCTTGTAGTTCATGTTTCAGACTTCCTTTTATTATGACATTAAGTAAGGCGCATTTGGGCTTAACTATTTATATGTAATGTGCTTGGGAATTCTATGACATGGTAAACAAGTTGTTTTTGTAGGAATGTTGTATAAAAATTCATTTCATTTATGGATGTCTAGTTTTGATCCTATTATGTTGCTTCCATGATGTGCAGAATCTGCAAGTACCACTTAAAGATGAATGAGAAAAGTGAAAATCGATGTGAAAAATCAGCCCATCACAGTGAGGAAGAACATTGATATTATGATTTGTTTTATTATGTTTCTATTTTTAAACATTATCCTATTCCTTGTCTATTCAATGTTAAAGAAAAGGGTCCTAAAGCTACTATATTTGAATCAAAAGCACCTTTCGTTAAGTACATATTGTGTGCATTCTCTTGTTTGAATTATTTGAAGACTTTTTGGTGAAATGTGTAATGTTTTTCAATATATAATATCAAAGGAGTTCTTAAATTTGGAAATTGATACCATATGGCCATAAGATGTCTTACTTGCATTTGATTCCAGCATCCTTCCATAGACTATTGCATTGGAGCAATAAACCCAACTAGGGCCACTTCTTTAATCATACACTTTCATGATCTATTTGGGTAGTATTTTATGTAGTCATAAATTTGACTACCCACTTGTCTAATAACTAATCGAGGTTTTGCATCACTTCCAACTACTTCATCATATATAGGTTGAAACAGATGACCAAGTCATATAAACATATCATAACTTCTATTATTCCACACATTTATAACTTAAAGCAAAAAAAAAAATTGCCCGTCAAAAAATATTCTTGTTCCAAGCTACAACTTGTTACTTTTCATCATCAAAACATCATCATATTATGCACATGGTATAATTGTTGTAAAAAAATTAACAAATTTGTAACAATGAATCATAGAGTCTTGACAATGTGAGTTTGATTAGACAAAAAAAAATTAGAAAATATAGCACACTTAAAATGTTAAGCCACCTACACATCCACTATTTAAGTTTTTTCATTTTGCCCTAGCTATGAATGAAATGCTTGTGAGATCTTGGACATTCTTGAATGCTTGATCTTTTAGCAAAGTCACATCCTCATCTCATACCTAAAACAAACAAATGTTTTTTAAACAAGTGAAATTAAAAAGCTATTACTCCATGTTTAGGGTTGGTGATATATGTCTAAGGTTAGCCTAGACATATATCAAGCTAATAAACCACACCACAAGAGGTGAGTGATTATTAGCACTAGCTTGAAATGAAACTTTTATAGTAACAAAAATGATGTTTTTCCAAGCTAGTTTCATATTTTTTATGTAGCCATATATGGCCAAATCTTCTTGTGGATGATCTCCATTGTAGCTAGTTTGAAAAATGAATAAAACCCTAAGCACCACATGAAATGGAAACTATTTAATCAATTTTTTCTTCAAGATGTCTTTTAACAAAATAAATGGGGCTAAATTACAATTGTTATTTGGGTGCATGCATATTGAAAGGAACTCATTGCCCCAAGGTGTAGGTCTTTTTTAAGGACTATGGTTTTTCAAGTTTGAAACATGGCCTCCATGTTTTGGATAGGGCTTATTATAGAATGATATTGCCAACTTCAAAAATTTATTTCATATGTGTTTCCATAAATTGTCAACAATATGTAATTAAATCTATTTTTTAATGATAAATTTCGAAGTAAATCAAATGTGGAGATTTCAACAAAAGTAGACATGTCAATATGTTTTAAATAATGTGTTTTAAACCTTCAATGATACATTATAAAATAAGTTTATCAAACATACCTTTTTTTAACATCACTCCAAATGGAGCAAAACATATTCACCAAAAAAAAAAATCATCTTATATAAAACATTCAATATTCATGAAAATGTAACCTTGCCTTTTCTTATACTAATTTTTCATTCTTTGAGAAAGTTCTTCATCCCTTCATAACCATCAATATATGGTCACCCATAGTTTTTCAGAATTAATGGTTTGGTTTTACATAAAATAAAAGATGTTCAAAATTTTAGGATTTAATCCTCATCAAACTACCCACTCCTTACTATACATTTTAGGAGATAAGCAAGATATTTTGTATATCCTTGCAACACCTTGTTTTTCATTTGAAAACACCAAAATAAATAAATAAATAACTTTTAACCTTCCTCTAGTAGGTGAAAGCATATTAAAGTGGACCAAAATCAGCAAATCAAAGTCCTTTTTGAAAGTCCATTTCTAGTGTATTTGAAATTGGCTTAAAATCGACCATGTAACTTTCATTCCAAAAATTCAGATTTTTCCAATTTGTTTTTGGTTCCACCATGTTAAAAACCATTTAAAAGGTCTTCCTTAAAACAAAATCAAGAAAATCAACATTTTTTATGCCTTTATGGACTTTGCGAAATACTTCAAAGGGTTGCATATTTGATGTTATGGAACATAAGAGTTAAAACAATGTTTCATTCACTAATGAACATTTAATGTCCTAAATTTCAAATATTTTATATCCCAAGTTTCACATGCATTGTATAAACACATTGTGAGATAAAAGTCCATATCCAAGATTTTATAATTTGTGACACTTTGCTTTGCCAAGATTGTAAAGTCCATTACTAATTGAGCATTCATGATTTTGATGTTTTTTTTTTAATGTTTATATACTTCATGTGTTACCTTCACATAAGTCAGTCCCTTTTTGTTGTATTCAACACAAGTTAATAATTGTATGCAAAAACATTTATCAAATCCAAGAAAAATTGCCACTATGACTTCTATAACAATCCATTGTAAAATGCAACCACCTTAGCATTTCAAAACAAATGAAACTTTTAGTTTTTTTCATGGGCATCTTTAACTTCCCTCTAGCTTTTCAAAGCAATTTGTTTTATATCATTTGGACTTGAAAAAATACCCCAAAAGTATCCCCAACAATTTTGTCATTTTTCAAGGGTTAGGGATGATTTTAGTTATGAGAACAAATTCCATTAACCAAAAAAATTATATTGGAGTGTTCATCACATCAATATTGAGGTGCATGAAAAAGAAACATTTCACTTTCTTTCAAGTACTTAAACTTTATTTTTGAAACTATCACAAATTTTAAGTCCAGTTCAAGTATTTGCAAATAATGTAAATAAACATGATTATAAAAATTTAGCTTTTGAAGTTCATGCAAACAAAAGTTTACAAATAATATACCCAAAAAAAATTATTATCCTTATAAAATCATTGACTTGTCAATCTTTATAAATAAAAACCCCGGTATTTTGTTGCTTACACTATTTTTTGTGTATACTTTACCATGCTTTCACCCTTTACATGAGTTGTAAAGATAATAAAATAATGAAATCATTTTCAAAATGTTTATATACTTATGAATTTTCATCACAATGAATTTTGTGTAATTTCGATATGTTTCATTGGTCATAATCATTATTCAAGTCATGGGGGTGTAGGATTTTATGCATGTACATGTGGGCCTTGGCTCATTTTATAAGGAATACACCCATTTGCTGAAATTCAATCAATTTTTTTATCAAAAGACATTTTTAATAAAAAAATGTAATATTCAGCAATTAATGTTGTAGTGTTTCAACATTACAAAACCACCTTGGTGAACATGTGTTGATGGAGGTCTATCCAATAATACCAAAAGAATAATGGGAGGAGGAGGGCACCATGATCGATTATGTTAAATATTAATTAATCAATAATTTAATACTTTAATTATTCAACTATGGAATATTCAATGCATTCAATTATGAATATTAAAAATTACTATTCAATATTAAATTAAATTAAAAATTAATTAATGAATTAATGTTTAATTGTTCAATAATTCATGTATCATAGGCCGAAACATTACAAAACCACCTTCATAAATAGATGTTATAAACAAAATTGCTACGTGAGTAATGTGTAGCATAGTAAAACAATAATAGATTGTTATAAAATTGTTTAGTAACAAAATATTATAAAGCAACATCCTTCTTCTCCCCTTTTGTGATTCCTTTTCCTCTACAACTTTTGCCCTCAATTGGATATTTTGAAGTATTAATAATGTTGATGAGGGAATTGTAAAACATCACAAAGGTTCAAGTACAAACAAAGGAGCCAAAGACTATGTTGATTTGCATTGAATCTTCTACCCTTATGAATTTTTTAAATCACTCCATTAATTTTATAGATTCAAATGTAATGAATTCTAGTGGATATTATTTTTAATTTGCAATTGTTGCATGATTCTTGGACAATTTTAAGATGTTTAATTAATCACAAAGGACATACAAAGATAGAGGTCACATGTTCACATTTGATTTAAATAGGCTTTTAAAAACTACAAATAGAATGTTTTTAGATTTGTAAGTGGTTTGAAGAAACAAAATAGGCTTCAAATAGATGAAATATTGATTTTTTTAATTTTCTTGGTTAATGCGCATATAAAATTTACTTATGCACTTTGAACTTCCAAAATAAAAGTAACAATATATTAGTCTTTTAATGTGAAAATATTTATAAAAAAATCCACTAGTCAATTTCAAAATTTCTTTTCACCTACTTTTAATACACTAAAATTTTAAAAACTTTATATACACACTAAAATAAATTTGGAAATAAAAAACTACAAGTTTAGTTGCAAAAGACAATATTTTGTCATAATGGACACATGCGACTATAAACCTTAGACAAGTGGACAAAAAACAACCAATTGCAAAAAACTCCATTTGGCATGTAAGTCATTCTGGTAGTCGCATATCGCTTGCAACAAGGATTTTTCATTCATTGACTAGTCATAAGACTATGCGACTACATATACAACTACATAAAATATTAGACAACATTATAAAAAGTAAATATAATTCAAATAAATATTTCATTAAAATATTATTATGAAATATATTAAATAAATATTTATATTTACAAATATAATGGAATACAATCATTTATATTTATTAGTAATTTCATAATTTCTCATCCTATGACACCTATCATCATTGACCGTAACTATGTCATTTATGAAATTTGATTCTTAGACCCCAAGTATGGATATCAACTCCTTTGCCATCATACCACCCATATGATGTGAAAATATAATAGGATGCATTATATTTAACATATATTTGCACATACATCAACTTTGATATTTCATATTTTATTGATGTTTGTCCAAGTGAAAAAATTAAAAGTTTATTCTTAAAATATTTTCAATGATGCACACAATTAAATATATATATATTTTCCAAAAATGTACATTAATCTGAATAAAGTTTTTTTGAATTTTGTTAAATTCAATTACATTTCCAATTTTTCATTAGAATTTTTTTCAAGCACTTAATTTATAAATGGAAATGTTTTTACAAATAATTTGTAATAATAAGTAAATAAATTATCTCCCACATTTTAATCCTTCATTTCATTAAAAAAAAAATTATACAATGTGATTATAATATAGCATAATCTTAACTAATTTACATATAATTTTTATAATTGATATATCAATCACATTTTTAAATATATAATATTTTTACATATCAGTTACATTAATTCAAAATATATTAATTGGTACTATTAATGTTAATAAACAATACAAAATACCTATAAATGTTAAACATAAATCTATTATCAAACAAATATTGAAATTCCAAATATGCATGCCACATATGTTTTGATCATCAAGGTATTAAAAATGGAAAATTTATGAAGCCAAAATTGCCAAAACAACTTTTACTTATTACAAAGCAACTAGGTTTTCATCCATTCAATATTGGATGAAAAATATGCACTTTCATTTTACTTTTCCATCCAAACATGTAATAATCACAAACTATAGTTGCATTTGGGTGGTTAAATTGTAAACAATCCATTTTTTGGTGTCACCATAGTAGTTTTTATGGGAATACTTTTAAATTTGGTATAATATGTGTTAACGTTTGATTGAAATTTTTTAAAAGTATTCATTTAATTAAACTATAACACTTGAAAATTTAAATTAAAAAATTGAAGATATAATGCCATCAATTCATTACAAGGTGGACTTTTCAAATGATGCAAGATCTTCTGATCATAGTCCATAAAATATGTTATGGACTTTTATAACATGTTATGATTGTTGACTTTTTCCCTCTAGAATGATTGTGTATCTATTGAAATTGGGTGAATTTGATGAAGGAATGCACAATATTCAATGTAAGCAATAAGTAAGCTAAGGAAAACATCATTTGGACATCACAAAGTTGATCCAAATTACTTGCTACCAAGGTCACAATTGTTGTATCAATTGCCATATTGAATTCAACATACTAATCCAACAAATCCTTAGGTTAGAGAATAATTTATTGCCTTTTGTTTCTTTGAACTAGATTAGTTTAATCAACTCTAGGTGGCATTTTGGAAACTTAGAAATTGTGTAAATGGACTAGAGCAAATTTCCTTTGGGTGTGCCACCATAGACAAACCAAAAAGAGTATGGATTGCCAAATTGGTCATGTGTGCCATACAATGAATCCCCATCAAAAGACGAACATGTAAATTTTGGATTTTAATTATAATCCCACCTTGAGCACCTTGAAAGTTATCCACACCATTTTTACCAAAACATAGCAACCTAGAGGGCACCTTAACCTTTGTTAAACCTCCAACATTGAATAAATAATTCATTATCACCTTCATCAAATTTTGGGCATTGGAACCTTCAAAAAATGCATTCAACTAAAAGCAAATTAAGAGGATTTTGCACTAATTTTGAACACAATAGCCATGAATAGAAGTCTAACTTTGATTATTTAAATAGTCACTTCATCAAAAGTTAATGCCACAAACTTGGTTGATTGAACAACAAATAATTTGATAGCTATGAAAACTTGGTTGTCAACATGTTCAAAAATTTCCCATCAAATATGTCATTCCAATTTTTTTTGGGGTTGTTTTTTATGTTCAAAAACTTAAACAAAGGTTTTTGATTTTCTTAATTAGCCATTGACTTTCCATTGTTGAATAACATACAAATAAATGCAAATTATATTATTTTGTTACAAGAAATCACAACCTTTTTGACTGGGAATTTCAATAAAAAAACCCCCCATATGGTTTTTTTCCCCCATGTCCAACTTAACCAAACTGCCATTTTGAACAAATCATTTTGGACCTAACCATTTTGATTAGGTCTTTTTGGTTGGTTTTTTTTACTGAATCACCATGACAATAGTATAATTTGGGCAAGAACCAAAAATATATATTATTTAATTATTTAATTTAAAATTAATATGAAAATATTAATTAATTAATTACCTACCCTACCCTACCCCACCTTACCTACTTAATTAATAAACCTCACAATTAATGCCAATTATTTATTTATTTACCAACCTTATGTCCTAGGCGTAGGCTAAGCCATCTAAGCTAAACCAAGCCACTAAAGCTAAGCCAACCCCCTTAAACTAGGTCAAGTACCTTAAGCTAAGTGGTCTAGTAAGCTTTGCAACTCAGGTTACCTTAATTAGGTCACTCAAGTAGCCAAAGTAGCCTAGGTTGTAAGTGTGGGGCCTTGAATTCCTCACCTTCACATTGAGGAAATAAATTCTTAACCATTGTAACATTGAATTGCACAATTTAACCTTCAAAACCTTAAACCTTTAAATCGGAATTTAACTTAAACCTCCAAACCTTCATACCTTAATTTACCCAACTTGAAACCTCCTTGAAACCTTGAAACCCTAAATGCTTTAAACCTTAAATTGCTTCCAAACCTTTAAAGTTCCATATTAAACCCTAAAATCCTTAAACCATAAACTTGTTCTTTTTAAAGTTCCCCAAAAATGGTTTAAAGTAGATCATAGTATTTGCAAGCTATCAGTCTGAGAAGATCAACTTGCACAATGCACAAACCTACATGCAAAATGATAGGAAATAGTACGCCCATTCAATTTTTAAATGACTATTAAAAACATTAATAATTTTATATTATAAAATTAACCCACCGATTTTGGTTTTTAAGTCCAAAAACTAGCTCTAGGTATAGATTATGGGACTTGCAAAAGGTTTTATACAAAATTTACCAAAGGTCTTTAAACATGCTAGTATGTGTGAAAATCTTGTGGAATGTTGGTGCTTCCAAACCACATTTAGCTACTACTACCAATATAGGTGCATAAGGCACTATAGGCATTTAGATGTTGTA
The DNA here is from genome assembly GCA_963920785.1 of Sphagnum contortum. NCBI lineage: Eukaryota > Viridiplantae > Streptophyta > Sphagnopsida > Sphagnales > Sphagnaceae > Sphagnum > Sphagnum contortum. Next base: position 1,018,556 of record OY987277.1, on the reverse strand, counting down.
CATGAAAATCTTGTGGAATTTAGATGCTTTTAAACCACGTTCAAAACGCATGTCAAATAGTTTGGATGCATGTGAACAACACCAACATGATTAAGCATACACATGATATAACTATTTCAACTCTTCTATCAACTCATGTGCCATTAATCTGCAAATAGGATTCGACTTCCGATTCTTCATTCCCCATTTCTTAAATGATCTAGCATATTACCAAAAAAATTGAAAATTGTCAACTAATGCAAAAATTTGGATTAGTTGGGTTTAGTAGGAGTCTAAAACCAAATTCAACAAAGCTATGCATTGTCACTCAAAGCAACACATCAAACCCACCCTTCCCCCCCCAAAGCACTTGCTTACATAACTTGTCCTATAATATTCCTCAACACATAGGCTGTCGTATGAACATTGAAAATTTTTGATGACTTCTCTTCAACCTTTTATTGGCTCATCACCTTCTGTTTCTCCTTCTACAAGTTCTATGTAATCAAACCTAGCCAACACCAACTGTAAACATTTGAAATTGAATATTTTCTTCCAAGGTTCATAATATTCCATGCAACAATGTTATTAATATTACTTTTGGCAATTTAAATTAGAACATTGTCCTGCATATTTGAGATTTCAAGGGTAGTAAAATAATCATGTCTAGAAGAAGCACACGGAATTGGAGATTGTTTAACAATAAGCAGATTTTTTTGATCTGTTTACACATGAAAGGATTGAAGTGTGAGTTCACCTCCATCACACCCCCAAAAAAATTAGCTCACATTGTTATGAATACATTTGAAAAAGGAAGGACGAAAAGGGAAACAATTGATAACGTAATTCTAGGAAAAAAAACAATTAGGTAATTTATTTACTTCCTTTCACTAGTGATGCTTCACAAAAAAGATTTAATTATTATACATATAAGTAATATAAGAACCTTTAATATCAAAGTTTTTAAAAATGTTATAAATCTAGATATACAATCCATTTTAAGTATTCATTGATGTGAATATGTTAGATATTATTATACAATGTTGAAATAAATTTAATGGTAAAAGTATGATATTATATTATAAATAAAACTTTATATTGTAATTTTAAAATAAAATAAAATGGTAAAGGGGGCGAAATATGTGATTTATTTATACATAAAAATTTTATCATATTAAATTAAGTATGATAATAAAAAATGAATTTTACTTGTGTAAGAAATATACTATTACAAAATTATATTAGATTAATATATGCATAAAAATGCATATAATAATTTCAAAAAAAATAATATTTTAATATTTACTATTATTACTCAAAGTAAATTAAGATAATTAGATTAATATTAAGTTTAATAATACCTCATATTCAATATGATTAATATATAGATATAATTGATTTATGATCCATTTATACATTATAGGAACTTGATAGGCTCCTTAGGAAATAGGTTATGTATGATCATATATTAACCGATATTAATTATTTAACCATCTTGATGTTTAGCCATGTTTCTAGCATAATAATAATTGGCTATGGCCATGTTTAACCTAGTAACATTATGTGAATCATTGATGCTTGAAGATGTATCTGATTTCAACTGTTCATAACCAAATTATACAATAATAACTGGTATTATATTAGTATTAAATTATGATCTTGATATTCCCATGTCATTGATAAATTTAGTTTCAATGTTAAAAAACAATGAGATAATATGTCAAATTATAAGTGTTATGTATTAGCATATTATTAATGAAAAACAACAAGGTTTAAAATTACATTATAATGCAATTCAAGATGAATTCTAATCGAATATTATATAAAAATCAATCAATCATTATGCTAGGAAATCAAACTAAGAACATTGTGAGTGTTAGGGTAAATTTCATTGGTCTATTTGAATCAAATGCATGATATTACAAAAGATTGATGTGGTGACCAAAAATATGACACACTTTGTATGTCACTCTAAGACTCTTAAATTCATTTATTGAATACATTGAGATTTTGAAGTAATTCATCATTAACTTACTAGCCTTGTGAATTCTTCTTCAACAAATTTACCATGTGCCCACAAAAAACAAATTCCAAAGTAGGGAGAAACATTTAATAACATGGATGTTTTGAAGGTGCAGTTCTAGTGGCACACCCTAAATTGGTGCCAAAGACTTATTAAGTTAGGATGAAGACAATAATACATTTAATTAGAAGTGGATGTAGATTTTGGCCTTTCCCATCTTGGGAACCCATGAAATAATAATGTAGAATGGTTAAACTACAATCCCCAAACAACAAATAAACCATTTTCACAAAGGTAATGTCGGGGAAACTAAGTGCAAATTAATTCTACTTTCACTAGAAAAAAAACATGTATTTTCAATTAATCTTTGCAACTAAATTTTAGTCGCAAGAGACATTTTGTAAGTAAAATCCCTTTAGTCGCTTAACAGAAATCACATGTGATAAATTAATCACAAATGACAAAGGGTATTGTATGAAAGAAAAAATCAATAAATACATTTCATCCTTTGATTCCATTATATACGTATTATCACATGCGACTAAGATGCAATTATTTTGGTCACAATGGAGGGCAAATGATGTGTTATGACGTGTCTTAATATTTGATTATTTAAAATATTATTATTATTATTATTTTGAAATAATTTAGGACATTCAATTCAAATACTTGGATGATATTATATTATGACACATGGCCCAATGTAAATATGCCACATGGCATTAAAATTTTAATATAATAAAAATATTAATATTAGGTTAGTAGATACCTAAATAGGTACATAAATAGGTCCTTATAAACCTAAGATACATACCAACCTACCTATTTAGGTAAAAAAAAAGGTAGGTAGGTTCTACCTTCCTATGTTAAATACCTATTCATATAGGTAGGTACATAGGTAGGTAGGTGCATAAGTCGACCTAAATGGGTAGGTCAAATTAGATACTTACCAAACTAGGTAGATAAGTAGGTTGGGAAGGTAAGTATTTTAAAAATGTGCATAATTTTTTAAAATTTTGGGTTGAACTTTTTGATTAGCTCATCCATGTGCACAAAATTTCTTAATGTGAAATTGGATGACCACACCCCCCTTGTTTATATAATGTTCAATTTTTTGATTAAGCCATTGGCCATTTTAACGAAGACTATTTAGTTTGCCCTATTAATTGAATATAATAAGTGGATTTATTTACTAGGCCATTTGCCAATTTAATTAGATTGGGTGGTTTTATTGACTAGGCCGCTAACTAATTTGATGAGGTGATATTTTAAAGTCCAATTTGATTAGATGTCCAATTTGACTAATTTTCAAATGAATTATTTTAATCAAATTGATTAGTCAAAAAATGTCCATTGTAGGTTGTATGGCTTGAAACAAGCACCTAGAGCTTGGTTAAACAAAATAGGTGAGTGTCTTGTCACAAGTGGATTTCAAACATTTAATGCAAAGTTTTCATTCTATGTGAAAAAAAAAAATCGTGGGATTATAATCATAATCATCTATGTTGATGATTTAATTGTCACAAGAGATAATGATGCATACATTTCTAATTTAAAAAAGCTTTTGAACAAAAGTTTGAGATGAAGGAATTATGAAAGTTGCATTACTACTTCGACATTGAAGTAATCATGTTCCTTAAAGGGATATGGTTATTATAAAGGTAGCATGCCTTGAACAAATTGTCTTAGTATGGGATGGCAAGTTATAAGCCCATTTCAATTCCATTGGAGCAAAATGTGAAGTTAAATGTAGATGAAGGTGACATTGTGGAGAATACCACTATGTATAGACACATAGTGGGGAGTTTGATTTGCATGACCATCACAAGCCCAAATTTGAATTATGTAGTTGGAATGGTGAATCAATTCATGCAAACACCACGAAAACCACATTTAAATGCAATGACATCATAGTAGTGACATACGAAATACGCGTATTTTTCGAAGGTGCTAAAAAAGAAGTATTTTCAAGTATTTGAAATTTTGAAAATGTGGAATACGTGAAATACGTGAATATGATGAGCAAAACGCTGAGCAAGCTGAGCTTAAGTTGTGCCCAAACCCTTCTTAACTAGCTTGAGCATAAGCATACCTTGAATAAAATTGCACACTAGTTTTAGGGTTTGGTCCTTGTCGAACTTGCAATTGGTTTCAAAGATGATCGAAAACATTTGACACAATTTTACACCTACTTCCGAAACAGTGAACAAAGACAACAATGATCAAGTATTTTCAAGTATTTTCAAGTATTTCTAAAAAAGCCCAAAAAAACGTATAATACGCGTATGTTTGAATCGAATTGAGAGTATGTCACTACTATGAATGACATGCATATTGAAGTATGTAAAACACACATTGAAGTGTGAAATTTTTTATGGAGCCAAAAGCCAGTTGTGTACATGGATACACAAATGTTATTTGGGTTAACAATGTTTCAAATAGGAAATCAACTAGTAATTTCATGTAGTTGGAGTAGTAAAAAACAACCAACAGTTGCATTATTAAACATGAAAGCTGAATATAGAAACATAGTAATGGTTACATGTGAAATAGTTTAGTTACAAAAATTACTTTTAGATTTGGGATAATTAGCGGATGTTTTTATTGTCATTTATTGTGATTTCATTAGTAACATATTACTTGTTAACATCCCAGTTTATCATGTTAGGATAAAACACATTTATGTGCACTATCATTTTGTCAGAAAAAAAATTAGTAAAAAAAATTAACCTTATTTATGGTAATACTAAGGATTAGATTGTTGACATTTTCATAAAGGCTTTAGGTACATACAAGCTAAGGAAGTTAATTTTTTTTTTGGTGTACTAGAAGTGAACTTGAGCTTGAGGGGGACGGTTGAAAATTCAAGTTCAACTAGTTAAGTTTTCATTAGTTACTTAAGTAAAAAAGTAACTAGGTTACTTTCACAAATTTGAATTACTTTCTTTATTTAGATTAGTTTGATTGTTTTTATCATGTTTAGTCTTTTAGTTCTCTTTCATTCATTGCACAAATTTATGTCTTTGATGTGATAAAAACCTTGAGGAGTTCTTGATGGTATGTTCCATGTTGTGAGCATCATGTTTGTTAACACGTACTCACGGAGAGATTTTGGTTGATATTACTTTTGCATATATTAAAGTCCAAGAATTGGAGATTGTGGGATGGATGTTACCTTAAGAGCATTGGGTACAATTGCTTAATTTGGGGACTATTGAAAATCCTTAGAAAGTCAAGTTGAATGTGGCATTGATTAAACTAGTTGCATAGTTATGACATTCTTGGTGCGGGAATGTTATGGAAGCCCAAAAAAGCACGAAAATTCGTTAAAATTTGCACCAAAGAATGTTTTGACAAGGTGCTAAATGAAGAATTTAAAAAAAATTTAATGTGCAAAATGAAGAATGTCATCACTAGGACTAGTTGCCATTAATACTGAAATATTGTTCAATGAATATAAAAACATTCTCGTGTGGAATTATATTAACTTGAAGGGAATTCCACCAAAAATTGCTCAGTATCCATTCAAGCAAGTATTTCATTTTATGGAGTACCTTCATTTTATCTCATAACAAGTCACAAAATGCAATACTTGTATGTGGTTTTTTTTAAAAATATTTTAAAATTATGACCAACCTTTTTTTCCCTTTTCTCTTTGTCAATTGTGCCTTCCAAAGTATTTTTCCTTCTTTTTATACATTAATATTCATTTTCCTTTTCTTTCTTGTCAGATTTCTTTTTTTAGATTAATTTTCTTCTTCGTCTTCTTTATTATTATTATTATTATTTTTTCCCTCCCTTTTACATTTTCTCTTTCATTCTTTTCTTCTATTTTTTCCTTTTCTTCTTCTTCATTATGGATGCATGTTTTGTGCTCACATGCAAATATTACACAAGTTGTTGAAAATCTAATTGGCATTTCATGTTTTTGATCTAAGTATTGCATGTCAACATGCTTAAAAAGCTAACAGAGGGCCTACAACAAATATTGCAACATTAAACAAAAAAATATGCATATTGTCAAATCATATGCAAATATCTTAAAGACCCAACATTGGACATGTGGAATGTACTATTCCTATGTGGGTATTACAGTAAAAAAATATGTTTGTCGAATATCTAGTGCATTAGCATTATAATATGCCATAAATTAATAATTAGCAATATGAAGGCAATATTGAAACATTGCATTAATGTGCCACTTGCATTATCAAAAATACAATATAAGTGTGTAGGTGTGAAATTACAATAAGGCATGTCCATTTACAATAATGGTAAACTAACATACATAACCCATAAAAGTGATAATTGTAATTTAGCATGGCATGCATGATTGCAAAACTTTCATAACATTTGTTGTTTTTTTCGTTCTTACTTGGATTGTTAACATTTAAAAGGGTATGTGTGATGTAAATACAAAGTGAAAATGAATACAAAGCTTAATATAAACTATATAAATCTATTCAATGGAAGGAAAATGGATGAACTAGAATATTGCATTTGTAAAAACAATAATAATAGACAATGTAAAAAGAAATTACAAATTTCCTTGGTAATTCATTTAAATCTAGCTTAGCATTTTTGTCTTGCCTTTTCTCAATGTCAACATCCCAAAAACTACAGACTACCAACATCCTTCAAATTTACAAAACTCTCTATACAAATCAATAGGTAACAAGTGCCAAACCCTCATTCTTTGGTGAATATAATACTTTTGGCTTTGTGTCTTTTGCAAGCAGCATGTTGCATGAATTCCTGTCCACAATTCAGGAAAAATCTAGAACAAAAAGGTACCTCTTTTCTTCTTCATCACCTTGTTCTAATTACGGTCCTTCCACTTCTTCTCCCAAACACCCAAAATAAATCAATAGAGGGTAAAAAAGTACCTTTCTTCTTCTTTTGAATTGTCTTTTCTATTACTTCCTAAAAAATCAAATTCGTTCTGCCTCTACTTCTTTCACAAACCAGGAAAAAATTAATTGTTACTTATTCTTTTGTTGCAAACTAAAAAGAAGGAAGAAAAAAAAGGAAAAAGAGAGAAACAAACAATAGTCTTCTGCTTCGTTTTAAAATTTTAGTCCTCCCCTTTTATTTTTCTCACCAAAAAAAATCTAACGAAAGAACAAAAGGGAAAGGGGTATCTTTCTTCTTCTAAATGTTTTCTTTCGTTCCTACAAACGAAAAAAATAAGAGTAAAGAAAATAGAGGAAAAAAATCAAAAAAAGAAAATTGAAAAGAAACAAAATCAGAGAAAAAAGGGAAAAAAACACGAATAATAACAATAAAATTACAAGACTTGGAGAAGAAGAAAGAGAGAGGACCCACTCAAAAAAAAAAAAAAAACACGTGAGAGACCAAAAACAAAAAAATGGGCTAAATTATGAATCAAACCCCATAACAAGCCAAACAGAACTAGTGCATTGGTGGGTGCAGGGCGGTATAAGTGACCCTAGAATGCAATCATGGTGCTGAAAGGGGCAGAAAGTGAACAAAGACAGACAAGGAATAGCCAGTTAGACTATATCTCTGCAGCTCAGCAAGCTACCCAGGTGCAACGAATGCTTCGTACCGAGGGTGCAACGCTTGCTGCCCAGAGTTCAGTGAATGGCCGCTACCCACCCAAGGTGCTACGATTCCTACCCAGCTTCCTAGGGTGCGAATGCTTGTGCAGGTGCGCCACTGTACGTTCTCTTTTCTTCTCCACGGAAACTCTGATCCATGAGGTTCCACTAAGCCCCCCACACGTATCCCACAAATCCCGGTACCACAACGTTCTCTTTGAAAAAAAGGAACCGAATCGATTCCTTTTGTCTTCAAGTAAACGCGTTTTTAGCAACTATGATCAGTGACCATGCATGCACCGTACCTTGAGCATGCCACAAATTAATCATGAGCGGTAATGCAGGCAATCTATCGAGCTGCTTTTGCAGTCACTACCATCACGTTTTCCACGACTGAATTCTAGTGAGGGTAGACTACTCTTGCCCCAAGCTAGCCGTAGAAAGAGCATAGAACTGGATCATTCAATCAGCAGTGTGCAGTAGTACTCTAGCAGCTGTTGCAGGCTTCTTGATGTTTGATATTTGAGAGGTTTGTTCCTTTTGATCTGAAATCCAAAGAAGCTTGCCCGCTCATGACTTTCTCTACTCTTGTCTGTGAATCATCAACATTGCCATGATGGAATTCTCTGAAACTAGAAAACAACACAATGTTAACTTTATTATTGACAAATAAAATATATTACATGCAAAGTTGTCAACAATATAACAGCAAAGACTATGAGGATCCTGATTTTTGCCAAATAACCGTCCTAATAGATCGATTAGTAAGTAAGCAGTGTTTGCAACTAGCATGCTAAGGAATGCACTGGTTGATTGTCCGCACAAAATAGAAAATATCTTAAACAGATATACATGAGCGGAAAGCCCATGCATTAATAATCAAACGGGTTAGATCCTAAATTGGTGTTGATCAGGTAGAAGGAAACATATGACCAGTCTTAACAACAAACTTATTTACCAATTATGCATATGTGCCCGTTATGGTTGATGCACATTAACTTAGAATTTGCACATCTGCAAATGCAAAAACTTAGGAATAAATAGGATACAAAACTTAGTCCGATTGAATAGAACTCAAGTTTGACAGCACAACCAGTACCTAATTTTGACCGAAAGAATTCCTAAACTATTACTGTTGTTAACGCGCATTAGCTTCATATTTTCACAAAAAATGATTTCACTATTTTGAGGATTATTCAATGATGAAATTGACACTAGGGTGAGGTAAATAATGCAATTCTCTTTCTTTTAAGGATTGCACAATTGCAAACGCTCTAAAGCTGTCATTTTGTTTTGGGCGGAAAGTCGCCAAAAGCCTACAGACACTGAGTGCCTTTTTCTCGACAATTCCCTTCATTTTTTCAAAACAAACAAAGTCATCAAAATTTTGCACTTTTTTCCTTTTTTGGGGGGAGGTGTTTTCACAGGTCTGTGTACTGTTTTCATGGTCCTGTACAAAAGTGTTAGCAAATAAGTCAAAATCTGCCTGGGGATGATCCCCACTGTTGCTATCCTACAAATTTGAAAATAAAAAAAAACACTCCTCCAAAGCAGTGTTGGCCTAGCTAGTTATGACTTTTCAACCTACCAGGTCCTAACTCCTAATCCGGTTAAGAAAAAAAATTTGGCTTATTTCCATTCTTAACAAATACTGATGTTGAGGACTTTTTTGAAACTTTAGTACTTCATCACAGTCCTCGTATTTTATTCCTAAAATTGGTTGCAACTATTTTTGGATGGGACTAATAGCCCTTCCTAAGCACACCCTACCTATTGGAGCCAAGGTTGATTTTTGCACCTTATAATGCAAGTATGAACCAGTGTTGGGTGTTTCTTACTTTTCAAGAGAATCTCTCATCCCATTTCAAAAAAAATTGATTTGAAAGAACCCTCAGTTTTGGTTCAAGGTTTTAAAAAAATTTGATAGAACCTTCAGTCTGGAACCAACCCAGTTTTACAGATTTCAAGACTCTGGTTTCCTAGTTCCTCCGGTTTTACCTATGGACACATTGCCCAAACCTTAATTTTTTTATAGCTGCTAACATTGTACCACCAGTAAAATATGACCACCTCTATCAACTAACATGCCTAATGTCCACCCCCAAATTAGTTTTTGAAAGAATTGTATACCTGAATGATTTTCTCAAACTATTTAAATATGTGTAACCCAGTCAGAAAATAGATAAATAACTTTAAAAATTAAATGTTCAATTAATTCTAGACAATGCATAACCAGGGTTTGGGGCTCAGTTTCAGGTGTGGTTCTAATTAAAGTTGGTCACACGAAGTTCACCTATGTTTTTACAAAAGGTTCTTACACCTACAAGCAGGCATAATTTTCCTCCACCCTTCAGTAGGCATAATATACCTCCCAAGTTCTAGGAGGGAAATTTATGGAAATACGGTGCCCTCCACACACAGACTACAAATTTAGTCTGAGTGGTCCACTTTCTTCAATATAAGTCCTCAAGTCTCATACCATAATTGAATATACACAATTTGTAGTCTATGTACCAGCCCAACAGTGTGAGAGCTCCACAGTCCTGAAACTGAACTAGTTGAATTTATTGCCATCAGTTTTATGAATAGGATTTGCATGTACCTTAAAACCCTAGAAGAACTGGTACCTGGAGCCAAGTCAGAGTGGGAGCTGGCCATCAGAATCATTTTTTTTCTTCTTCATTATGGATGCATGTTTTGTGCTCACATGCCAATATTGTGCAAGTGGCTTGGAAACTAGTTGGCATTTCATGTTTTTGATCTGAGTATTGCATGACGTGCCCAAAAAGCTAACAATCATTTTGTGGGCTTAATGCAAATATTGCAACATTAAACAAAAAACTATGCATATTGTCAAATCATATGCGAATATCCTAAAGACTCAACATTGCACATATTGTGACTATCATTTAAATATTGCAATTGCAATTGCAATCACATCACACATATGTTTTACTATTCCTATGTGGGTATTGCATTAAAAAAATTAAATTTATGTTTCTTGAAATTTATATCTAGTGTATTAGTATCATAATATGCCATAAATTGATAATTAGCAATATGAAGGCCATATTGAAACATTGCATTAATGTGCCACTTGCATTCATCATTTGAGAATATAATATAAGTCTGTGGGTGTGAAATTACAATAAAGCATGTCCATTTACAATTATACAATAATGGTAAACTAACATACATAACCCAAAACTTAAAAGTGATAATTGTAATTTACCATGGCATGAATGATTACAAAACTTTCATAATGTATTTTTTTTCATTTTTACATGGATTGTGAACATTAGGAGTATGTGTGGCATAAATACAAAGCCTAATACAAATTTATTAGAAAAAAGGAAAATAGCTGAAATAAAATATTGCATTTGTAAAAACAATAATAATAGAAAATGTAAAAAGAAATTACAAATTTCTTTAGTAGTTAGTTTAAACCTACTAGCTTACCATTTTTGGCTTTTGGTCTTTTGCAAGCAGCATGTTCCATTGATTCCTGTTCACAATTCACAAGAGAAAAGAAGATCAGGAAAAATCTAAAGCAAAAAAGTACTTTTTTTCTTCTTCTTCATCGTCTTCTAATTACTGTCCTTCCACTTCTTCTCCCAAACACCCAAAAAGAGTCAATAAAATAAATCAATAGAGGGAAAAAGGGTACCTTTCCTCTTCTTTTGAATTTTCTTTTCTAATACTTCCTCAAAAAATCAAATTCGTTCTACTTCTACTTCTTTCACAAACCAGGAAAAAAAATATTGTTACTTATTCTTTTGTTGCAAAATAAAAAGAAGAGAAAAAAGGAAAAAGAGAAAAAAAACAATAGTCTTCTGCTTCTTTTTAAAATTTTAGTCCTCCCCTCTTATTTTTCTCACCAAAACAAATACAACAAAAGAACAAAAGGGAAAGAGGTATCTTTCTTCTTCCAAATGTTTTCTTTTGTTCCTAGAAACAAAAAAAATGAATGAAGAAAATAGAGAAAAATTTTAAAAAAGAAAACTGAGAAGAAAAAAATCAGAGAAAAAAAAGGGAGAAACCCACGAAATAATAATAAAAAAATTACAAGACGTGGAGAAGAAGAAAGGACGATAAAAAGAAGAAAAAGAGAGGACCCACCAAAAGAAAGAAAAAACACGTGAGAGACCAAAAACAAAAAAATGGGCTAAATCATGAATCAAACCCCATAACAAGCCAAACAGAACCAGCGCATTGATGGGTGCAGGGTCACACCAGCTCGTATAGGTGACCCTAGAATGCAATCATGGTGCTGAAAGGGGCAGCAAGTGAACCGAGACAGACAAGGAATAGCCAGTTAGACTATATTTCTGCACTCAGCAAGCTACCCAGGGTTCACCGAATGCTTCGTACCGAGGGTGCAACGCTTGCTGCCCAGAGTTCATCGAGTGATAGCCACCCGCCCAAGTTGCAATGATTCCTACCCAGGTACCTAGAGTACGAATGCTTGTGCAGGTGCGCCACTGTACGTTCTCTTTTCTTCTCCACGGAAACTCTGGCCCATGGGGTTTCACGAAGCCCCCACACGTATCCCGCAAATCCCGGGACCATAACGTTTTCTGTAAAAAAAAGGAACCGAATCGTTTCCTTTTGTCTTCAAGTAATGCGCTTTTGCAACTATGATCATTGACAATGCATGCACCGTACCTTGAGCGTGCCACAAGTTAATCGTGAGTGGCAATGCAGGTAATCGATTCAGCTGCTTTTGCGGTCACTACCATCACGTTTTCCACGACTGAATTCTAGTGAGGATAGACTGCTCTTGCCCCGAGCTAGCCGTAGAAAGAGCATATAGGAGTGGATTATTCAATCATCAGTGTGCAATAGTACTCAAGCAGCTGCTGCAGGCTTCTTGATGTTTGATATCTGAAAGTTTGTTCCTTTTGATCTGAAATTGAAAAAAGCTTGCCTGCTCACGACATTCTCTCCTCTTCTCTATGAATCATCAACATCTGCCATGCTGGAATTCTCTGAAATCACAAAGCAACATAAATGTTGACTTTATTATTGACAAGTAAAAAATATTACATGCAAAGTTGTGAACAGTGTATAATAACATAGACTATGAGGATCCTGATTCCTATCAAATAACCATCCTAATAGATGGATTAGTAAGTAAGCATACAGTGTCTACAACTAGCATGTTAAGGAATGCACCCGCTGGTCGTTTGCATTCAAAACAGAAAACATCCTAAGCACATATATATGAGCTGATCGCCCATGCATTAAAAATCAAACAGATTAAATCCGAAATCGATGTAGATCAGGTAGAAGGAAACATGTGATTAGTCTTAACAACAAGCTTATCTACTAGTTGTGCATATGTAACCATTATGATTGATGCACATTAACTTAGCATCTGCATGTAGAAACTTAGGAGCAGACAGGACACGGAAACTTAACTGGAGCGAATATAACTCAAGTTTGACAGCACAACCAGGACCTAATTTCGACATTATCTTCCGTATCTCTTTGCATTTAGTTAGTTTGGCAGTCCCCTATCTTTCGACGTAGTCGTCCCTACCGTGTTCGTCAGTGTGCCATCGTTCGACGTAGTCGTCCCTACCGTCTTCGTCAGTGCGCCATCGTTCGACGTAGTCGTCCCAACCGTCTTCGTCAGTGCGCCATCGTCTCGTCCGCCAACAGAGTTATCCTTAGTGGGACCATCCCCGTCCGTCTTGACAGTGTTTCAATTCTAGTAATTCGTACAAAGCGGCTTGAGCCCCGCTTCATGAGGTTCCAGGAGACCTTCTCTCAAGATTTGGACACTCTCGCGTCATCTAGGACTATAGAATCTACTAAAAGAAATGGACAAAGACAATTTCGCTACATTCACTATCCATGCAAATCTCATATACTAACATGTCCACCCGCGGGTTCATTCTTAAGGCCCATTGGGGAGGGGGGAGAAAAAGAGCCATGAATACGTGCAATTCTCTTGTATGCGCATTTCGAGTTTGCAACTACTACTAGCGCAAGCAATGTTTCCAGTTTAGGAACCCTTTCTGTCAAAATGAGGCTTTTCTGTCAAAACCGCTTGGGCTAAGTTTTCCCATCCTATCTGCTCCTAAGTTTCTGCACATGCAGATTTTAAGTTAATGTGCATCAACTATAACGAATACATATGCATAGTTGGTAGATAAACTTCTTGTTAGGACTGGTCACATGCTTCCTTCTACTTGATCAACATCAATTTAAGATCTAATTTTTTTGGTTATTAATGCATGGGCTATCAGTTTAAATTTTTTTTTTTTTGTGTGCAAACGACCAGCGACTGTATTCCTTAGCATGTTAGTTGCAAATAGTGTCTCCTTACTCACTAATTCATCTATTAAGATGGTTATTTGACATGAATCAGGTTCCTCATAGTCTTTGTTGTTATACATTGTTCATAACTTTGCATGTAATATCTTTTACTTGTCAATAGTTAACATTTGTGTTGCTTTCTAGTTTCAGAGAATTCCATCATGGCAGATGTTGATGATTCACAATTTCCGATTCCAATTGCTAGGAACATTGTAGCCTCTTTCAAGGTTTTTGTGAGAATAAGACTTTGTTAACGAGACAACCCAACTCGACGGCAACATGCAGTACGTACACACATGGGATTGTGATGTGTTTATGTCTTGATGCACGTCCTATCATCCGATTGGGAAAGTTGTTGCATTTTCTTTATGAGCTCGGCCTGCAGCTATCGGAAGGAAAAAGCTGTAACAGTCCTACTGAGTCCTAATGAATGTCCGTTCCCAAGTAGACGAGCTTTCTTCCGGAGCTTTCCCACGGACATCGGAATTATTGTGGAGAACCAATCTGTTCATGGTGTCAAATGTTTAGTTACACCTATATCCAAATACCAAGTATCTTATAATTGTTTCTTATACAACAATTGCCATTAAAAGTTAAAGTGTTTCAACTAAAGATGCCAAGCCTAAGGTTGATGAACCTTGAACAACAACAGGGGCTTGGGATTTGAACACCCCATTAGCACGATCTTTTGTTTTATCTTTACAATTTAAAACAATGTGCCATTTTCTCCCACAATAGTGACAAGTCACATTGGGATTGTATTTGGATTTGGAGTTTGATGTGAAATTTCTTCCATTGTGGTTTGCCTCCTTGTTCGTATGATCCTTGGATGATTTCCTTCAGGTTTTGGCAAAGTAACCAACAAGTTTTGAACCTTCTCTTTCAAGAGTTGATGAAAACCATAATACTATTTCTTATTTGATTTTGCCAATTAAGGTTGCCAATGTCATGTTGATTTGATCTCCTTGTGTGGTGATGAAAACACACCATGAAGAAGGGAGTGCTTTCAATAAAAGGATGACTAGTTGGGGTTTTGGATTGTCAAAATCAGCAACAAGACATTAGAATTCATCTAAGAATTCAATCACATTTGCATTTTTAGCCACGTGAATTTCTATCAACTTTGTGTATGATGTAATTTGTGTGGCTACATCTGTTTGTTGATAAATAGCTTTCAATTTGTCCCAAATTTCTTTCAATGTTTTCAATGCTCTCACACATTGAATTTGTCAATCACCAATGTTCAATATGAGCTCACACCATGCTTGAACATCTTTATTTTTCCATGCATCTAAATTCGTAGCACGAAGATCAATTTTAGTGCCATCAACAACTGAGAATAAATTTGCTTTCATAAGCAATGTTTCCATTTTACAATTCCAAATGGAATAATTATAATTAGTAAGTAATGGAATTAAGGATTTTGAAGATGCATTTGATGTAGATATAACCATATTTAAATTCTTGTTGTTGGACAAGAAATAAAGGAGAAGAACATTGGTTCTTCTCAGCTCTACATGTAATGTCAACTTAACTCTAATACCATGTTATGAATTGCAAACATACAAAGGAGAGAGAAAGAGAACAAGCTCTTTATATTGCAAAGGCATAATATGAATTATTTTTGTCAAAGACAATGAAGATGTAACTAAGAGTTTTAGACACAAACCTAGACTATGTCTATTTGAGTTATACCTCAATAAATCTCTATCCTTAACAACTTCCCCTTGTTGAATAGTAAATTGAAGGGTGAAGCCTACTGAGAGCAAACATGGGACAAATACGGAAGATGTTCAACCTTAGATCAAAAGAAATACTTCATGCTAGCCATCAAACTGTTCAAAAAACAGGAAATTGCAGCCTATTTTAATAGTGCAGGTACCTTTCCTCCTCTATCACAAATTGAAGTTTGGGGTGATCAGGGAACAATCATAATCAGGGTGTCCCACAAGAACCATGAGCCCACACTTTGGAGTCCTAAAAATACCCAAAGAAATGTTTCAATCAAGTTTTACCAAGTGAAACATGCAACTCAATTGTGCACTTGAACACATTTTAATCACATTTAAAATGTTGTTAATGGGGTCAAGTTTTACAAAGCCTTCACATGTTTCAATGGTATAATTTTTTGTCATCTGTGCTCTGTGAAGAAGGTCAGATCTTTATTATTAAATTTTACTTCATTTTGGCACAAATCAAGTGAATCCATGGCAAGAAGAAGAAAAACAGTTCTCATCACCCCTAACAAGCAACCACTAAGCAACTCACCCTCTACTGCCTCCGTATAATGCTAGTACCAACTCTAATGGAGAGAACATCAACTTTAACGCCCCACACTTGATCAAACTTCTGAAAATTTGCACTACTATGTACTCTTGGTTGCTTATTGTGGGAAAGATCCTTTTGCCATTGAAGCCGAGCAGAGTCTATAATGTTAATAATTAGATCTGTCAGGAAGAAGGTCAGATCTCTAGGTCTGGTAAACCGGACACTCATTAAAGAATCTATGTCCATGATTCAACAACCATATAATTGCTTTACTGATTCCGCAGGTATCTATCCTGGAAAGGAATACATTTCAAGCGTCTATACCTCTGCGTTGTAAAGAACACTTGGAGTCATCAGTTGCATACCAAACCCCTTGCAGGGAAATGCACAACAATTGGACCTGGTGATGTTCTGCTACTCCTACCGTACTGGAAAGTTCATAGATTGCGAAATTCATGACCCTGCTCTTCCTAGCTAGTAGCATTTGTGAAACCGTGCCCTGAAAACCATGTCTGAACGCTATTGAGTTCAGGCCTGGGTTGGACATTCCACTGCTAACAACATTTCATATGGGTTTGGTTTAAGTTAGGCTTCAACCAGAGCTTAACATGCCCCAGATGTTTTGTGAAAGACCTGCCTGGCAAACTATTGCCAAAAAAATTTTAGGCAGCACTTTTTAAGTGGCAAAAATTTGCCAGATCTCAAGCTAGATTTGGGTCTAGCTATCATTGCACTAGAATGTTAGAGGTGTTTTTGAGGCAATATTCACATAAATACTGTTTCATATCCAGTAGCAGAGGCTGTCACTTCCTGATTGGACACGCACACAACAGTTATATGAAATAACCTGCTGAGCTCATGGATGTGAATCCCATAACCTATTGAGCTCATGGATGGAGCCTCATTTTCTCCACGCCTTGTAGAAGCCGACAAAGGGGATCATCATCTCAATGCCCCCTGATACTGGTTACGTGCTATAACATGGCTCGAGCAGGTCAGTTATGGGAAAAAATCTCCCCACTCCAGCACCTCGACTTTTTTCTATAACCAGCCTGCTCTCAACAGCTACATAGTCCATAATTGGCCTCCTCTTTGGCCAGACTCACAGTACAATTAACGTTGTTTTGTGTGTTTAGGCCCTGAGACAGATGTGCTAGAATCTGATTTTGACGACCCAATGAGGCACAGTGTCACCATTAATAAGGCGCCTTGTCAGAATGTTGTTTTAGAAACCTCGGTAAAATTATTAATTAGAAGCGCAGGAAATATTTTCTACCGAATCATTATTTTATTATTTTCTCATTTATCCGGACCATTAAAAGCAAATCTGGAAATGATCCTGCGACATAAGAAATGAAAGAAATAAATAATTCAACGCAAGAGATAACCATCATATTATAGAAGATCATATGACCATATGAGATACATTCGTGCAATTGAGAGACGTCTTATCATCACTGACCTTGAAACCTGAAATTGACGTACTTATGTCATATTAGGCTAAGTCGTGCATTCATATGGTATTTTACATAACCTAACATGACTTTATGTTGTTAATTTATGTTAATCTTCATTTAATGTGAAAAAAGATATTTAATAACTTGTTTAGAAAGATTATAAGAACTTTTTTTTAACATGTTATTTTTCTTTTGTCAGGTTATAGTTGGTCATATAATTTGCTTTAGCTTAAGTTGAAAGTTCATAAAAATTCATTGTAATCAACTTTATTGCAATATTTTATGATTGATTTATTGTGATAAAATGTTTTAAATTTTGTTTATAATATAGTTTCTGAAGAAACTTATTTTTACTTGACAACAGTGAGAACAATATATTTTGCTTTGAAAAAAAGTCATTTTGGATCAAGATCCAAACTATCCAAAGTTGAATTTTGTTTTTGTGATTCATTTGAGACAACCATTGTTAAAAGGCTAAAAATTTTTATTGTTCTAAGAAAAAACTAATGAAGGAGAAGCTGAACCCCCAATTGGTCTAAATTCAACAAGTCATTGAAATTAACAAGTTTCTATTGCATAGCCAGTCCACAAAAAGTCTTAGAGAAGGAGGTTGTTGAAAAAGATATAAAATCAATATTCTATTGATAACATTGAACACAAAATTCTTGTAGGTGAATACAATTCAAAATACTCATGCACATAGCACTTAAAGTGGGCAAACTTGAATCCATGTTTACAAAGATAATTTGCAACACATCTTGATGCCAACTTGGTGAGCTTGTGCTATAGTTCATATGTGTTTTTGTCCTTATCTTCTAAATCAGATTAATTCTTGATTTGTTTGATGTTCCATGTCAAGAGGACAAGTCTCACCACAAATGCAAACACCACCATCATTATTGTTACACCATGATTTTCATTTTCACTTTCAACTACAAAACACCAAAATCAAAGTTTAAGTAAAATGTTGTTTAATGTTCATTGTGTTTGGATTTGTTGGAAGCACTTCAAAAGGGCAACTTCAAGAGTTTTCTTACAAACTTTATCAAAAAAAATGCAAATGTGATCTCCATTGACATTCCAACTATTGCCATTTTGAAGTTCTTGCCATTTCCATGAGAAGGAAACTTTCAATGCATATAAGAACAACAACACATTTTTAATTTGAAAAGCTTAATGGACCATTCGCCTTTCAAGGGTGCTCTCGAATCATTTTTTACAAAAGTGATCCACAGATGAAATCCCTCAAAATTTCCATCATCGCACCATGGTAGTCTATTGTTATCACAAACCTTCATTGCATTCACCAAGAAAACTTCACATTGCCATTGTTGGGCTTGGTGCACATGTGGCAACAATATTTCGAAATCTTCATCCAAGGAGCAATTTGATTTGCATCCACAAGTGGTCATCTAGAGTTGACATCATTAACAACATCATCTACACCACATCAACAACATTTGTCTCAAAAAACAAGATGTCATCCCCATGAAATTTTGAATTTTGATTTCAGAAATTTAACTTAAACTTAAATTTCTAAAAACAATTAATTTGTCTGAAGTTTTTTTTTATTCAAATTTTCACCCCAATTATTTTTCAAAATCTACTCAAAAACGAAAATTCAAAATTTGCCCAAAAACCAGATTTCAAAAAAATCCAAAAACCTAGATTTTAGAATATTATGGCCAAAATCTAGATATTGAAATTATTACTCTAGAACTAGTAGACTTGCCAATTGTTTGGAACATAATTGCCACTAGGTTTTAAGTTTTTTGAAAGGTTTGAAAGTTTTAAATGCTAGACTAGAACCTAGATTTCAATTCCATGTGGAAAGGAAACTTTTGGAAGGGATAAGAATTTTTGAAAATTTATCAAATTTGTCAAAAAAAATTGAAAATTAACAAGTGCTAAAAACTTTGAAATCTTCTAACTTCCTCATACAATGTTGGATTGATGTGATTCCTTCAACATTAGGTTTAGATTTTTTAAACCTAGCATAGCCTTTAAAGATAGATCATTAATTGTAGGACGATTTCTCTTTGTTGAAGAAGAACGTCTAATGAGAAAACATCAAGTTGTTACAACTACAAGGTGCAATTCAATGCCCATGTTGACAAGCCAACAATTATATTTGAATTTGCTATGTTTGTCTATTGGATTCAAGAATAATTGAATGATTCTTGAAATGTGTATCCAAACTTTTCAAGTGATTTTTTACAATTGTAATTTGTAAAACTTATTTGTTGCAACCAGATTTGATCACGAGTTAGTCACATTGGTTGTTGTATGACAATGAAGTTAGGGTCATGACTAACCAACCATTTATGTTGTTCCCATAAGATGTTCAAAAAATAAACCTTAAAATATGTTTGTTGATGCAAGTTGAACATACAAGTTGCTTTAAACCCCATTGGATTTAAAATTCTTAATAATACCCCAAGGTTAAAGATAGGATTAAGGTTAAATAGTTTCAAGGTAAGAATCTTTTCATTGATTGTTTACATCAAGGGATAAGTGCCTACATCAAAAGACAAGTGACTACATTAACAATTTCAAAAACAATGTTCTGAACACTAAAACAACCAACAATTTTAATAGTATTTTATTAAGAAAAATCATAACTTTTGTAATTCCTATGGTGTTGAAACATAAATAAGAACACCTTGGGGATGAATGAAGCTAGATAAAGAATGTGCCTTAGTCCAACATCTTAGTGAAAGCACAAATTCCTAAGGTGAGTTCCTTCTTGCTTATGTTTATTACATTATAAAAGATTCTTAAATAAAAAACAACCACCCCACACTTTTTAGAACTATAATGAGCCTAAAGTTTGCTGACATTCTTAACAAAATGATACAAGAAATGTATTTCCAAAACCCCAAAGGTTGAATATATACAAAAAAAACATTGTCACATGTTTAGAGGAAACACGTCAATGATAATAATTAAATTAGTGCAAGAACTTGTTCACATGCAAACTTGTGTTTAATTCACATGCATCGATAGGAACTAATTCATCCTAAAATTCACATGCAAACTAAAATTAATTGAACTAGGGGCATACTTCTATCACCTCCTTTCACACCTAGTTGAAATCTAACATAGAATCAAATCTATTGTTTTTTTAATCTTTGAAAAGAGAGCTTAGTAAGATATATTCCTAATTTGGCTTTGATCTGTTCAAATTTCATTTTGCCCAAAGGCTTAGTGAACATATTTGCAAGTTGATTATCTAAAAATACATGTGTAACATCAATGTGACCCAATTCTATTTGTTCACATACATAATGATAATGTACTTCAATATGTTTGGTGGGGGGGAATGTAGGATTGGGTTTTTAGCAATCTTGAGACTATTCATATTGTCACCAAATTTTTCTTGCTTCTAACTCCTCTAAAATCCCCGATTCAATTGTGAATTTTTTTAGCCATGTTGATTCTTTCGATCCTTCTACTAATGATCTATATTCAACTTTTGTAAAGCTCATGATGGACATAGTTAATTGACATTTATTACTCCATGTGATGGGACCGTACCCAAGCTGAAACATATATCCAAACATTGATCATGATCACCTACTCTCTTGATCACCTGCCCAATCAACATTTGTAAAACCTTTAATCTTCTTGGATTCTTTTTTTTGAAAAAATATTCCATGATCAATCGTACATTTGAGATACCTAAACATTTGCTTAACTACATCTAAATGAAGGACTTGTGGCTTATTCATGAATCTATTAAAAATTCATATAGAATATGAAATGTTTGGTATAGAGTTAGTAAGATAAAGAAGTTTCCCAATCATTTTTAGTAAAAATATGAATCTATTTCAAGAGCTCCCATGTCAATAAGAAGCTTAACATTTTCACTCATTACACTCATTGGAGTTCAACACGAGTTGCACTCTACAAATCCAAAGAATTCCAATGTTTTGACTATGCAATCTTCCTAGGACATAAAAATACCTTCTTCTAAGTATATGAATCTGAATTTAAAATAATAATTCATTTCTCCTATATTTGTCATCTCAAAACGTTGCATCAAATGTTATTTGATCTAATTAATCTTCTTCCTATGATTTCCAATGACAAATAAATCATCTACATATAAAAGTAAAATAACAACCTAACCATCCTCAATATAATAATATAGATTATAGTTAACACTACTATGATGTAAACCTTGTTCCTTTAAATATTCATCTATCTTTGAATATCAAGCACATGGTGTTTGTCTCAAGCCATAAAGAACTTTCTTGAGATGATAGACTTTGTTTTTTCTACTAGCAATAAAAAATCCTTCAAGTTGAGTCATGCAGAATTTTTCCTAGAGTTTTTCGTTTGAAAAAAGTGGTTTTCACATCTAAGTGAAATAATTCCCAATTTGATTTGGTAGCTAAAGCTAAAGTCATTCGCAGTGTTCCCCATTTCACAATGAGAAAAAATGTTTCTTCAAAATCTATCCCAACATGTTGCTCATCACCCCTTGCAACTAGTTTTGTTTTGCAAGTCTCCACATGATCTGGCCCTTGTTTCAATTTATGAACCCACTTGCCAAAAATTGACCTTTTTCCAACCAGCAATAGGAACCTGAGAGAATCCCTACTTCACCAGAGTTCAGCCATATTGTCCAGAAATAATGTCATTCTTTAGAACCATGTAGTGTTCATCAGTCTGGTACATTACTATTTAAACTCACTCCATAACTACCAAATATGACCCAACATCTGATTATAAAGGAGACAGAAGGGAATTGAGAAAAGGAGAGTTGTTTAGACTCAATCTGACTTTCTGTTTATCCAAATTTGTTGTTTTGGAGTTCATACTAATTCACTGGTACAGATGGGGTGACTGCATATACCTTGAGAGATTCTGCTGCACACTTAAGGATCTCAAACATTAGTTTTAGTTTATGAGGGTAAAAGGCATAAAAAGCAAAATGGTATGATGTCCTTCTCAAGATGATTGTGGTATTGAGATTCTCTATTGGGTCTTAATGGGTCTTTCATCTAGCTGTTGGCTTTGTCCGCACATGTCTAATGTTTGCCATCAAAATTTGTCTTGCTTGTCAACAATAAAGCTAAAGCACTTGCCTAGAAACCTCTCATCCCAAGATTGCACTAAATGATAAATGAGCCAGAATTTTCAATGCTTATGATCATATGCTCTTTTGCGGGTGAAATCCATTGTAGTAGAAATGTAAACTAAGGATGCCCCCAAAGGAGATTACAGTGCTCACACAACCATTACTACCTATTTGGTTGTTCATTTGGTTATCCTTGGTGTATCAAAACTAATGTCTCCAACTGACAAGCAAAGAATACGTGTAAAGAAAGGACCGAATTATCATTTTTGAACAAAATATTTATTTTGAATGGTCATAAATGTGGTTCATTATGTACCTCTATCTTCAAAATATTGCGATGGTGAACTTCAATCAATGGTTTGTGGTCAAGTACTTTGATTCAAAATTACAATACATGTTGTGACTAGAGATTGTGAATGGGGTTACATGAATCATTCAACTTACATGTCAAGGGTTTCAAACCCTAAAAACTACAGCAATTATAAAGACCCTCAACATATTGTATGGTTTTAACTCCTTATGATTGAGGACATAAAAAAAGCAGTGGACTTGCAATTGTTTCTTCTAATCTTTTTTTAACTTACATCAACCTCTGGTCAACACTACAGTTCCATTTCTTTCCATGAATTTTAATTTCATGGAATTAAAAACCATGAATGATTCTAGCTTATGACTACACAATGTAAAAGGCCTTTCCAAGGTTACATGGACTATTTGGATCTTGGACACACTTAGAGACAAATAATGGGGATGACCTTACCAGCTGCAACACTGATTAAATATTATTTTCAGCTGTGTAGAAATTATCACAAACTGTTTTTTCTCAAGAACAAAAGTTTGTAAATGAAAATGCCCTGAGAATATTCAGAATTATTGTACATTTCCACATGGATTCTTCAAAACAAAACTATCATTAGACACTGCTGCATTGAACTTGACCTGGTAATCCAGCAATCAGGGTAGAAATTTCAATGCTGAAAACACTGGAACATTGTGTTCAATAATTTTTGGAAGAATAAGAATGCTTAGGCATGAAATTTTAACTACCATGTAGGATGATGCCATTGAATGTGTCCAAACTCTATGCTAATTTTACTTTATTTAATGTAAAACACCAAGAGACATTTCCTAACGTAATTGGAGGTCACCTTGTATCCATGTATACTCATGTAGGCTCTGCTGTTGACTCGAGTGTGAACACATTATTTAATTTTCAGAATTGAAAAACTTTTAAATTCAACAATGTGAGCACATTGAGGGTCTCAACTGATTTTTCCTTCCAAGCCCAATTTCTGCAATTTGTTTTTTTTTCCCAGCACTCAAAATCCACTCAAAAATCAATATCTTAAACACCTTAGCTCTGAAAATTGTGAAATAAACTTTATTGAATCTGACTTGCCCAGGCTTTCCACCAACAGCAAGAATGCCCCAAATTCCAATGTAGTTTTCAGTTTCAATTTTATCTAGTTTTCATTGAGAAAACAGTTCAATAATCAATAACTTCCACACCGTAGGTGCAAACAGTCTCAAACCAAGTCAGTGCACCCCTACTCATCAAGAGCTTCCAAAAATACCAAGAGTGCAGCATGAAGCACTGTGGTTTGGGAGACTAAGCAAAACAAACTACCGGCATTGATAGATAGATATCCCTCCTAGAAAAGAGGGATCTCTTCCACCTACTCCATAAGAGTGGGAGAGAAATTGTGTCAACTTATAGGTGTAGGATCCCTCCCATTGTTGAGTAGTTGTAAGAACCCTTTCTTCCTATACCTTGGGGGTCTACAAAAGTTCCCTTTCATGATACTGTTCACCTTGTGCTTTAGAACAGTTAAAGCCCCTGGGAGGGGGGCATTCCTAAAATGCAGGGCCAACTCAGCTACCACCTCATCCTAGGCCCCTTATTTTGGGAATGCCCCCCCCACACTAGGGCTTTACCCTGGACAAAAAATCCAACCTTAGTCATAAGCTTGGGTTCTTTGTTCCCTCTTGAATTGAGGTTGAATTTGAACAAATCTGAGCTCAGAGGACAATGAAGTTAGATATGCAGCACTGCGCGCTTTTCAATTGGTTCATTTCTGGTCCCATACACTACCACAAAACTTTCATTTTGAATAAGGACACTAAATCAACAGAGACTGATGAAGACCAGAAACCCAACTGATCTTCAGTGCATAAAATAAAAACCAAAAATGAATTTGCACCTCACCTTTGAAGTTCTTTGAAGTATGTGCAAGGCAAATCAAAGAAAGTGATGTAATACTTTGCCCTTGGAAGATTTGAAGCCCCATACCCGAAGCTTCCTTGAAGCTTTGGAACTAGCTACAACGCTTGGCACTGCACTGCATGATTGACTCCTCAAACAGCAGTACAGGAATGTAGTCCACACTCTCCTGAATTGACATCTCGAAAGCATTTGCTTCTTGATAAAAGGTCTCTCCATTTGGGTGCCACCAAAAGCTTGCTGTTAGCCTGTACAAGAATTTTCACCGCTGAACAGAACAGATCAGGGGTTCAAAATGCAAATTGCCTGTTGAACATTCCTGAAATATTTGCCAACAAAATTTTCCAATACCCAAACAGTCAAATGGATATTCTCATTTCTTTCTGAGACAGGCTTTGAGCTCTGTCAGTTCAAATTACATTGAGCCAACAACTCCTGGCTTCAAATACATGGCATTTACACTCACAGTTGCCATGGTTCTAGGGACCTATAAGACTGGACCATAGACTGATGGCTCACATTCCCAATTGAAAATAAAATGTTCTTAGAAGATGCAATGGTTTGAACATTAATATGCACTGTTAAAATGCTACAACATCAAGTTCAGCAACACCAAGCTCCTTTGGCTACATCCTCTAATCCTCAGATCCTTCTACTCCCAGATTTCCAAAGCAATACAGGTGTATAGAAAGTGGAACCTTTTATGTAGGTTGTTCTCTTCTTCCAAATTCCCATGTCCACAAGAACAATTTCACAACCCTTCTTCTTGTTAAGTTGGTTAACTGTGTATGACACATGACTGCTAACAACATGCCTCACCTGCCAGTGACATAGTTGAACCTCGGTCACACATGGCAATAAAGCCCATTCTTCAAGTCTCTTCCAGCCTCATGAGCAACTAAGACAAACACTTCACTGAAAACTGCTTCAGTCATTGCCTGTATTTTACAAGATTTATTGCTAGGAAGTCCCAAATTCACTTCTCTGCAGACATCAAGGAGAAACTAATATTTCAGTTCTTCATTCAGCATACATCCATTTTGGTAGAAAACACAGCCCAAGGCTATTCTCCATCCCATCAAACATCAAAAACTGAAAGAGCAAAGTAAAAGCATGTACAACAGAAGTACCTTATTTTGTCTTATACATGTCAAGCTGCCACCCACAAGAGAAGTACCACAAACGCTGTAAAGATAATGGTCAATTCACAGATCACCTTTGGAGTCTAGTATATCCATCCATGGTTGGCTTCAAACCCCTGGGAGGAATACAAAATAAAACAGTTGGATCTGAATCCTGTTGGAGATTGGCATTGGAGGTACTCCTAGCCTGCATTGTCAAGTAACCATGAGTAATCCCAGGTGATCCTTTTTGCCTGAGCTAGGCAAGAACACCATCTACCTATGCCTATTTCCACCATGAACTACTACTCACGTGGGTTTGCTGTTGGCAGGAGAGGGCCACAAGCAGAAGTTGCAAAATGAATGGACATCAGCAGGCTCTACATAAGTTTCTGATAGAGAGAAGGTAAACCTAGTGTAAAGAGACACTTCTAAACTGGCTAATCCAAGAATTCATGGCAGCATAGCAACTGCCTCCTGCACTCACACCCATTCTCAGTGAGAAAATGCCAACCATGGACAACACTGATCATGAAGGAATTCAATAAGAGTTAGAGCTCATGCTGAGATCATTCCGTATAGTTCTCATCGAACGGCCCTGTCTCCCCCTCACAACTCTGAAAACACCATTCTCGGTATGGTTCTTGACCTCTCCACCAGCAGGATCAGTATTCCCTATTGTTGAGGAGTGAAAGGACTTGTCCTCTGCAATGGTGCTGAGCTCTGCCATAGCTATAAGCTTGAAAGGACCAGACATGGGCTTACTACAAACCAAGGGGTGATGAAGGAGAATATCAACAGTGGGCCGCTTGTTAACATCCACTTCCAAGCATTGCTTAATGAAATCTTTTAAGTCAACTGACAAATTCTCAGGGATGGGTGGGGCCTCCCCATGTCCAACTCTCCAAAGAACTACTGGCCAGTCTAGCTCTGATAAAGGAGGCTTCCCAGTTACCATTTCCAGCACTGTACAACCCAGACTCCAAATATCAGCTGCAATACCATAAGTCTTCGTGCCATCAATCACCTCAGGAGCCATCCAGTATGGACTTCCTTTAACAGACTTTAGCTTGTCCAGCTTATCTAGCTCCTTGGCCATTCCAAAGTCAGCAAGCTTGACTACTCCATTGACATCCACCAAAAGGTTTGCACATTTTATATCCCTGTGAATGATGTTGCGGTCATGGAGGTATTTGAGACCATGAAGGATTTGGTGAGTATATGCACGAACCTGTTCCTCAACCATGGGATACCTCTTGTACAGAGATGCCAATGACCCTTTGCTTACAAGCTCTAGAAAGATGTAAAGTTTGTCCTCTGTTCTTTGTGTGCCCAGGTACTGAACAATATTCTCATGTCTCAGTTCACTCAGAAGGGTAATTTCCTGCTGAAGTTGTAGAATAGCCTGCTTAGCCTGCCTGCCTTCATCTAACAAAGACACTTCTTTCACTGCAAAGAAAGATCCATTGTTGCCAAGTCCTTCATACACAGTTCCAAAAGATCCACTGCCCAACAGGTCACCTTTCCTCCATTCACAACAAAATGACAGGTTCTTCTGTTGCACGTGCGGCAGTTTGTCTTTCGGCACCACAAAAGTAAAGTCACTTTCTAGCTTGGAATCTATTCCTGGAACCACATCTGCAGTGTCATCTACTGGAGACACATCCAGAAATGGTTCAGTCAAAGGCTGCTGTGCAGAATCCAAGGCATTTGAAAGTGCAGGCACAGAGTTGAGGTTTATGGCTTCCACTGGTGGAGGACTTCGACTATGCCAGTGTATTGATCTTTGACTTGGACTCCTTGCTGAATCTTTGACAGAAACATGCCCTACATCTGTGTGTACTGGTCCAACCAACAAGGGAGGTAATCTCACTTCCATTGTCAAAGAATCCTTCACAACCCTGACTCCACTTCCATCCCCTGCCAGGACTTCTGCCTTGACCCCTTCTTTTGCATGTTTCCCAATTTCAGAGTCTCCTTCAAGGGATTTCGGTCCACATGAATTTGAAGTCTCTTTCAAGTGCCGAAAAGCAGACCCAGAGGAGGGATGAAAGTGATCTGCAGTCTTTTGAGGATGGTCTATAGGCTTCTGAGGTATGTCAAGAGGAGGAGTAGACTGTCTAGGAGCAGGAGACAGCTGTTTCTCATGCTCTTTTCCAGCATACCTACCAGGAGACATCACCGGAGACATCACAGGAGACAGGATAGGAGATGCAAAAGTGGAACTCAGATCAAAACTGGTGGGCTGCAAATCAAATCTAAAATCATCCCCATCTGAGGAAGAATAAGTAGAAGAACAAGGTGCACCTATGGGAGAAACAGGCTGACTGCTGATTGGAGATGCAGGTTGTTTGCCAAGAGACTTTTGTGCCTCCCATAAATCAACAGGTATACCAAGGCCATCATTGAACTCCACACCTAATAATTCACAAAGTTCCTCCATCTCTTTGGCAACATCCCTCCCTCGCACTCCAAAGCTTGATTTCTTGGTCAAATTTTCTTTTGTGGGTCTGCGTCCATCGTTATGGACAGAGGTTGCTACTTGAGGATAAGTTAGCTGATCTCCAGCATAAGGACTGAAATCCCCATACAAGTGGACATCTCCCCGCTTCAATGGTTTTGGGGGATCTTTTCGAGACTTTGTCATAGATCCCGAAATCTTCTTCATGATCCACTCCGTCCCTTGTCCTCAATCATTATTTGTTCTTCTGTCCACAGATGTGGAATCAAGCATTCATAAGAACATTCCTAGAGTGTCACAGCCTCCTTCAAAACACTGTGGCAACACAATCGGCCCTTCAAAATTTCTGTCATATTATTCTCTTGACCCCTGATATAAAAGAACCATTTCAGTCTCCTTCCTTCAAGAAATCTTCAGCCCCTGACTCTCCTCAACTCTCTGTCCTTGAAACAACACAACCAGCTACCTATTGCTTCTGGGAATACTATAAAGGTCATCTGAGGACAGTCTTCACAAGAATCTCACAGTTTAAGAGGAAACCCTTCTCAAGATGAGAACAGTAGATTCATTTTATCTCTGATGCAGCTGATGAAGGCATCGACAGCAGCCCTCGGAAATTCCTGTTCCATGAAGAAGTCTGATTAAGCTCTCTGGACACAGATTTCTGAAAACAACAGCAGCAGCGGCAGGTATGACTGAGTTCCAACAAACTCAACAAAGTACCAACTACATGAAAGGCACATGCAACACATAAGAACAGCTTCCATTCCTCTCACCTATCTCAGTGAAAAAAGCCACCCCAGCATCCCCAGTATCCCCGGAAGGTTGCAGACCATGATTTGACTCTTTAAACCTCGCAAAAGCTCTCCTTCTAAGGTTCTGGTGTTTCACTGAAGCGAATAACAAATCCTGTCAAACCTTCTCACACACAGACCCTACTTTATTACTGAGAACACATGCTTACAGCACGCAAAGTCTATTACTGCAAAGATCTTCTCTTGACACCTTCTTTCCATATGTATTTTACTTACCGAAGAAGCTATGACTCTGTGCTCGGTGATTTCTCGCACCCTGAAAAGCTTCGAAACTTCCCAATCCTTTCTCGCTGCTCCCAACTTGTTCCTCCTAAAACAAACCCGCCTAAAAACCCTAGCTTCTCCTCCCCTTTCCACTCCCAGCTCATAATTTAGGGCATCTCCTCTTGTTCACCGATTTTCGAACTTCCTCATGCACCTTCCTCGTGCATCTCAATCACCACGAATAAGCTTCCAAACGTTACCATCACTCCATCTTCCCACAACCCTAACCCTCGAAAAAAAGCAAACTCCAGCAAGACGAGATATGTCGCGAGAGACAGAAAGAAAGAGAACTTGCATACACATGTGAACTACTTTTCTTCCTTCTCTCAGCTCCCCTGTCCGATCTCAACAAACATCTCCACCACCAGCGGTACAAGTAGCCCCCGTCCAAACCAACCGGAAACACCGCGAGAGGCCGGAAACAAGAGCACAAATTCTCGCACCCATCAAGATTCTTCTCCTCTTTCCTTCCTTCATTGCTAGTTCTGAACTGCTTCCTCATCGCTGCCGTTGCTACTGTTGCCGCCGCCGATGCCAGTGCGAAAGCACACCCCATTGACCCCACCGGCAACAACCGATCTGCTTCCTTCCTACTCTCACGCGCCCCGCACTCCCTTGTTTCCTTCCAAACGACCGCGTTCGCTGTTTCCTAGCGCACGTGTGCACCGTCCGATGATCCGATCGGAGACTCCTGTCCGTCCAATCCGTCTCCTTCGTCGTTGTCTCCTGTTCCACCCCCATTGAGTGTCTTTCAACAACAACCGCGTTCGCTGTTTCCTAGCGCCTGTGTGCACCGTCCGATGATCCGATCGGAGACTCCTGTCCGTCCAAACTCGTCTCCGTCGGTACGCCGTAGTTGGACTCTCTCTCTCTTCGCATATTCAGAGTAGGTACCTAGTACCTACCCAACCTGACTAGGTAGCTATCCTAGGGAAAGCTAGAGGAACGTAGTGTAGAGTAAGTGGTACCTAGTAGCTAGGCACCTGGTTGAGGAGGTGGCTTATGGCGTCTGGCAAAAAGCAAGGCAAGGCCCTAGGTTCAGCTAATGTGAAACTGGTTCTAATAAGGTAAAGCTTCCAAAAGTTGGATCCAATGTGATAGTCTGTGGGGGCAGGGCCCAACAACTCTTCTTTTAATTTCCTGGCTTCTGGATCAAATGAGTGATTGCTTGGCCTTTACTTAATTAGAAAATGTTTATTGCTTGCAATAGGCTTCAACTGAATTGAGTATCTACATAAACCCAACCATAAACCATAAACCATAAACCATAAACCCTATTTGCCTTTTTGTGTTTAACTTCAGTTCTAAAATGATGTTGTTCACTTACTTTCTCATTTGGAATGAAATGTTTGGAAAATCCACAAGAGGTGCCCACTTTATAGTTATGGCATTCCATAACATGGAAACTGCACCATACACTCTGGAAAAGCCCACATAAGATTTTGAAGGTGGACTGTTTAACCTGGAGATGGGCCAACTTCCTAAACCCTAAACTAGGGGGTGAGCTTGTTTATACTCTATCCTCCAATTATAATTGATTTGGAATAGAAATATGACAATCAACAAAATCTCTCCCACCAGCTACAGAAACATGAAGAGACAAACAATGGAAGTCACCATTTATAGGTTCCTTGTTGTACATGAAGCAATATTATTTGCAGGTATCTCCATACCTCCCCTTTTTTCTTATTTGATATGCTTCTCGCAATAGGAGGGGGGCTTGGGAACTTGATGTTCCCCTTGTGGTTCACCTGCTTAGGTGGTTCTTTTGTCTTCTTGGACGTGGGTCCTTCCATTTTGTTCTTTGTATTCCCCCTTTTTTGGGTGCTTTGGTTTATTTATGATTGAGAGGGTTTTATCTCCATGCCAATGTAGAATGTTGGTGGTAGACGATTCATTCTTTTTGGTTTTGAAGAGAAAGAGAGAACATTTTGAGGGTCCACTATAACC
This sequence comes from Sphagnum contortum, assembly GCA_963920785.1. Classification (NCBI taxonomy): domain Eukaryota; kingdom Viridiplantae; phylum Streptophyta; class Sphagnopsida; order Sphagnales; family Sphagnaceae; genus Sphagnum; species Sphagnum contortum. Next base: position 987,026 of record OY987277.1, on the reverse strand, counting down.
ATAGTTTTTTTTTTTTCTTTTTTTTTTGGTGACAATTTTGTGATTTCAAAACTTTGGTGATTTTTCACAAAATTTTGACAAATTTTTTTGATAAACATCATTTTAAAAGCGAAAATTTTCCCCTTTTTTTTCCAAAAGAATATGTCACCCATAGTGAGAAAATTAGCCACCTTTTTCTTTCCTTTGGAAATAGACCTTAGAAAATCCAATTCACTATGTTGCATGCAATTGACCATAGCTATGTATGTCCTAAAGCCCCAAGATTGGGCTGTTACCAAAAATAAGAAACCTAGGATGAGGAGCTTTTTGGGTCACTTCAATTTCACTTTTTCCCAATTTTCAGGGCCGCCTCCTTACACCAATGGGAGGGGGGCCTTGGCCCTCCTCAATGGCTCTTTTCTGGTAGATGGGTAGAATTTTTATTTTTATTTTTTTCTTGTCATGGCACCTTGGTAACCAAGTTCCAACTTGGTTTCCATCAAATTATTTCAAAATGCCACTACTAAGATTGCAATATCCATGCCCAAGTAAGTTTGTGGGGGAAGAAAACCCTGTCAGAAATAAATAACCCCCCCCCCCTCTACACATGTGTCACTGTCTAGGAAAGGCATGCCTGGCCCGGGGGGGCCACCCCCAATATTTTGATATCAATATTGGCAACAAACCCAACATATATTTGCCGTCTCCGGTCTTTTCCCATGGTCAGCTGTTTGTTGCTATCTCACGGGTCACAAGCAATGCAAACATCAAGATTTTCAGCGGCCAGGGTCCCGATCGATACATGCGGAATGTGGTATATAGAGAGGTTTTACAAATGTAGTTTGTAGTTGTAATTTTGTAATATGTACCGTCAAATACACACACACCTGTGCATTAGGCACGGGTTCAAACTAGTCAATTTTAAATGTGTTCAATTCACTTGTTTCAATTGTTCTGCATATGAAAAAGGTCTCACTTGAAATCCTTTCCACTTTGAAAGATATTCATTATGAAGGTTGGAAGGTTGAATTATAGATTGTGTTGTAACAGGTGGAAAAAAATTATAAGATAAATACATTGTTCTCTCTTGCATGATAAGTTTGACCCCCAAGGCATCTCATTTTGTGAAATGTCCTTGCATGAGATGGGCCCATAGAAGTTGACAACCCCACCATAGAGGCATGTCTCATTTATTATGCAAGGTAATGTTCTCACAATACGACATTACTTTTGAACCTTGAGTTCCACTTTCAATTCACAAGGTCATGTAATGTCACATGTTGCTAATACATTACCCTATGATCAAACTAAATGTTCTAACATCCATAGGGGGAAACCATATGAAATCCATAAGATTATATTGAATTTTACATGATATAATCCATCATAGTGCACATTAAACAAAATTACTTGATGGATTTAATTATTTTTTAGAATCCCATTTTGAACAGCTTACAACAACATTTGGTGTGATTGGTGGGAAAATAAATGTAAGGGAAATGCCCATGGTCAAGACATTCCAAACATAAAGGACCAAGGACAAGGCACTAGTAGTCAAATCATGCACTTTGAAATTGTCTCTTCATGTTTTTTACATTGTGTTTGAAAGTGCTTCACTTCCTTTGACTCATGCCTCTCGTTGAACTTGCTCCTAGACCATTTCACGTGGTTTGCTTGTTGATTTCATCACAAGCCCAAGCCCAAGCCTATTTGGTTACAACGTAAGAATGATGATGAGGAATTCTTTCTAATTTGTTGGGGAGGAAGAAATTTTAACTTAGTTTTTTTTAATGTGGACATGGGGCATGGAAAAGGAAAAAAATTGTGGTTTAGAAGGTAATGAAATAACAATGGTTTGGATAATCATGAGGAACATGTGAATTTTTAGTTGAGTTATTTCAAAATTTGATAATTAAACTTTGACAAAGAGTGGCATGGACAATTATGGACATTACTATTTTTTAATTGAAAAACATAATCCCATGATTTTATTGGACATTGAAAAAAAATCAAGCAATGACAAGGTTAGGTTAACTGTGTAAGACAACTTTATTGTGACAACTCAATCACAAATGCAACATTGAAAGGATCGATGCTGGATGAAATTTTCAATGAAAATAATCCTTCATATTTATCAATGGATATCAATTTGTTGCACAATGAAAAATTTCATATATATTCTTTTAAAATATCTTATGGGAAAAAATCATAATGAACCGTGTGTTATCATTCAAATCATAGGTGGCAATTTCTAAATGAACAATGACCTAATAGTTTTGGGCCCCACCTTATGGAGGATAGTGTGTCACAAATGGGAATGTTTGGAGCTAGGGTATGGAAAAACATTGATGCACCTCTAAAATGTTTATTATAAAGTATAGAAATAAACTATTTATTGTTGTGAACTATAAAAAAAAATTGTAAAAATTGGGCACATTTTCTAACTTTTGCAATAAAACCAAAAGGTTGTAGAAGACCTTTGATATAAAATTAAGATGAATTAATTTGTTGAATAACTTTCAATCAAATCAGATTGCATAAACTTGATAAAGATAATGATTAATGCAATTGTAATTAGTTTTGATTCACATATTCATAAGATTCAGCATGGCTCAAACTTGGGAAACACCAAGTGTCTTCACTTTTAAAGTATATTTCATAGCCAATCATCTCAATTATAACAAAATGACATCTTTAACAAATTGGGACTTTTTTTTTGCCCATAACTTCTATATAACCTAACCAAATCAAGCATGAATTTTCAAAAACTATGTATGATTTCAAAAGAATTATGTTCCCTAGACCTAAACCCAAAAGGGTTGAGATTTCATACAATTCTTTGAAAGTCCTAATTTCAAAAATGCAAATGCATTTGAAAGTCATCGCTATGTCAAAACATGACATCCATTACTAAAATTTTACAATTACTATCTGAACCTAATCATGTTATCATATGAAATAGTTGTATTTAAATTTAGTCATGATTAATGATTAAAATCCTACACAATTAAGATTTTATGATTACATATGACTAGTCATTCTAAAAAGAGATGTAACTAACCTACATAAATAAGTAGTAAGATAACTAAATAGCCTAAGCAAGGACCTAATTAGGTAACTAAAATATTAAACTAGCATAGATAAGGAGGTAAATTTGTTAATCATTTTGCATAATATCAAGAATATTATGTGTTTTGATGTTCTTAATCATTTCATTTTTAAAATGTTTTATGAATGTAATGTTAGTTCCTTTTCTTGAAGTTTTTGGTCATGAACACTTTGAAACATGATTTAGGAATTTTCTTGGGAATGTTTTTATTAAACTTATTTTGAAATCTTTTTATTTTTATTTTTAATAATAAAATAATTGATTAAGTATAATTTAATTATGCATTTGCAAAATTAAAAAATGTGATTCCTAAAATGACCCTCAATATTAGGAATACAATTTTTTTACAAATTTTTTTTTTAAATTTCAAAATGAACTTCAAAACATATATTAAAACATGCAATGGATATATATATGTATGAAAACATTTTTTAAAATAAGGTTTAAGAAAATGATTTGACCATTTTTGGTTCCTTGACCATTTGTTGAGATGGTTCTTAATGGTAATGATTAGAAGTTACAACATGGTGACCACAACTTTGTCAAATTTTTTGATTTTTTAATAAAAAAGAAATTATATAAGGAAAAGGTCAAAGTGTTAGGCAACACTTTCCAATAGCACATGGTTTGTATTGTCCACATTGGTAGTCAATAATTTATCATGCTCATAGCTTGCCCTTACGACATCTTGATGAAGGCAATTTGGCCCTAACAATGTGAACAATTTTCATAAGGTTGTGATCACCACACTCATTGTTGTGTTAATAATTTGTCAAACACACTCACAAAATGTTTTAGAGTTTTTAAGGTCAAATGAGTGCCAAGCCTTATAAACTATAACCGATTTGGGTTTGCAAACCAGGTCTACCCTATAGTACTTTCTATATCCAAATATTTATGTTGCCCAATTATTGAAAAAATGGCCAACTATCAACAAAGGTCCAAGGGTATGTTATTCATAACCAATTTGTAGAATCTGAAATTGGTTAGAACTAAATAAATATTTTACTTCTTTGTTATATAATATAGATATTTACTTGACAAAATCTTTATGGGCCAAGTAGTGATTTGATGAAAACCTAAATTGATTGATATATTTCCATGTTTCGCTACACAAAGTTAAATTGAATTCTTAAACATTAATACATTTCATTTTACTACACTTTTCCAATTTAATTTTCAGTTTCAACTCCTTTCGTAATTTGAAATTAATTTACATGGGCTAGTGATTGTGAAAATTGCATATAAATTGCAATTTGTTTGGGGGAAGCTAAGTCACTAACTTGGGCTATACCTATTAAATCCATAAAAACTTATCGTGACATTATATTATGTGGTTATCAATTTGGTTATCAAGTTAAATATTTAAATCAACCCATATGCATAATAGGTGGATATTATTATATCAAGGAGATTGGTAATTGGGGGTATTAGTGAATCAAAACAAATTGATAATGAATGAGTTTTAAAAAATCAATATTTGATTATTCAATACCTTTGTGGGATATTAAATAATTTCCCAAAAACCATGTTCCATTAATTACAAAAAAAGGAAGAATGGGTCAACATCAATCTAAATCCTATTTTCATTGTCATTTTGTGTAACAACTAAAGTTGTAACATCCAACATTGAACATTGAAAAAAGGTTGAAAATTAATTGGACCTCTTTATGCTTAAACAAAAGTAATATTTAACGTACATAGTTGTGTTTAATCTCCTTGATGAACTTGTCCCTATAACTGTTTCTATTGGTTTCCAAACTTTGTTTGGTTTTAATTATGTTTATTGACATATTATTGTTAATGGAAAATGTTGATCTAAAAAAATTGTCATCTATGTGATTGGTGTGGAAGAATGTTTCAATATGTGTTAATGAACCAATTTGATAACCTGGGGTTCAATATGTTAAGAAACAAAACTATGGAAAATACAATGATGAAATGAACGTCAAAATACAACAATGAAACTAAGAGTGATGCAAGACAAAAAAAAAAAAAAAAAAAAACCATGGGCTAAAAGAACACAACAATGAAAAACGCAATAATAAAATCAGTGTTAAAAGATATCAACAATAAAACTAAGGTTGAGGAAAGACAAAAAATGAGCTAAAAGTCAAAATAGTGAAAAACAAAATGATGAACTCAACGTCAAAATACAATAGTAGAACAAAGGCCAAAACAAGACAATAAACAAGGAATGGGTCACACTATGGCCTTGCCATTTACATTAAAAACTATCTTAAGGCGAAAGAAGAATTATGAAAACTCAAATATTTCACCATGCAAAAATATAATCTTCAAAAAATCCTCTAAAAGAATCCAAAATCCTTCAAGGTATCTCAAGTTTCAACACAAGCCAAAATATCATCTTTCAAAAATCCCCATACAAAAATAGACCTGTAACCTAAGGGCCAAAATCCCTTAAGCTACTACACTCTATAATGAATCTAAACACAATATCCAAGGCCAATAATAGGGCAAGGAAGAGAACTATGAAAAGTACAATGATGAAATTAATGTCAAAATACAATTATGGAGCCAAGGTTGCAATAAGAGGAAATAAAATAGGCTAAACAACAAAATTGTGAAAAATTTGATGATGAAATCAATCAAAATACCACAATAGAATAGGGTAGAGACAAAAACAAAAGAAAATGAATGGAAGAACAATTCCCTAAAGATACAATCATAAAATGAACGTCAAAATACAACAATGAAACTAAGAGTGAAGCAAAACAAAAGGAAAATGAGATAAAGAACAAAAGAATAATAAATAAATTGTTAAAATATAATGACAAAATCAAGGTTCAAGCAAAGGAAAGAAAATGGGCTGAAAAACCGAGACTAAAGCATGACCCAAAAAAAAACACCAAAGAACTAAGGTTGAAACAAAACAAAGAAAATAAATTAAAAACCCAAAACTAATGAAAGAAAGAAAAAATTAATCAAAAAACCAATGCATAGATGAGACAAAGAAAATATAATAAAAAACCAAACTTTGAAAAATAACATGATGGAAATCAATGTCAAAATATATGTCAATACCATACAATAAGGAAATTGAGGCTAAGGAAGGATTAAAACAATATGTTAAATAAACGAACAAACTCTGAAAAATTGCATGGATGTAAATCAATGCAAATCACTAAAATACAATAAGAAAACCAAGTCTAGGGAAAGACAAGAAAGAAAAATTGTGTGTTTTGTTTGTATCAAAAGGACTCAGATTGTATTTGACTTCATACCAAATGAGAGCTGCAAAGGAAGTCTATTGTTGTTGCCATGTGGTCAGGATGGAGATTAGAACTTCACATGACATACCCATTTTTCGTTTGCAGAAGAAATCTTCGGAAAGTTTAGGATCTAGAATTGTGCCAAGCTTTTTTTTACACTCGGGGGATGAGCTATTGAGTCTGAGAGTCAAAACATCAGTTATGGATGTATGAGAGCATACATTTGGAATGCCAGAACCCCGAGCGAGAGAGAGAGAGAGAATTGTAGCTGGGTGAACCCTAAAATGTTTTGCATGAGGACGTGATGGGTGATGATGTGTGTAAAAGGCTGAAATGGAGTCACCCCGCCTTCTCCAAGACAAAGCGAAGCAGCTTGCCTCATTCCCCCCCGCTTTTTTTCCTTTATCAAGTTTCTGCTGTTTATCGGATTTTATTGCAACTGTGGGTGGATAGATTCCTGCATTTGAAAATTGTGAGGAGGAGGAGCAGGAGGAGGAGGAGGAGGAGGAGGATGATATTTCAAAACCTGGAGCTGGGGATTGTTTTAGGATTTGAACTCAACTTTTAGGGTTGCAGGTTTGGAGGTCAGAATTAGGGTTGAAGCCTCAATCGAATTTGGGTCTCAAGCTTAGAATTGGAGAAAGAATTTTGGCATTTTCTGAGCTGAAAATAGAATTTTTGTTCAAAGTTGACAGAGCCTCTAGCCTGTACCTAGCCAGTATGTAACAATGTGAAACCCTAATTCGGGACCCAATTTCTGTTTTCTTCATGGAGCTATGAGGCAAGATGTGGTTTGCAATTTGATGCCCAACACATTATAAAATGATAATGAGAAAATAGCAGAATGTCAGAACATATTGTCCATGCGCAGAAACACCTGGGATGGGGGAAAGTCTTCTTCAGTACTTATCCTTGATGAAATTGTCTTTCTAAATTGGTTCCTGCATCTCAACAAGATTTATGTGGACATGGGTTGTGTTCTACATCACTGGATACTGAAGATTGGCATTTGACTGTGGACTGGTTAGGTGTACACAGGGGCAGGAATTTCAACTGCAGCAGGAATTCCTGCATTTAGAGGCCCTTGGGAGTCTGGACATTGCAAGCCAAGGGACAGAAAGTTGGAGAACCAGATTTCACACGTTTTCACTTTGACTTGCAGTTCTTAGGATTTTCATTGTAGAATCCTCTTTTCTGTATGCAAAAAATTTAGGCTTTGAAGAGTTCATCTGCTGAACATGAATTTTCTATGTATTCTCCCTCTCATGCTCATTCTTTTGTGATAGTAAGAATCAAAAGCCACCATATTGAAAATGAGAGCAAGAGAAAGTGTTCATATGGAAATTTGGGTACAAGAAACATTATTGAGAAATTTTGTGAGATGCTGAACAAGAACAGCTGCAGCCAACACTGAGCCACAAAACGTTGTGAGCACTAACAAACTCAGAAGTTGTGCACCACATTGTCACACAGAACATTCATGGTCTTCACCTTCAGGGTAGAGTTTCAGCATCAAATCTCAGTGAGCTCCATGGGAACTAAAGCTTTATGCTAAAAAATTATTCTTCTGTGCATCTACAAGTACTTAAAAAATCTGGAAAAATCCTTGCAAGTTAGGTAGCATTTGAACAATTGTGGCAAAATTGCCAGAGACATGTAGAGAAGTAAATATGCAGGCTTCAACGATTTGTCATTTGAGAATCAACTGAACCGGATTTGGACTTCACTGTTTTTGGGATAGAAGCAGGTGGGAAATTTCTGTTTTCCATTGCACCCACTTTTGTTCAGTTTTCTTTTTCTTTCAAACAACAATGGCTCTTCTTCCAACCTCTGTTCTAGTGCTATTTCTAGGCTTGTTGATCTGCATTACAATTGAAATGTTGCACACATTGGAAGGAAGAAGAGGTGTTGTCAAAAATTCCTTAGCTGAAAGTTGACATTTGTGTTACAAAATGGGAAAAGAATTTGTATGAATTGGCCTAGCTCAGTGAGCGTGAAAACTGGTGTGAGCTTTATGGTTGGTGGTGGTGTGTTTGACATTACTCAGGCTCCATTCCATGTTTTGGTGGAAGCCAATCCGAAATTGAATCCAGAACATCCTCAAATTTGGGAAGACAGCTTTGGTTTTGCATAATGCTAAAAACAAACAGAGCATATTAAGCATGAAACTGCAACAAAGATCTTGTTGCCATGATAACATGAAAATCAAACAATTTGTAGTAAGATCTCATATACCTCCCACCCTCACAATGAGAGTGGGCATTGTAAGCAGAGAGCCCACAAGCACTAGTTGTGCAAAAGCTTGAAAATTGGTGCCCACTTTTAGCTAACTAGAAAGATTTGGTGCTGAGCAGGTTCCCAACATGTTCCCCAATCTCCCACTTGTTCTCCAAGGTGTTCCCAAGTTCTCCTCTTGTGAACTATATATATAGACTTATTCAACAACTATGCATAAATTTATTATGGGAACTAAAACCATAAATTACTTAAATATTTTTAATGCAAAGAACTAGATAGAGATTCACCCTATGATTTAGTTTAAAAAACCAAAATGGAAAATTTTCATAACTTGAGCCGGTTAATTTCTCCCTTAATATATTAATGTTGTAATGCTTGTGTTTGCAATGCAATGTACTTGTACACACATTTTACTCCTATTTATCCTTGATTTTAACCTTGCATTTACCCTTTTATGCGCATAATTTTAAAAAATAAAAATAAAAGTAAAAACATTTATCATTACCCGTCTCCTTTTAATATATGAAGGTTAATGATGGTCATTTATCTTCACCTTTGCCCCCAAAGTGATGATTTTGCAAAGCCAATAAACCCTTGTTTTTTTCTATTTAGTAAGAACCAAAATTGGAATTTTTTTTTGCAAAACTTATAAATTCTTAGACAACGATTTCTTTTTCAGATTATTTCTATATACTTTTAAAATATGTCCACACTCCCACTCCAATTTCAATACTGATGTCCACCTTCTTTATATATTACCAACATTTTTTCTTCAACTTCACCCCAAATATGTAATTTTGCAAAGCCTACGTCTACATACATAACCCTTGCTTCCATATCTAATTTCTTAACTTTGAAAAACTTGTAATTTACACTTGGAGCATCTCCAGCGGTGCTCAGTATGCAACCCTGTGCAAAAATTATTTTCACATGCAAAATTTAGTTATTTACAATTTTGCAACCCAACACATAAAACTGAAACTGAGACAGCAAATAGGTGGGAGACTACTAATAGCAAACCACCTGGACCAATCAGTATGATGGGCCAATCAGAGACACTGAGCAGCAGTCATGATTTGACTTTGTTACTCTTTTCGGCAGGGGGCCTTTCGCCAGCCACCACAAAGTGTGTAATTATGCTGAGCCAAACTATTTTCCTGACCCAAACCGGCATGTTTTGACTTTTCATCATGCAATTTACTCTTCAGGATCACATATTGAGCACCGATGGAAATGCAAATTACCTAGTTTATATGTATGCATGTACGCTTTCCCACCAACGTCTACACACTCCACTACTCTACACAATTGCCAACCTTCTTAATTATGGTCAGGTGGCAAGTTACCATTCCAAATATCACCTCAAATTTCTGGATGATGAATATCATGTTAGTCTAAAAATGTCATTCATAACATCTCAAATATTTGGATGACAGATATCAAGTTCATCTTAAAATTTCATTGATAACACCTCAAAGATCTGGATGACAAATATCATGTTCTAAAACCATAAATGACAAATGTAAAGATGATAGAGATCATGTTTCATCTTAAAACATCAATGACAGCCTAAAATTTGTGGATGATAATTTTGATGTTCCATCTTAAAATATAAATGATGTCCTAAGATATGTGGATGACAAATATCAAATTCATCCAAAAACATAATTAATATCACCTCAACTTGATGGGCATTATAATGTTCATTCTAAAAGCCATCAATAACGCCTAAATTTAATTATGGATAATTAATATTTTTGTTCGTCTAAAAACATCAATGGCGCCTAAACAATGTGGATGACAAAAATAATGTTAATCTAAAAACATCAATGACACCTAAAATATGTGGATGACAAATATAATTTTTGATCTAAAAAAAACATCAATGAGACCCTAACATATGGGGATGACAGATATCATGTTCATCTAGAAACATCAATGACACCCTAAAATATGGGGGTGACAAATACCATGTTCATCTAGAAACATCACTGACACCCTCCAAATATGTGGATGACAAATATCATGTTCATCTAGAAACATCAATGACATCGTAAAGTATGTGGATGACAAATATCACGTTCATCTAGAAGTACCAATGACATCATAAAGTATGTAGATGATAAATATCACGTTCATCTAGGAATATCAACGGCACCCTAAAATATAATACATGGATGAAAAATATCATGTTCACCCGAATACATCCGAAATAACAGGCCAACACACATGCGCGGATATAGGCTATTACTGCGGCAAGGTGCATTGCCCCCCGCCCGGCCAAAAAAAAAGAGGTTTTGCAGTGCTTTTGGCGTTCTGTGTTGGGGTGTTTCTGGGGGAGTTTGGCTTTTTTGGTTTCTGGTTTCGTGTTTTGCAGCGTTTTGCTGGCGATGGCGGGGGATCAGAGAAGGAGCGAGCGAGAGATGTGCCAACAGTGGCGCATCTGCTTTGCTGCTCCTGCTTTCGTCGTCGTCGTCGTCATCGTCTTCGTGGCAGCAATTTTAGTTGCTGCACCACGTGAATGGAATTATTATATTCTTCCTCTCTAGGTCTCTGCATTTTCCGATGATTGTGCAATTGCGTCCAAGCACAGAAGAAAACATATCTCAGGCAAGAAGAAAGAAGAAGAACAACAAAGCAAGCAAGCAAGCAAGAGGAGATTTCTTAGTTATCCGCAGTTTATTCTAGAGCAACAGAAAAAGGAAAATGCCGGTGTTGTTCGAGGATTTGTTGTTGCATGAGAATGATGTTGGTAGTGGAAAAGCCGGGACGAGATCGTGCGAATGCGCTTGATCGGGAAGCCAGAGAAGAAGAAGGAGAAGCAGCACAAGCAGAAGGGGGGAAGGACGGCGTGGGGGAAGTAGATCAAGAAGGGGAAGAAGGATGACGAGGACGATTCAGAAGGAGGGATGGATGGTAAGGTATGGACGACGCAAGATCGGCCGCTCCTTCTTCCACAAGCGTTACTTCGTGCTCGAATCGCTGGTGCTGGCTTACTACAAGCGCAAGCCGTCTGACCAAGAGGTGCGGCTATAGTCTCGCGCTTTGTTATTGTTGTTGTTTGAAGGATTTTCATTTTTCGCATGTGGCCTCGAAGTACGCAATGATCCATCAAGTGTACAGCACCGTAGGTCTTCTCTTTTGGTGGCATTCCCGGATCTGTCAACTTCCTCTCTTTTGCTGATTTTGTGAATTAGGGTTGAGGTTCAGCCGTTTGATCCCAGATGTGAGATCATTCCAGCAAAAAGCAAATTGTAGATGGTCAAATTTGAGACATATTTGAGCTTTGCAGACTTCAAACTGAGATGGCAATGACATGTGAATTCTTTTTGTGCAGGTGCCTCTCAAGTCAATTGCCATTGATGGAAATTGCAGAGTGGACGATCGAGGGCTGGAAACTCACCATGGACATGTGTGTTGAAAAATCCTGCTGTTTTTGTGCTGTCCAAACATATCTCATGCGCCATTTCAGCTCTTTTTTTGGATTGAATTGTCCTCTCATTAGTAGTGTTATTGTGTAAAGCCTCGAATAAAACTGGCAAGTATGACTGTCAATATCATGAGTGTTCAGGGTTTCAGCTCACCTTTCAGTAGCAGTAGATAATGATACTTGGCAGTAGTATCTCACAGTATAGTTTACTGACAAGGGTCCATCTGATCTTCTGCATATGTACCAAATGGCACAGTATGAATGCAATGCATTAGACTAATCCTGTAATGCAGGATGCACCATGACTTCAACATTGTTAGTGGTACTTTCTCCTCTGGCTTTATTCTTTGCATAAATGGCTTGGGCACTTGGTCATCAGAGGCAGCCAGACCTGTGGATAAAAATTGCTGGACTCTACAAGGCTCTATTTCTGAAACCAATCAGCAGTACAGCAGACTTGCAGACCAAAAATGGCACTTATGTAACTGGATTGGTTGATGCTGATGCAATGATCTGCAGAGATTACTTGGTCCTGATTACGAGTTGTCAACAGACTGTATCTTATGGCAGGAGTATGCACAAAATAAGAACAGCATTTTCTGTGTGGCACCTCCATGTGGGTACTGATTCCTGTTATTTACCTTTTCTCACTGTGATGCAGGCTGTGTATATGTTATCAGTTTACAGCAAGAAAGACCGTTCCCACCGTATTACAGTACTTCTTTTCTCTCAATTCTTGTTGATGCTCTTTTCATCACACAGTAAGAGACTTGCTGAGAAGTATCCTTGGGCTTTGGGTCCTTTGGATCAAAGATAAAGATCATAAATCAGAGCAGCTTCTCTTTTCCTTGTGTGTACATCCATCTTCATCAGCATGGCAAGTTATGTTGAGTTGTCTCCAGAGAACTCCTGTCCATGCCATTTATAGGTTCTTTGTTATATACAGATGGGAGCACTGAATATTCAGGAGGCATGCGCATGGAAAGAAGCTCTAGAATATGTGATTGACCAGGTAATAATGATTGCTCCATTGCTGGCAATCCATTCATCAAAGACTTGAATTGTTCATCATTAGGTGGACATAGGCTACTTCTGTCTTTCTTTTTTGCTCTGAAGGTTGCAACTTATGCAGGTTGAGAAGTGAATGATCTTGTCTGAGGGCTTGCTAATGGTATTAGCTTATTCTGGGCAGTCCTGATGTTGGTGCTGTTCTGGATTTGGCTTCATCATGGTTCTCTGGGAAAGGGCTGCTTTTTTGGTTAAGATTCTCAAACTCTCAGCTGAATCCTCTTAGAGCACTAAGCACAGGTAGTATTGCAAAGACCTAATGAAAGAAGTTGTCTTGACTTCAGTATCAAAATCAACACACAAGTGCAGGGAACATGCTCATCCCTCTTGAACATAAAGAAAGTGTAGAGCTTGAGCGGACTGCTTCGTCATCTGGTCGTGAAAGCCCGTATGTGTTTTAACCTGTGGTCCTTCTCTTCATTCATATGTCTTCTCCTATTGTCAACTGTTGAGTTTGCTGAGATTAGTGCCGACCAGCGTATAGCTACAAGTGGAATGCATTTTAAAGGTCCTTTTCTATGTGTATTTGTTACTCAAGAGGACAAAGTGGGAAGTCACAAGTGGAGGAGGATGAGGACAAGCATCAAATCAGTGTTCCAAGGAAGCCAAATGGTAAGTATGAAGATGCATGGTTTTTATTTGCCACCTAGTAATAAGACTCAAATTCATGAAAGAGTGCGGCATAGTGGATTATGTACAAAGCAGTGTGATTGCTGATTTTCACTTTGCCTGCAATGCAAGGTCCTTCAGGGTCTCTAGATGACTGGGATGGAGGGGTGGAGCCAAGGTGGGGCCCTTTAGAGGCTGAAGCTGCTGCAGCCAGCAGAAGACACTGGCACTTGGTCCGGTGCCAAAATGGCAAGGCTGTGCCTCCTTTCTTGCCTTCATGAACATGGGTGGTGCTCTACAATGGGACAGTTTTCTATTCAATGCCAATGGATACATCAGATGTTGGCTTGTTTTGGAGTTGAGGTTCATGTGATTGGGGTGCAGGGCTGCGGTTTTTTGAGGAGGTTGCAGATGTTGACAACAATGTATGTGGCTCAAGTCTTCATAAATTGCTGTTTTATTTGTAATAAGGAACTGTGCTACAACTTGAAGGATGTTTACACATGCCCATGAGAAAGAGCTTGGTGAGTTGAGATGAGATAGGATTTTGATGAGATTAGGGTTGGTGGTTTCAGGGACAGAGCCAGATCAGGGCAATGAAGGTTGTAGGTGTGATAGAGGCAACCTGTGCACACATATTTGAGCTTATTATGGGCATGGATGAAACCCGTTATGAGTAAGCTGCTTCCCTCTCCAATTTCCTTCAATGTCTCACAGGTTGACTTGTGTTTTGCATTGAGTTGCTCACAGAGCTATTGGTGCTTGAATGGCAGATGGGACTGCAGCTTTCATCATGGCAGCATGGTGCAGGAGGTGGATGGTCATACTGCGATTCTTCATCACTGCCTTCAGTTAGACTGGTTTCACATGTGAGTTAGTGAGATGCTTGTCTTTCCTTTATTGGATTGTCCATGTTTCAAATTGCACCCTTGAGTGATATTTGTAGCATGATAGTATGTCACTGTATCTATTCTGATAGCATTTGAAGTAATTGTTAATTGTGAATCTTCATTTCAACTCCTTAGGGAACATGAGGTGACATGAGGTAGCTCCATGTCTCAAGATCAAAATCTGTTGTGCATTTCAGGGTTTTGTGGCCTCGTGACCTTTGCTATGTTCGTTATTGGCGTCGCAATGATGATGGAAGCTATGGTACATATGTTCGGAGCTACTTTGAATAAGCAATGTTGTTTTGTCAACCTGTTTTCTCTTTCTTGTCCTTTTCCTGAATATTGCTGCTGTTGTGTATGGTCAATGTGTCCTCACTTGTGGCTCTTCTGTCTCCAGTTATACTGTTTCGCTCACAGGAGCACCCAAGCTGCCCCCCTCTTCCTGGTTGTGTCCGTGCACATCTTGAAAGTAAGCTTGTTTTCTTGTGTACTGCACCTGCTTTTCTTAAGGTCTCTGGTACAAGACATTTTATTGGTTGGAAGTTGCTTGGATCACAAACACATAATATGATGGTATTGAGGTGCTTCTTAAGTCTGTGTTGCTGCCATGTAACTATGCCAGAATTTATGTACATGAGGATGAGACATGAGGAACTTGAGTTCATTTTGAATTGGGGTAGCCATGCTGTAAGAACGTGCAGCCTAGCACTTTAAACTCGATTGATTTGGCTTGATAGTCAATCATGCCAGAAGTGAATATGTGCTACTATCTTTGTCTCTGGTAGTCACTAGTGGCAATGAAAGAAGTTCCACGTATGTGAGGGTATGTGCTGTGTAGATGGGGGCTTTACCATTACTCCCCTCAAGCAGCGTGGAGCATTACAAGTGCGAGCGCGAGTGGAGCACTTGGTGCAGATTGACTTAAGGGGTTGGGGTGCAAACTATATTCCTTTGTGTCACCGCAGCACTGTGACCCAAATGCTCAATAGTGTTGCTGGTAAGCTACCTCAGTTTTTGGCTTTAAATCACTGTGAGATCTGGTTAATAGGCTAGCATGCATACCAGGGTGGCTATGTGGGGAGAGGAAGAGCAGGAACAACAGTATGCAAGTGAAGAGAAACAAGAATAGATTGAACTGGGTAAAGGAAGAACGTGCATTGTGGATATGGTGCAAATAGGACTTGAGGTTAACATCATGAGTCCTTGTGCTAGCCATCAATAATAATCCCCCATGTATGTGGAAATGGGGAACTGCTGACTTCTATGGTACTTATGCAAGAGTGGAAGAGAGCACATGAATTGCTGAATGTTTCTAAAGTATTTTGCAAAGATGTGTAGAACTTTTCCACATACTTTTACAGATTGAATTATTTTCGCTCCAAGAGACATGTGTTAGACATAGTAAGTTCTGTGCTCTAGAGCTAAGTAATCCTTATAACCATGTCAACAAGGAAAATTGTATTGAGTTGGAAAAGTTGTATTGCAAATGGCTCATCCAAAGGGTGTAACATGCAGGACTTCGGGAGTGGTTTGCTCAAAGGGATGTAGAGCAGGTTTCCTCACCTGGTCAAAGGATAGTCAAAATGGAATCAGAAACATTACCTGGGAAGAAGCTCCGAAAACGACAGACAGGGCTCCAGCCAAGCACTTCACTTGACAACATACTTGCTGTGCGACACTTAGGCTTGGAAGAGTCAGATGATGAGGATGTTGTCTTCCACTCTCTTTCTGATTCCAAGGTGTGGCCTCATGCATGCTCAAACAAATGTTGTCCTTCATGGTGGTGGTGAAAAATTGTGGTGTTTACAGGTTGGTCTCTGGGTGTGGGTTGACAGACTGTGCGTCGGGTGAAGAGTGCAGGCTTGCCAGGTTATGGCAAAATGCCCCTCTTAAAACTGTTCTCTAGTGGTGCTGCTTTCTCCTTCTCCTTAACTTTTGGTTTCTATCCATATGTTGTTGTATTCTTGGACCTTTCGTAACAACCTGCTGATGGTAAAAGTTTATTTGTCAGTATTTAAATGAAGCCTTCCAATGACTAAGTGAAGAGTGAATGGTCACAGCAGGCTCTATGATCAATAGATTAGGGACTCACCAACTGGACTGTTGAAGGCTCACACACAACACTTGTTCATAGGTGCTGGTCATTGTCTTTTGAGAGCTGTGTTCATCTAGTTTTCTACTTGCTTTCCTGTTCTGGAATCTGCTGGTATCTCTGAACTTTGTTGTATGTGCTCCATATGCAGGATTTCATGCGATGAGTACTGCCATTACTGAGGAGGCTATCAACTTATCATTGTTTTCAGGTTCATTAAGCAAAGGTGCCCATGATACTGGTAAGAACTGCTGGAGTATTCCTGAGAACAACAGTTTTCGAGTCAGAAGCAAGCGATTCCTGGTTGACAAATCAAAAGTTAGTTCCATCGACCTTATCCCTTTTCATTACCAGACATGTATGTTGTCTCATGTACCTTGATGTGCTCAGTTGTGGGGCTCATCACAAGGGGGCATTGGGTGCCTAATGTCTGTGGGTATTGAATGCCAGACTCCTGCAGGGGAACCATTGATGCAGCTTGTGGCAGTTGATTGGTTTAGAGACAGTAACCGCATTGATCATGTGGCGAGGCGCAAAGACTGTGTGGCACAGGTATGCCACATGTATGGCATTGTTTCTTTAAGTTTTTCATCAGGCAAAGGTAGTGAAGTATATTCACAACCATGATTAGTGGTCTTACTGGTGTTGGTATGCTTGTGGAGAATGATGTTTTCCTTTTTTGTTCTGTGCTTCTCTCTATGGCTTCATTTTAAGCAGGCCTTGGTTTGCTACAGGTTGCTGCAGAGAGGGGTTTCTTTACTCTGGCATTCAATGTGCAGGTAGACTGACTTTTGCATTTTTTTTCAGACAGATTGTGGTCTATTTGTGCAAGATCTTAGGACAGTATGCTTTTGGTAGGCTTTTTGGCTGTGTATGAGAGGTTTGTGTATCCACTCAGGTTGGGTAACAATAGAGACCGAAGACTGTTCATGTGCTCACTGTTATTTTCTACAGTTGAAGTGTTCTGTTGCTCTTTCATTGTGATGTGGTTCACAGGTGCCAGCAACAAGTCATTACAGCATGGTGTTCTATTTTGTGGCACCCAATGCTCCTCAGCTAGGATCTTTGCTGCAGCGTTTTGTTGACGGGGATGATAACTTTCGAAACAGTCGCTTCAAACTTATCCCTTCAGTCCCCAAGGTAATTCACTGCCTTTCTCAATATAATTCTCATGCAAATATAGCTCTCAGGCACCACCTACTCCAATTCCAGTTTTAACACTGTTGTCTGTATCTTTCTTCAGGGGTCGTGGATTGTGAGGCAGAGTGTGGGCTCAACTCCTTGTATTCTTGGCAAAGCTGTAGATTGCACTTACCATCGAGGGCCAAAGTATCTTGAGGTATTTGAGTCTCACTTTGTCATTGCAGACATGTAATTTCAAGGTGTAAAAGCTCACATAAAGTTCACATATCCAGAAGCTTGAAAGACTGGTCCATGAATTGATGGGAATACTGTTTGGGCAGGTTGATATTGATATTGGATCATCAACAGTGGCCAATGGAGTGCTAGGGCTCGTGTTTGGTGTTGTTACATCATTGGTTGTTGACATGGCCTTTCTAGTTCAGGTATGTCCCATGTTCTCACCTCCACACATGGTTATTATCCTAAAAGCAACTCTGGAATCAAGACTGCAAATATCAAGGGAAGTACACTTTTTGATCTTAAAAAACCTTGGATTTTTTGGTCAGTTTTTCAGCAATTGGGGAATATCCTGACTAAAAAAAATTGTTTGTGAATCTAGATTATATGCTAAAATCCAGGCTGCAGGTTTTGGATAAGCTAACATCAGGTGAATTGATCAAGACTGCAAATATCAAAGGAAGCACTTTTTGATCCTTTGATATCTTCCTGTTGTGGTTCTAGGGTTTCCTGTCACAGAGTTCCTTGGATTTTCTTGTGTGTTGCAGGGTAATTCTATGGATGAGCTACCAGAACGCCTAATAGGTTCTGTCCGTGTGTCTCACTTGGAGCTCTCGTCAGCCATTTCACCATCAATGGAAAATAGCTAAAGTCGGCTTGTATGTGGGGGAGGACAATTCTGTTTTTGGATACAGTTTGCGTAAGTTGACTGTTCAGCAACAAATTCTGCGTAGACAGGGTTAGACAGTTTTAACCACACTTGCTTATCAGAAATTCAACATGAGATTTGCATGTGAGCAATCCCTCATGTGCAAAACATACCTGCCAGGCAGACACTGCATTAGTGTCACTCCCAATGTATTCATGCCAATAAGGAATAGTTCAGTACCATACTTCAAGCAGATTGCAACCCTGAGAACAATATACTGATAGGCAGAAGTTAATTTTAGCAATCTATGTCTTGTTTCTTTGACATTATGAGAATGAACTGCTTGGGTGGATTAAACTCTTTGTAGAGGTATTGTATCTGAGGCAATCACCTGCAGTTTTGGATGAGGCAATGAACATTACTGATTAGATGTATTCTAATATCTTTCTTACAGGGTTGGCTCATTCGACCACCCTCACAAGGTATCCCCGATTTTTTACTTACATTTTCAACAACAGATTTGGCTGTCATCTATAGAGGAAAAAACTCGATTGAATAGCTCTTTTAAATGATGGTAAATGAATTGACCTGGCTTTCCAGCATACCATCTCCTCTCAGTTATCTGGTAAATAAGCAAGATGCATCACAAAAGTATTGAATCATTTCTAAAGGCAGCGTGTATGTACACCAGGTAGAGATCAGTTACGGGACATCCTCAATGCTAAATGTCAACACTCAAGGTTTTCTCAGCCACCATCTTTGCAAGCTTGTAATCTTTGACAGAGACTGTGGCAGTCACCTGCTCATGTGCAACAACAAAATAAAAGCTTGAGAACACTCCAGTTTATTGTTCTATCCTAGACCAAAGATGCTGGTGTTCTATGTATGCCTGACGTTTGCAAACTTTTTTGACTCTTTAAACACCATGCAGAGACTGAATATCGATTTAAGCATTACAAGTGTAGTACTTTTTGAGGAATGGAAAGAGTCTGAGAGCTTGAATCAACTTATACAAGCTTTCTTAACACTACAACTGTACCTGTATTGGGAATGATCTTCCAATTAGAAAGGTACAGAAATGGCTGGCAATTAGGAGGAACTATGAAGACTAGATTGGAAGGTGGGTAAAAGAGGCATTCGAAAAACTTTGATGCAACTTTCTATTGTGTGCATAATACAGAGAACATTACTCTCATGGTCAAATAGGGGGGTAGAAGAAAAGAAGGAAGGATGTAATAGAAGCCAACAATGCTTAACCAATGATGATGAGAAACCTTTCAGAAGCCGGAAGGACAGTATCGTTCACAATCCAGTTTATTCAGCCTAGTGCTTCAGAAATAGGAAGGGGAAGGCACAGAGTTACTCATACCTTGAAGTGACCATATTCCTTTGATTCCCGAGTCCATTCCAAGCCCAAATTCTTGTTGTGGTCATCATAAACAGCTTTTGCATGATCATGCTTGCCAAACTTATGTCCAATGCCAAAGTGCCAGCTCTGACTTTGGAAATCATAAGAAGGCTCCAATGCGGTACCATGGCCATGCAGATGTGTATTTGACATGCCCGTGTTCTGATGCAAAACTGTATTTGGCAGTCACCTTGTTGCGGGAATCCAAGGCCAAAGTTGCTTCCAACAAAGTGGCATTACATTTCTGAGGACGAATGTAGGTAAGCCAACCTCTACCATACATCCCACACAGAACAACCCATGACTTGCATGGCTGAAAATTACCTCTAACATATATCCCGCACAGGAACAACTTGGGACTTGCATGGCTGAACATTATCTATACCATTCATCCCAAACAGAAACAACATATGACTTGCATGGCGATTTACCACGTCTTAAGGATCTTAAAGCTCAAAAGCAAGAAGTATGACTCTCAAACTTCTCCAAAAACAGGGCTTGTGCGCCTTTCTCATGTCAGCACTGCCTTCACTATTCTCATTTTGGAGATTAAAGGTCTGAAAACTTGATAAGTGCGTAATAGACCGGTTTTAGCTGCTGGTTGATGAGTCCTGCCAAAACCTGTACAGAAAAACCTCGGAGCAGGCATGCATTGATAACCAAAACATCTTGTTGATACTTCCGATCATCTCCCGACTGGAACTCGATCCATGGGATGATGAGAGCAAGTGGACATCAGAGTATTGATATTGCGGTTGCTCGAGGATCCCTGTCAACGACGTCCATCTAGATCAAGCACGTTTGACATCACATTCTTGGAACTGACTTGTATTGCAATATCTATTCTACTGCACCGATAAACTCGTCCAAAAATTGACAATACGATATTTCAAAATTCGATTGACATGCTGGAGATGCGGTACCACGTTCCAGGTATATATCTATCCAATGATGCCCATCAACTATGGATCCGTTGAGAATAAGGCAGGAGATCAAGAGGACAACTGTGCTGGCCACAAATTTCAAGAGGAACATACACATACAAGGATTCACGATACAACGGAATTGCAATATGGAAACAAAAAGACAGGAGGCGGATGGAGCACGCAAGAGCATGGAGAAGACAGTGCCAAACCTGGAGATCGTAGTCAATGAGGAACGCGCCAGGCTTCTCAATTCCCAAGGAGATGCCGCGCAAGCTGCTGACTCCATTAAGGAAAGTCCAATCAAACTCCAATCTGAGTTTGAGTTCCTCCTTGAGTTTGAGCTCTCCTGCGCCCACTGGAAGAGTTCTGGATCTCGCCTCCGGCTCCGACTTGTACTTGGTCTTCAATGCGACCCTCGTCATCTCTCTCTCTCTCTCTCTCTCTCTCCTCTGCGCCAAAAATGCCGTCAGTCAGACTCCTTTCCTTCGATCGCCGACGACAGTCCGCAAGAGTGAAGAATCAGGCGACGCCCCCGACAAACTCTCTCTCTCTTACCAAACACTCTCTTCGTGCGTGTGCGCGCTCCCCTCACACACCACTTCGCCACTTTGCCGCCTTGCCTCTTTCGTTTAGGCTGCGGCCTGTGACCTCGCCTCTTTGAGTCAGGCCACAGCTTGGTCACCTTGCGCCTCTTTGGGATCGATCCTTTGGAGTTAGCCTTAAGGGCCGCACCCGGAGCATTACCCAACAGTAATTTTTTACATTATTAATACATTTTAACCTTTTTTTTCCCCTTTCTTCCATTTTTTTTTCGCCTTTTTTTCTGTTTGAATTTTAACCAAGTTCAAACGAGGCACCTTATAAAGTGCCATTTTTGTGTAAGGAAGGAAGGCCCTCTTGTGTAGAATGAAGCCTGAAGGTGGGGACATTCCAAAATAAGGGGCCCAGGACAAAGTGGTGGTCAAGTCCAGACCCACATTTTGAGAACATTGGCCCTCACCATGGGACTTTACTCTTTGTAACATGTGAGGCACACATTATCATGAACCTGAACATAGGAAAATTGTGATGTGTAGGAAGGGGAGGATTCTTACACCTATTCCATAGGAGTTCTTGGAGGGGTCATCAGCTACATGTAAGGTGTGATTTCCCTCGCACTGAGAGTAGGTGTAAGATCCCTCCTCATTAGAATTGGGGAACTGGGATCCTGCTAATTGAATCCATTCAATCCCAGCACAAGTACCCAAGGCCAGTATTGACCCTACCCAAGGATGTCAAGGTCACACTTATGAGGGGCATTTATACCATGGGAAACTTAGGATTTTCCCCTGGGTTCGTTCCTAGTTTTTTCATCTACCCTATTACCTTGGCAGCTAGGACACTACATTATTTTCAGAAATTTTTTAATTATTTTTAAAAATCAAATAAACAAATAATTAATTCAACCAGAACTGAATAAATTAATTGCTTAGGTTAACATTTTTCGTGACAAAATAAAGAATTGAACCCCAATATATCAGTTGCAAATCCAACCTGCTTCTAACAAGTGTAGCCATTAATAACCATCGTGAATCATGGCAATGCCTCAAACTTGATATCTTTTTGATCCTAGACTTGGATCAGAAAGAGGACACCCAAATAGGCATCTAAATAGGTATCTAGTGTGTTGTCATCCTCCATTGTGAACAAAGCAATACATGAGGCTGTATGTGGAGATTATATGCATTCAACTTAAAAACAACTCCATACACCCTATATTAAAGAATGGTACATGAAATGCACAATTTTAAACTCAAAGCTAGTAACTTGTTTAGCTATTTTGATGGATTAATGATAAACTTCAATCCAGACTATTGTGGAGAATGCAAAAGGAACACCTACTCCAATGTTCAGTGGAAAATTCAAGCACTTAGGCCACCTTTGTATCCTTAAACAAGAATTATTGAAATGCATGGATCATTGCATGGGAATTGCGGTCCCGAGGTATACATTATCGTCTAGAAACCAATGGGCAGAATAGAGTGGCTCCTGATGTATTGGCATGAACCGCACTATTTTTGAAAAAAATTAAGTTGTTGGTGGAGGTAAGGTTTTGGCTTCACTATAAGTTTACAACCCAATTGGAGTCATTAGTTAGGGTGGACAGTTATAGCATTATTAGGCATGAATTATCATGACACCTTGAATTATTATGAGATTACTAAATTATGGGAGCATAATTTGTTGAGGCATATTGAAGATATGAATTGGAGTGCATGATTTGGAAATATCACTTGTGTAACTATGCAGGCATTATTATTAGCCATTTTGCTAGGTGAAACAGGCAGTTGTCTGCTGGCTCCACCTGTTTTGTTGTCAGTATCAGTTCTAATGAATCAACAACTGAGATACACGCCTAAAATTTGAATCATGGGCTTCAAACCTGGTTAAGCAGTGGAACACTCCCTGATGTAGTGGAACGATTGCTTGCCTTGTGGTGTTTCTGGGTGGAACAGGCTTGTTGATCCATAGTCCGTATCCAGATGAAAGTGCAGTTTGGATTTGGATGTCAATTATAAGCTTTTGCTTTGGGTTGCATGCATATGTTTCAGTAGTAGATCCAAACCAGTGGTTTGCTTCAAGCTGTGTATTCATAGCAGTAGCTACTAGCATGTCAATATTCAACACATTGAATATTGGTTAGTTTCCATTTTAGTGTGTTAAGAGAATTGTTGAGAGTTGAGACTTGCATAGAGTTTTAATTATATATCTTGAACTCCATTATTTTTGTTTTCTAGGACTGTGTAATAGAGTGTTACATTGTTCACAAATAATTGTGCATGGAAGATTAAACTTTAAACCACACATTAAATTATTTGAAGCTGCTTGGCTCCATCAACACAAATGGGGCTCCATAATAAAATTCCCAAACTTCATAATCTTAAATGGCTAGTGTATGTGTTTGTATTAAACAAAGCCGTTCATATGCTTCTCTCACCTATGCCCCAATTATCCATCTTTATCAAATACCCTCACATATCATTTCAAAGAATTACAATGACTTGAAAAACACCAATACACAAATTCACCATTTCATTATACAATATGTGAATGCATCTTCCTAGGCGTGGATGAAAAAGGCAACCTTGGCAACAAAGAAATGAATATATATATGTATATATGTTTAACAATTTGAAGTAAAAAAAAGAGATGAAGGTTTTTGCACTTGGTGATCTAAGCATGAAAACCAAGGTCAAAGGCTAGTGCACAAAATTTGCTTGTATCCCCAAGGCAAGTTGCACATGGTTACCCCTTTCCATGCAATTAATCCACACAAAAATTACTATTAGAAGACCATAATTGATACACCTCTATACTGCACATTAAAGTCCAATTCATGCACAACACCCTCAAACACAAGAATTGCAAATCTAAATGGCCTTCACCATCTGCAAACTTGACATGGAATATAAACAATTTCACATGGACTGAAACATATATATCTTTATTTCATTGCGTAAAATTGATCATCATTCACATTAATGGTCATAATTTTGTGTGCATGTTAGATTTACAAAGATCCTGCATGTATTATGCCATCGAACTTGCATGTGATGCAATCAAATTCTTACTAAATCCTTAGTAAGAGGTCACATTGTTTCAAATCACAATAGATAAAATTTTTGATCAATTCCAATATTCTTGTTTGCCTATACGTGTTTGTGTGTGTAATTCTGCCACACACCCACAACATCACCATAGTAGAATAATATCTAACAATTTATAATGCATTGAATTTTCAAAAACTAAGCTTGATAAAAGTTCTACATGAATTGTTGCAATTTCAAAAACCTCTCAAGTTGCAAAACATTTCAAATTTAATTCAATCAGTTCTGAATTATCCAACCATACCATTACCCATGTGTGTGTGAAAATAACAACTCAAACTTAAGCTTGAAACATTACATCCAAAGTTTACATAGTACAAAGTTCGAAAGAAATTATTCCAATGTGTGATTTTGTAAACACATGAACAAAACCACACAAATGCAGCTCCAACATTAAAGAAATTCCATGAATCTGGAACAAAAATGTGTTCACAAATGCATCGAAGAGTATGCATAACATCATACCTTTAACTCCATTGAATCACTCCATTGAGGTAGTACAATGCAAAGTGAGATTTCCAATTAACCAACCACTGTGGCTTGACCATCAGGCGGGGAAGAATCATTGTCTCCCCTTTTTGCCTTTTTCTTTTGGTAATCTTCCACGGCAGCCTTGATTGCATCCTCAGCCAACATGCTGCAGTGCAACTTCACAGGTGGCAATGACAAATGCTTTGCAATGTCGCTACAATGACTCAATGAAGGATTTGTTAGCAATGTAGGACAACCAATGCAATTTGTTATGTGAGGCTATGATGTCGAGTTTGTCAGATTATCTTTCATGAAGGCAAAGAGGGTGGGAAACCATAACTCCAGGAAAGCTACATAATGTTACAAACATCTCATGTGAAAATATGAGTTCTATGATTAGTACCTGTTCTTTATAGTCAATACTTCCTCCATTTGCCTTCCCTTGATCCATTCTGTTGCTGCATGAAGCAGAAATAATATGTTTCATTTTATCCCTGGAAAGACTAACAACAATTTTCTGGTGTGTACACTTCCATTTGTGAAACAAGGGCTAGTGTGTGCCAACAGAACTAAAATCTTCTTTGGATAGGCATGCAACATGATGAAGAAACAATGTGCATGCAAAACAAAATACATTTCTTCTATGCAGTAATTGAATTCATGAGAGCCATTGTCTAGCACAACCTTTGCAAGACTAATCATAATAGAACAAATTTCAATCTTTAGCGACTTGACATTGAATTCACTGCACAAATAGATTTATTTTATATACAACGGGATTTCATCAACTAACCCACAGAGGAGGAGGCAATGGCAGATCCACATCCGAAGGTTTTAAAACACGAATCAACAATTTTGCCAGTGTTCTCGTCCACCTTAATTTGCAACTTCATCACATCCCCACATGCTGGAGATCCCACCAATCCTGTTCCTACGGTGGGATCATCTTTATCAAAAGAACCAACATTACGAGGGTTGTCGTAATGCTCCACAACTTTCTCGTGATACAATCTCAAAGTCAATAAAAGGCCCCCTCTCTTTGGTTGGGTCATAGCACCGGCCACACTCACCAACCCCCTTGTGAATTGGCCTAACATGATGGTCTCCCCCTACGAGGTTCAACCTTAGGCACTTCCACTTCACTCCCCTCTCAAAACAAGTTGCAATTAATCCAAAGGTGTGAATGGACAACAGTGCATTGTTGGTGCATTCGAAGATTTATCAATTATGGTAGTTTCCCAAAATCCATTACCTAGATTGTTTTGCAACAAAGAGGTGACAAATTGGGGAAGATGGTGATATTGCCTCTATTAGTGTACAAATGTTCATGTGTTCAGAAATGAGAACTGTGGGTTGAAGTACCAAGGGATGCCAATTGAGAGATATGATGCCCTTTCATTTTGCCAAGCGCCACATCACTGAATTCATCAGGTTGAAGAAGCACAATAGGGCTCCCACCATATGCTCTGGTACCTAGGCTGGTTGGGCAGCAAGGTGGCCTAATAATTTTCTTTTCAGGGTCATCTACACTCAGCAGTTATTAAAATAATAATATTTTACAATTCGGCATTATACTGAATAATAATGAAGCTAATAGACTTATCCATAAAGTCAGGCGATGATTAGGGGGCGACAACGGTCAGTTTCGGCATAACAGGCCATCAAAGGTGTAACTGGAAATGAAAATTTTACGAAAGGAAATAACTGGGACCCAAACTAGTTTTTCCACCAATTTTGGTGGTAAACTGAGTTTCATCCTGTGTTCCTTTTACCTGAGCGCCTGCACTGCAGCTACATCTATTTTCACTTCTCCTGCCTGTACAACTACTATAGTTACTCTGGAACCTTGTGCATTAAATGCCGAGTTTCAGCATTTCATACCCAGATTTAATAAAATTCCCTTATTTTGCAGATACCACTGAACGAGGGGATAGGGGGCGAAAGCAGAGGAGATAGGCTGTAAGGGTGACTTCATAGATAACTCTAATGTGGTTGAGAGTTTCTTTCTGAAAACTTGAGAGTTTCTTTCAGATTTTTGGCGTGGCCCAGGCTGATTTTTTTCAGACAAGTTTTAGTAACTTCAAAAATAATTACTTAGTGCCTAACCAGGCTAGGTACATCATGTCCTCATTTGATTGTTGAATTCCTTTATCTCTATCTAGCAACTTAGAAATACTTTTCTGGAAACATTTTTCCCAAGAGACCCAAATTAGCAAAAGTGCCATGACAAGAAGCCTTACTACAATTGGGCTGTTATTCTCCAACTGCTTGGTCTCCCATCAGACACGAGTCTCCCCAAGGTATCTAGTCTTTTTTTAGTTACATGATTTTTTGCCAAAAAGCGAAATAAAAAACTAGATACTCAAAATTGAAATGATTTTGGATGTTTTCAATCGCCAGAAGTGAGCGAAAGATAGAGTAAAAATCATCAAGCTTCTATATTTGATTTTCCAAAATAATAGAACGACAATTAAAGTTTTGTACTTCATGTATGGTTTACAGCCATATTTGGCTAAATCTTCCTAGAGATGAAAGTCACTTTTTCTACATCTTCATATGGATGATGGTCACTCTGGCTAAAAACAAAAATTTCTAAAACAAACACTGGAACTTGTATGAGAGGTCTTGAGTGGTGCTATAGTGCCAACCATTGGAACTTGGGGGACATGTAGGCCACTTGCAAATCACTTAGAAAAATTTCCTATTGCAATTGGAGGGCATTTATATCCAAGAATATCCTTACTAGGAAAAAAGAAAAGAAAAAAGAAGATATTATCCCTAGTCCTTATGAGTGTGTTGAATCTTATTCCCATGACTTGCAATGCCTGCAAA
This sequence comes from Sphagnum contortum, assembly GCA_963920785.1. Classification (NCBI taxonomy): domain Eukaryota; kingdom Viridiplantae; phylum Streptophyta; class Sphagnopsida; order Sphagnales; family Sphagnaceae; genus Sphagnum; species Sphagnum contortum. Next base: position 959,086 of record OY987277.1, on the reverse strand, counting down.
CAGTGACAATCACATCTTATCTCCACATGCCTTCAACTAGAGCACAAGCACACACAAATATCCCTTGAAATTTTTTGTGGGTTCCACACCCAAAGCCTCCAATTCACTTTCATAAAATCAAAATATGAAACTTTGAGTTGTTGATTTTCATCATGTTTTATATTTGTCAAAGCATTTCAATCAATTGTTTGTTGTTACACAATTTTGTTTCATGCTAGTCATCGTTGCATTCTTTTGCACAATTTTTTCTTTTGCAATCTTATTTGTTGTTTCTATGGTTTTCAAGGTCCTTTGTGCATTTTGATGTGATGCATAAAATTTCAATTACTGTGTTTGAACTTTACACAACCAATTTTTATTTTTATTTTTGTTGCAAGGTTGATGGCAATGGTAACTTTTGAATGTTGTTGTAAAGGCATAGGTGATGGTGATAGTGTCATTGTTATTCACCATGCTACAATGATCTTGGGGGCCTAAATGTTCAAGTTCGAAAATAGGAATATGGATCAAAAGGTGGGGTCCAAACCTGCTTGAACCACCTTCAATTGTTCAAGGCCATCACTTTGCTTACAATCAAGGTCCTATTGTGTTTGTGTTTAGGGCTATGGATGGAGATGCTCTAACATGGTCATGGTGCATTGGTGGATGTTGGTTCACATAATCCCCAAGGCTCTTTTTTATGAACCTCCACACATGCTTAAAGAACAAGGTGGTTGTTCACAGAATCCATTTCCAAAAATGTACCCATGACTTTTGGATTCCAAAGGGTGAGAAGGACTGTCAAAATGCCAAACCCCACCTTTGCAAGGTCACATTTTGAGGCATGACAAAAAGAAGCAACTTATGAAGACAACCCCAATGTAGAGGGGATTAGAAATTATTGTGGGGATTTGATTGATGGTGTTTTAACAAAATTTAGGAAGAAGTTACATGATAAAGTTGTTTATAATTTTCATGTTTCATCACCCCAAAAAATCTCATAATATTCAAGGCCACAAGATCAAAATTATGAATAAAGTTAGGGTATGTTATCCAATAAATAATTCTTTCGAAATAAAATAAAAAATTTTGAACACATTTGTCCTATTTAATTTTATACTTCTATTGTTCAAATTTGACATGGACTTTTATGGGTTTTTCATTTTATGAGATTCACCTTGTATGTACAATTTTGACTATGTCATGTTGGTTGTCATGTATTTTAGCTATTCTCTACAAAGCTTTGTTTTCCCAAGAACGTTAGGAGGGTGGAGGCACTTTCAAGTTTAAGTCATTAGGGGATATAAATGTATTAGTCATGCATAACCATTTACTTGGAGGAGGTTGAAATTTGTTGAACATCATCATGAGTTATCAACTTTACATTATTTCAGTAAGTTTTTCTTAAAAAATTACCTTTGAAAAAGTCACTATGTAAATGTCCAAAACATGTTCACTTTTGACTTCATAAAGGAGCAAGGGTTAAGAAACCTCCACACATGCCCATTTGCTAAATGACATGTTTACTCTTTGTTAGGCTTCAACACCATTCGAAGAAAGAAAAGTTTTGAAAAAACAATAATAATAATGACCCCTCGTACTAAACCCTAATTGCTACACACATCGTAACAAAGATAAAGATTAAACCTTCATCCATTCCACTCATTCCCTCTTTCTAAAACACTAGTAATGCTTATCACATCCAACATGGTGCAAAATTGTGCCCTCTATTTTCTATCTAGGTCATTAACAATGTTGATCACATCCAAAATGATGTAAAATTGTTCCCAATTCCCCACAAATATACATGAAAAATAATACAATATAAAATGAAAAACTATTTAAATTCAACCACTTGACCAAATCAATGCAACCAACCAATCAACCAAGAGTAAACCCACTAGCATTTACAAATGCTTGACGAACCTATGCAAATTTCTTGACTATAATGGTGCATTCACACTTGATGTTAAGTCAGTGTTAAATGAAAATCTAGGTGGCACCCTAGGTGGCGCCCAACGTTAAATGGGCCATAGCTCAATGTTAAGTGAATGCTAGCTTAACATAAAAAAATTCATGGCGATTAGGTTTTTAAGTCCTAAATGGCTAGCATGGTGTTTGGCGGACTTTATCCTAGAGTCCTAATACCAAGTGTGAATGCACCTTTAATGACTCAAATCACACATATGCTACAAAACCTCAAAAAGTTCTTCCCTTAAATAGGTTCACACAGGAACCAGATAAATAAAAGCTACCTACTACAAAATCTTGTTCACACTGAAGTTTCGGTGCCTGACGCTGGGCTTTCTTCGTACTTGCTGCTTGCTTGCTGATGGTGATGATGATCCCTTCCCGAGTCGGCGCATGACCGCTTCCTCGATGGATGAATTCCACAACTGATGGATGAATCCCGCGATCCCTCGATCGTCTGCGCACGATGGTGGTCAGGATGAATCACTAATTGATCGATGGATGGATGGATGGATGGATGGAATCAGCAAGCCGTACCTGGCGTACCCGAACTGTACAACGTCTGTACAGAATCTGTAGGTGTCCGCGGCGAAAAAGGAAGGAAGTTGCAGGGTATTTATTTATTTATCATTTTCGTGATGTAGCTGAAGTGGCTATCATCCACAAGGAAGTTTAGCCAGATTTTGGCTACCAAACAATATACGAGAGTAAAAGAATTTTAATCAGCCTTCACATTTATGGCTAAAATGCTAGAACCCAATAGAGAAATATGGCGATTTTTCAAAGGAAAAAAAGTTTTTTTTCCTAAATTTGGCGACGAGAAAACCAAATAACCTAAAAAGAATTTAGCCACAAAAAAGAAACTCTGCTTGCTTCAAGGAAGAGCTCGAGAGCCTGGAAGAAGGAAATAGTACTAGTTCGTATGACGTTCTACTACGACCCAGTAGCAAAGGCCCCTTAAGGTGGTGTAGAAATTTTTTGAAGCTTCAGAAGAGAGTAGAGAAGTGGTGGGTGTGGCGGAGCCCGGGTTCAGGTGGACTTGGTACTCTCAAGATGGCTGAGGAGGAGAGATCGCTGGAGCAGACGCCCACATGGGCTGTGGCATCTGTGGCAACTGTGTTTGTGCTGGTTTCGTTGCTACTGGAACGTGGGCTTCATCGCCTAGGCAAAGTAAAAGCTCTCTCTGTCTCTGTCTGTCTGTCTGTCTGTCTGTCTCCCTCTCCTCTTTGCCATCGTTGGGTTTTTTTCTGGATGAAGAAATGTTCAGTACCGCTTAGATTGAAAAACACGACCAATTGATGATGATGATATTATTGCAGCTTGCTATTAGATTCTTGCTCTTCGATAAAGCTAGAGTTGGATTTTGTTGGATGATGTGATCTTCAAACTTTGTTGCAGAAATTGAAGAGAGAGAAGCGAAAACCCTTGGCTCATACTCTCGAGAAAATAAAAGAAGGTACCTAGTAGGCTTTGTTTTTTCTGACTTCCTTTTGGATTTGCTTCATCTAATCTCTTTCTGATTAAAAATAAAACATTCAAACCCATTTGCATCCACCTACCTTTCTGCAAAGATGGAAGTCCTAGTATTGGAGGAAGAAAAAAAAAGAAAAAACCTAGACAGGAATGGTGAATGAATGAGTCCTTGTCTTTTGTTGTTGTTGTGGGTGGGGTGGTGGGTGTATACCTATCTAGAGTTGATGCTGCTGGGGTTCGTCTCGCTGCTGCTCACAGTGTTTCAGTCTGTTGTGGCTTCAATATGCATGCCTGAGAAGTTGGGCAGGACCATGTTGCCATGTAAGTATGAGCCATCAAGCCAAGAGGAGGCTGCATCAGCAGCAATCATGGGTAATGAAACTACCCATGCTCGCCGGCTGTTCCAAGCAGCAGAACCTCCTGCTGTAGCCCTACAACAATCATCAAAATGTCCAGTGGTATGTCAAGCCTGATTGGGGTGATTGAATACCCCTTTTTCTTGCATATGTCTTCTTCATCTTCATCTTCTTGTTTCTTCACCTTCATCTTCTTCATCTTCTTGTTCTTCTTCACCTTCTTCATCATCACCTTCTTCTTCTTCTTCTTCTTCTGCATCATCATCATTGTTGTTGCCATCATTTTCTTCTTCATCTCCTTCATCATCATCATCTTCTTCATTGTTTGCATACTCAGAGTTGGATATGTATCCACAGAACAACGAGTGCTGCATTTCCTCAACTATGTTGTGGTATACAAGTGAAGCTTGAACTTGTAGGGTTGAGAGTTTTTTCTGGAAATTCTCATCATGAATGTACTCTTCTTTTTCACGTGGGGAATTGGAATGGTAACAGATTAGATATTGAAAATTCTGAATTCCAGAAAATCTCTATGATTTTTTTCTTAAGAGAAAAGATCTCTAGAAAGTCTCTATGCCTTCTTTTCTTGAGAGAAAAGATCTCTAGAAAATCTCTGTGCCTTTTTCTCTTAAGAGAAAAGATCTCTACATGCCTTACTTGGTGATGATAGGCAGCAGTGAAACCTTCATGTACTTTTCTTTTTCCTGTATTTGAAGTCTGGTTTGAGAACTGAATGTGGCAACGACGCCCACAATGTTGCATTGGGTGGGGAAGTAGGGCAAAGTGCAGGTCATTTCTGTGGAGGGATTACATCAGCTACACATTTTTATCTTTGTCATGGCTGTAGTACACGTGTTCTACAGTTGTATCACTGTGCTTCTCGGCTTTTACAAGGTAAATTTGAGTTTTACTTAAGCTTCTTCCCTCCAGGAAAATCTAACCCACTACAGAGAACTCTTCTATCTTGCACTAAAATTATAGCCTGTTGGCCACATGGTAATAGTACCAACTGCAATTCAAGTTCATTCAAACACACCTGAAGTAAGTCCCACAGTCACAAAAAGAGATGATGACTCAAAGTGTGGACAAATGTTTGATGGTGCACCAAAATATGGTGATCCATCATTGAATGGGAACTCAAAGTGTGGGTGACCCATTCAATGGCAATGACTGACAGATCCACTGAAGGAAAGATTCACTTACCTATGTCCTTCATTTTGGGGTTCATCCATTGTGTTTCTCTTCTGGTCTTAATGACGAAGAAGTTCTTGTGGCAAATGTTTTGAGACTTCAATCTGACATGGCACTTTTGTACCTGGTGGGCAGATGCATAGTTGGAAAAAATGGGAAGAAGAAATTCAGAAGGCAGAATTCAACACCATTGGAGCTGGTAAAACCTGATTTGTGATTTTTCAAGTAGAAGACTTCTGAGGGAAATTTGTGCACCTTTCTCTGTTTTGGTAGTCAGTTGGAAGTCTGTGCACAGTAGTAAATGTTTGTAATAATGTGATGGTATTGTGCAGCAACAAGGAAACACCACAAATTGGTGGGTAACACATTTGTCTCAAGCCGAATCACTCACCCTTGTTTAGCAACAACAAGAACTGGGTTGAATCTTGATAGCTGGCTTGTAAGTCTAAAAATCCTCTGAACCCCTTTTTACCTCTATTTATTTGACCATGGCATCAACAACCAAAGAATTATCATGTTTCTCTCCTGCTTCTAGGAACTGGAAATACACAACTCAATCAAGACCCATCCAATTTTTGTTTATTTTCAAATGTGTTTTGAGTTGATACAATTTCAATCTACCAATTCTATGTCATTGCAAGTATGCAGGTGAGTTTTTTCCGGCAGTTTGGCATATCTGTGACAAAGGAGGATTATAATTGTCTCCGGTTGGGTTTCATTGCTGTAAGGATGGGTGCACACACACAATACCACTTGTGTATATCCATAGCATGTATCCTACATGTGCTGTTACCTTTTTTTCATCATGAAAAATGGTGTTTGCCCACTTGACATGTCTAAACCTTTTTCTCTAGACAAATTGTAAGGTACCCAAATGTGCAGTAATTGATGTGTATTGAAAGAGAGTTTTGACTCAAGACCCAAATGGATTGTTGTGCAGAATCATAAGCTAGGCACGAAATACAATTTTCATGGTTACATTCAACGGACCATGGAAGATGATTTCAAAGTTGTAGTGGGCATCAGGTTTGTGCAATTTCCCCAACTTTTAAAATCCTGTCATATTTTTTTTAGTGTATATGGAGTACAGCTTATAATGCATAGCACTGGCATGGCAGTGGAAGATAATTTGAGACCTTGATTGTATGGTGTGTGTTGGGGTCTCTCAAAACAGTGCATACTTGTGGGCATTTGTTGTCATCTTTCTACTCCTCAATGTTCATGGTATGTACAACTATTCTTCCATATAAACCCATGACCCAATTTCAATTTCCTTCTGAGCTCACTTCAGTGCATGTCTGCTGATCTGCTTAGATGCACATTTTTTTGATACTTCCTAGATCAGCTTTCCTCATTAGAAATGCAAGACTTTGTGAGTTGAATCTACACTCCAATATTTCTTGAACCAGCATGTGAATGTCTTGTTTGTCAGGTTGGTATACATACTTCTGGATCGCTTTCATACCATTCATTGTACGTGCCAACACCTTTGACTTTTAATTGTCAACAAATGCTCAAAAAAGAATCAGCAGGAGGATGCTTCATTTGTGCTTCATTATGGACAGAAAATGGTAGTTTGGTAGACCATGTCTTTTTGGACAAGATTCATGTAGTTTAGGCCTAATGATTCTCTTCTTGTGAGCCAACAGCTTATATTGTTGGTAGGGACAAAGTTACAGCAAATCATTACAGATTTGGCATTGGAAGTACGGGCAAGTGTGAAGCCCGTTGAGATGCCTTTAGAGGAAGTGAATAGCACTATCAAGAATCTGGATGGCCCAAAAGGCCAGGAGCTAGTATGCAACGAAGTCAGGCCCCGAGATGACCTATTCTGGTTCAGTCGACCACAACTTGTGCTCTACCTCATCCACTTCATTCTCTTCCAGGTATCAAGCATCAAAACCAGAAACTCATAGAATACCTACTTCAATGTAATAATTTCACAGATGGGCATATGAGTACTCTTATAATTTAACTATCTTCTAATTCTTCATCTTCTCACAGTTCTACATCTTGTTGTCTAATGACTGAACCTTTGCTCTTCTTTGTTGCAGAATGCTTTCGAGCTTGCCTACTTCTTCTGGCTTCTGGTAATTTTTCCTATTCCACTGTTTTGCTAATGTGAGCTTGAGGATAAAATGAGGAGGAGTGTGCAGTACCCAAATTCCATCTAGCACCACTCACATAGTGGCAGAATTTAGTTTGGAAATCTGTTTATTATGATCTAGTTCTGCAAATAGAAGTGACAAATTGTGTCCTGCAGAATGGGGTATACACTAAGAATAGCCATATAAGAATTTGGTAAGTGATTTATATATGTGTGTGTCAAATTCCAAGCGTTTCTTTGTCCATATGAGCACACTGAAAAGAGCAGTGCATTTTTTTCTGGCACTGTTATTGCAGAAAACCTTTGGGATAACATCATGCATCATGGGGAAGGCATGGGTGGTGATTGTGCGCTTAGTCATAGGGTAAGTTGCACTTCTTGAGTGTGCACACTTACCATCAACCAAACTGTATCTCCTTGCTTCTGCATGCTTGTGGCACATGATGTCTATTGATGTGCTTGTGTACAGTATGTGTACGGTATTAGTAAGCCCTTGATTGTCAAATGCTCATCCATGTTTGGAAAATGGTGCCAGGGTTTTTGTCCAAGTGCTGTGCAGCTACAGCACTCTCCCTCTTTATGCCCTTGTCACACAGGTGTAATCTCATCCTCTGTTGTATTCATGTCTCTTCAAATTTGGCATTTGAAAAGTGGGCTCCTCAATCTTATTTCCTACTGCAAACCTACTACTACTATGTGTGAATACCGTTTTCATAAAATCATAGAGGGGAGCTTCAATGTGCCAAAGGGTGTGTCGGGTTGACAGATGGGGTCTCATATCAAGCTCTCCATATTTCAAGAGTCCACTGAGTTAGCTATCCATGGGTGGCGGGAAAAGGCCAAGGAGAGGCAGAAGAAAAGAAAACTGAATCATCATTCTGAGTCGTCACCTATACGAAAGATTTTCGGTCCATCTTCCAGATCTAGGTTTCACAATTCACAACCACAGCATTCTGTGAAGCTTTCACAGGGTGAAAGCCACACCACCCCATCTGTATCAAGTGGTGATGTTGACAGGCATCATCAGCATACAGAAGACATCAGAGCACAAGAACGGCCATCTGGTAAGGTTTCAATTCTTCCTGCTTTCATCAAGCTGCAGTCACCTGATAATTTTTTTGCAACACTTGGACTACACATAATTCCATGTATGATCTTGTCAATCAGAATTTTCAATATACCTGATTCTTTTATTGCATGCATGTGGAGTCGGGGAGCTGAAGTACATAAATGTGCTATATTGACAGTAATTAATGTTCTTGAGTGTTGCTCATCTCAGATGGATCTCACACTGTGGAGATAGTTGAACAGCCATCAGCTGCCACCACTCAGGGTGAACAACAACCTGCACCAGCTCATGTGACAAGTGGCATTGCTACTAGCTCAATCCCACATTCAGTGCATGCAGTAAATCAGCTTCTCATAGCCAAGAGAAGCCAGTCACAAGGAGATACCAACTGACAATAGACTATGCCAACCCACTTGCATGATTATTTCAACAAGTTGAATGCAGAGACCAAAGGTGTTGATCTTATTCACTTCTTTGCTTCATGAGATTTTCAAATACCAGAAGAAGTACCACATCTGTCTTCTTCTTGAACAAAGCTTACAAAATCAGTCACATACCTAGTGCAAACCTAAAATCCATCAAATGAATTCGACCCTCTGTAATGGAGAACTCACATTGAAAATTTTCTTCAAGCCCAATACCAACCCCTGAATTGCATTAAAAAAGGTGAGCAGGATCAGGGTGTATGTGAAACATGAGAGCCAATACAGATTCCATATTACAACTGCATACAGAAGAAATGCATGCACTTAAACCCTAAACCCTAAGAAGAAAGCAAGGATTCTCTTCTTGAGCTTGTTGGCCTTTGTGACTCTATTATGTGTATTCTGATAGCACACATTCAAAAGGAATTTTGAACACAAAATGTCCACATTCTCTTTTCTCCTTCACCAATTGGACAATGTTTATCTCAACGTAATAGGTATGTGGATATTGCATTTGATTGTGTTCATAGTCTATGGGGCTTTGGTTGAGTACATCTTTTGTTGCGTTTTCTTTAACTTGCTTTTGTGGGTTGTGGCTATGAGAAGGTTCAAAAACACCATACTAGCCTCTAGCATATTCAAAGTAGAGCCTAGCCTTCTAAGAATTCTATTAGGTGAGTGGGTATTGTGTCCAAATCCCCTTCGGGCATTGGCATTTTTGGGGCTTGACTTGGTAGTTGAACAATAGTGCATGTCGCACCTCGTCAACCATTCATCTCATTAACATAATGGAGCCTCATCAAATGTTTATGAGAATATGTAACAAGAATATGTAACAAGACGACGAGTGCATGTTGAGTGCATAGACTTAAAGTTGATGCAAGGAGAATTTTAATCCACAAAAGGGTGCTTTTCAAAGAAATTAGGTTGGTTGATTATGATGTAAAAAACTCAGTTCTTTGCACTAATACATGTGACAACTATGCATTAGGTGGGTTGATGATGATGAAAAACACTTGGTTCTTTGCACATTAATACACGTGACAACTATGCATTAGGTCTATGCAAGACAATCAAATCATAGTGTATGAATTCAAGAAATTGAGTCCTTATATAATGCCCTTTCCCAACTCGGGCTTTAGCATGGAAGTTTGACATTTTTTTGTTTGATGTTGCATTTTGCAGGAGCATGAATAAAGTGATAGTTAAGAACGTGTGCAAATCTAGTATTAGTGGAAATTAGAACTTAGTTTTACAGTTTTCACTTTTTATCATTATTGTTGAGAGTTGTGAAGAATATGGAACTACAACTTTTGATTAAATTGTGGCAATAGGAGTTTGTAGTCTCAAGGCTTTTGAAGTATATGTTAATTTGCGTAACTCAACTTTGACAAGTATTTGTAAAGTCAACCTAAAACAATGCGACCACTCTTCAACTTGTTTTCCTCAACTTTGTTGTCACAAGAAATAATGATGCAAAGATGGAAAAAACAAGGCTTCTTACATCCATGAACAAACCTTCAAAATGTACAAAGAAATTGGGATCTTCTCTCCTCACAAGGCACACCACCAAGAACCAAAATTCCAAATTCGCCAATCTTGGGTACGATTCCAAACCGTGATAATAAGACCATTAACCAAGCAATAACATATCAATCAATACGGCACCCAAAAAGACTTTTAAGGTGTTTATGAGATTTGTTGTGTCCACTTTGGTTTAACTACAACCTTCAATGTGGAATAACAAATCCAGCCTTTTCACCCTATGTGATATTATAATCACTAGTTTACGAAAAAAATCAATTTTACCTACATTAATGGCCACCCAGGCCAATGACCCAAGTATTAAATCTCATGTAAGCATCACTCATAGCAAGGAGACCCATGGTTTGGGAGGGTTAAGGAGTGGTCACAAACCAAACATTTCAAAAAAAATATGTGTTGACATGAAAGGCGATGGGATGTAAGGGCAAATAGGAGGCCAAAAAAATTCCATTTTCCCAAGTGATGTCGAAGGTGATTGTATGAAAATACAAATATGGTGATCAATGAAAATTTCCCCATACAATGTGAAAGTGAAAATAAAAGAGTCAATGGGATGAAAAGGCATTGATTGATGGAAATGGTTCAAGTGTTATTGGCATTAAAAGTTGCAAAATATTTCTTTCAAGTGACAAAAAAAAAACTATTTTTGTAAATATTAGTTAATTTCAAGGACAAAAAAAATATTTTAAAACTTTTATCCCATTGATCTGAAAATTGTAAAATGACAAATGTGCACAAATGTCGATAATGTATAAAATCTTTCAATGTTAAGACTTTACCATAGCAATTTATGTTTTCATATATTCAACTTCTCAAGTAACCTTTATTTCTTTAACCTAATCTATTGTGGATGTTAGAACTAGTGTTTTTTCTTAAAAAACAATCGTGAGGTAGGTGGGCTAGTGATCATGCACAAGAGCACTTAAGCCAAATTTGGTTCCATATCAAAGAGGGTGGTAGAAAAAAAGTTTAAGAATTTGACTATATTTTTTCAACATATTAAAACCAATTTCCTTAAATTTAATGATTTCAATGGATTTTTTCCTCACAATGTGGTGACTTTCAGCCTATTTTGAGTTGCGCTAGTTTTTTTTTGATCACCAACATGCAAAAATTCACCCAAAAAACATGTTGATTAGAATTTAGCATAACTTTTTAAACAAATTGCTTAATTGGCAAACTAAAACTAAGTACCATTTTTTCTTTTTTCCCTCCTTTTTTTTGGATTCCACTGATATTGGGTGGGTACTTAATTTTTGTTAGTAGCTTTTGGTTGCAATATTTTTAAAATTATTAAATCAAAGAACCTTTAAGTATGGTCTTTCCAACAATTTTGGAATCAAAGAAACCTTTGATTTTGCTTCTTTAAAAAACCTAATAGTTTTCTTGAAAGAAAAGAGTGATAGTTTAATAGATAATTATTTGATTCATTGTTATAATTTGCAAACCAGGATTTTATATTATAGATAGTTTGGGATTTTATTTTATTTTTAATTTTTTTGAGAATCATAGATATGAAATTAAAAAGTCACCTTCAAAAAACCCAAACAAAATTTGTTGCCATTTCTATCACCCAACCAACACTAGTTTGCATGTTTGCACATCAACATCATGCAAAAAAAAAAAGGCATCATGATTAAGTGATAATTCTTATAACGAGATCTTTATTCAAAGGAGATTTATTAAATACTTGAATGGTAATAAAATTTTTGAAATTTTTTGCATCTTGGTGGCTTTCACAAGTAAAATGGAAATTTTTTACTTAAAATATTATTTTTTCCATTTAAATTCGTTTAAATTGCCAACTTTCCAAGATAAACAAAATTGGGTCAAATTTCATCACCTTTGACTCACTTTTTTGTTTTTAGATTATTTTTCAATAGTTTTCTTTTTTTGTTATCATATGGTACATGAATGGATTTGGCATTTTATTTTTTTCTTAATTGTAAATTTCTTGAAAACTTATCACCTAAAATTCATTTTGAAATTTCAAGTTGCAAAAAGTTCTAGAAACTTCAGAATAGGACTACTAAAATGGTTTTCAACATGTCAGGTGTGACGTTTTGAATGCAAAGGGTAGAACCAATGAAGGTGTTCTAGAAAGAAAGCATGAATGGTTCTCCAAGGAGAAAACACTTGAAGAGAGAATCCACAATGTACAAAGAAATGAAATCACTACTAAGATTAGTGGTTTGATTTTCTCTTGTAATGTTGCTCTTCCTTGATGACTTTGATTTAAGGACAAGATTGCATCTTGGTGCAATAAGAGGGGGTTGTGTGTGTATTGGAAATGGTGACCAAGGAGCATAACCAAGGATGCTTGGAGTTCATTGAACTTTTTTTGGTATGGCAAAAGTAGTTTTACTAAAGATAATTACAAGAAACATATACATAGTATGACATAAGACGAATGTCTAATGTTGGAAGTGCAAGGAAAAATGAAGTATTTGGTGCCAAGGAAAATTACAAACCAAATGAAATGTTGGTTAGTTAGTTGCATTATGTTGTTTTGTGATTTGATGCAAGGATGTTTTAATGTTTTGATGCAAAATTAGTGTATTTCTAAAAACATGATCATCATTTGCAAATATTGGCTTTTCAAAATCAAAAGTTTAGCTTGTCAAGTTGAGTTGTTTGTTGTCTCATTGTGAGGAATGGCTTTATAGGTAAGAGTTTTTGTCATTTGCTTCAAGGTTATCAAAATATTTCACGATTCTATTTTCATTGAAAGGTATTCACAATAAAATGTCATTCAATGTTTATTGTGCATTACATCAATTGTTGACTTGATGACCATAACAATTACGTCTATTTTAGTGAATGAATAAGTAGTTCTAAGCATTTGAATGGATCATATTTGGCAACCTCATATTCTTGATTTTCTTTTGGGTTGAACTTTTTATATGTTCCTACACTTGTAAATCAAATTTTGTTCAATTTTTCACATATTGTTTCTTGACAATTTTTTGCCATTTAATATTTCATTTCTTGAAAAAAAAATTAAGGCTTTAAAGACATTCACACAATTTTATCACCTTTGAAAGGATTGGTATTGTCCATGTATCTTGGTGGTAAGCTCATTCATTTGAAATGTTTCTATAATGCAATTCAAAAATATTTTTAAATATTATATTATAATTTAAAATGCATTTTTTGAAATAAATAAACTTGGGCTTCACGTTGCTACACACTACCAATGATGATTTTCTTTTTTACTATATTTTCATATAATTATTAATAATTCATCATTATTTATGTCAATGTCAAATTTAATTTCAATTAATACAAATATCATGAACATGAAAAAACACATGTTAATTTGTCTTTTCACATCCATGTTGGTGAGTAAAGAAGAAGATGAAATAGTTATAAAAATAAAAGATAGTTATTAGGAAAGGACTTTCTTAAGAAAGGAACAAAGTAGTTATAAAAATAAGAGCTAGTTTGTTTTTTAAAAAGTGAGATAATTAGATTTTTTTTACTATTTATTGTTTACAATTTAACATCCATTTGGGAATAGATCATCCATTAGACGAAAGATAGATCATGGAAAACAGATTGTCTTTTGATACTGGCAACATGCCACAAACTTGGGCAACTGTGTTCGTGAAGGAGTTATCTTTGAAAATGTGTAAACATACAAAAAAACTATGCAAAATCAATAATGAGCCTACAAAATATTATAAAAAAACCACCCAAATATCAATTATCATTATTGAAATTATTCAACACCTCGTGTCAAATCCATTTGTGTTCTATCATATTTGAGCAATTTTTTAAAAAACTTATCGCTAGTTAATGTTACTTCTTACTTGAGATGCTCGCTATGGATGCAACATCAAAACAAAAATTCTTGTTCACACGTTATGGCACTTGGAACAATTTTTGAATAACTTGTCATTGATTAATGCTAAATCATAAAGCATTCCAAAAAATATTCATAAATGTGCATGGAGCACCTTATATCCATGAATTTCCCTCTTAGAAATCGAGAGAGAAATTGAAAAATTATGCTTACTTATATAGATGTAAGAACCCACCCATTATTGAGGAGTAAACATAAGAACTCTTTCATTCATACACCTCATGATCTATAGAGGTTTGGTTCATGATAAATTTGGCTTCATGGTGATTTACAATACACAAATGCCATGGGTGGGGGACATTGACATTCCCAAAATGCTAGGCCACAACTTAGCTATGGCCTCAACTTAGCTATGGCCTCGTCCTAAGACCCTTATTCTAAGAATGGTCCCACCCAAGTGCTCTACTTGACACTATTCTTGGGATGCCCACTATTGATGCAACATCGAAACAAAATCTTCATTTTTGTACTAAGATATTTGAACAGTTCTTTTGGAAAACTTTGTACTAATTCTAATGCTAATTCTTTCTTGGGATGCTCAATTTTGATGCTACATGAAAAAATGAGAGAATAAAACAACAACAACAAAAATGGTCCAAATGATTTTATATGTGATTAATTTTTCATCAAAATGTGAAAAATATTTCTGAAAAGAATATTATGTCACAAATTTTTCTTAAACATTCGCCCCAAACAATATATAATTTATTTACAACAATCGTCAAATTTTACCAACAATTGCCTACAATATGATAAGGTGCTTGAGATTTAATTACTTTCATATTTTGAATATTGCCAAATTTGGCTAAATATACTCCTGGGTGGAATGCCACTTGAGCAACATCACAAAATTAAATAATAATAATAATAATAATACATAAATAAAATTGCGACAACATTTCCTCAACTGAGACAACGAGCCACGAATTTAAAGCAAACGATTTTTGAAAAAAGAGGGGGGAAAAAAAAAGAATTGAAATATAATGAAAAAAGGGGAAAAAAAAAACCAGTAATAACAGAAAGTCATAGAGTGACACGCGTCTGTGAGGCATTGGGTGGTGAGTGGGTCCCATGTGAACGCGGTTTCGAGTGCGTCGTGGAAAAGCGCGTGAACGTGCCCTCGCGTGAACGTGCGTTCCCCTCTGCTACCGCCTTCTCTCTCATCAGTGTCCGAGCTGTTGTGCGCTTGGCAGGCCCGTCTTCTCCGTTCCTTTTTTGCTGCCTGCCTCGCATGCTGCAGACGTGCGCGCGCGGGAAGGAGTTGCGTTTCACATCGCAGCAGCGGCCGAGAAGGGGGAGGGAGAAAGAAAGAAAAGAGTGCAGCAAGGAAAGATTGCGGGGAACAAGTAACAACAACGAACAACAACATGGTGGAGCAGTTGACAGAGGAGCAGATAGCAGAGTTCAAAGAGGCTTTCAGTCTCTTTGACAAGGATGGCGATGGTAAGTACGTCGCACTTTTTCTCGGATTGTTGATATTCCGTTGTCTGTTATTACTGTTCGCTTTCTTTCCCCGGAAGCCAGAGAAATAGATAAAAGTGTGTACACTGGTGGTTTGATTGATCTCTTATTCTATTTTTCATGTGTTCTGTTTTCATTCTTTTGAGATTTCTGACGATCTTTCACTGTCCCTCTCCTTTGGACGATGACTGTAGTGGACTGTTCATGTTTTTTGCATGTGTTGTGCTTTCACGCTTTTGTGCTTTTCTTCCGGTCTTCCTCCCCTTCTCCTCGGGACGGTGACAGGTGTGAACTGTTTGCTGCCTGCAAGTTTTAATGTGCTGCTGACTAACTATATGACAGACGGTGAATATTTCGGTTTTTTCTGTATGGTTCCACGAGATGTTTGCTGGAATGTACTGCCTGCTTTGGTCTTGATAAGAAGTTCCCACAGCTGATAATAGAGTAGTGAAAGCATCTTGAAGAAGTGGAGAAGCTCTTGTTTTGTATGGTTTGGGCTTAGCTGTTTGGAGTGTTTTGTGGGTGAATTGGCGGACTTGTGTCCGATCTATCTGTGGATATCCAGAGCGGGAACTTTTCATTGGATTCTGTCTTAAGGAATTTGCGGAGTGATAAGGTTGTGCATTGGTAGTTTGGTTCAATGAGTTTTGCAGTTCTATGTGAGTGCAGCTGTAGTGTGCAAATCCTGGACAGCTACTCTTTTCTTTCATACGTTGGCAATGGCTTTCAGAGTACGAGGGAGTAAGAGGTTTGTCATGTAGGTATTTGCATAGTAACTGATAAAAGGAATTTGAAGAGAAAATTGGACACTAGCTTAACAACAGTTTAAAACATTTCAAGTGGAGTGAGATAACACTGAATTTTCACAGATCTTTGCATCTTCATGTTCTGGCATAATAGGACATGTGTTCTGTACATCTTTTCAAAGTCTTCTGCTCTCTTGTATTTTCTCTCTGGTGGTGTTTTGCCCCCTTGTTTAGCTTTGGGTATATGTGCACAGTTTCATATTGACACTGCATATATCTTAACAATAAAATGATAGGGTAAGTTTGTTTTTGACAGTGGAGAAAGCCTGACAGGAGTTCTGTTTTTTTGCTTCTGCAGGAAGTATCACAACAAAGGAACTGGGCACTGTAATGCGCTCTTTGGGGCAAAATCCCACAGAAGCAGAGCTCCAGGACATGATTAATGAAGTAGATGCAGATGGAAATGGGACAATTGACTTCCCTGAGTTTCTGAACCTGATGGCACGCAAAATGAAGGATACTGATTCAGAGGAGGAATTGAAAGAAGCATTCCGGGTGTTTGACAAAGATCAAAATGGTTTTATTTCAGCTGCAGAGCTTCGACATGTCATGACAAACCTAGGGGAGAAACTCACAGATGATGAGGTGGATGAAATGATAAGAGAGGCTGATGTTGATGGAGATGGACAAATTAATTATGAGGAGTTTGTGAAAATGATGATGGCCAAGTGAACGGCAGAATTCTTTTCAGAAGTAAGTATATGGCAGGAATTCCACTTCTACCTTGTTCCTGCTAGGGTACTAGAAAGTACAGTAGGTGTGTAGGAACTTTGTTGGTTGCCTCTTCCACATTGAATTGATACCAGGGCTTGCTCTGTGACCAATGTTTGAGCACTGCTTCTGACATATTTATGAAGTTGTGGACAATGTTTGTAGACAGTGGCATAAAACTATGTGAATTTGGGTGCATAATGGCTGATTATGTTCACATTGCTTCACCCAGAGACGGCTGTGGTTGAGCTTGTTAGCCATGTCTTGCCTCCACTCTCAAGTGTCACCCATATTACTATGCATTGTAGTCTACCATGTTCTTTCCCATTTTCTTTGGTACCTCTATTCTACTGCAGAAAGGCCCAGCCCAGTTTGACTACACTAAACTGGGTTTGCATTTCAAAACAAAATTGACCTCTGAGATTGTGGGAAGGAATTTCACACCTCCTGTGGTAGATTTTGTTCTCCATCCCTCCTGCAGAGGTTTTCTCCTTTTTCATTGTGCTCCTCTCCAGCATCTTCAAGTTGCTCTGTCTTTAAGCTGTATAAAGCCCCAGTCCTTATGCTGAGTAAAGTGCTGGTCAAAATACTTGTTGATCAAAACTCGATGCTACAAAAGTTCATTGGCATGAAACAAAGCTTGAAACTCCTTTTTCCCGTGGTTGTAACACAAGTTTCAGAATGAATTTTTTATTTGGTTTTGAACTTGTTATAACTATTCAACAAGTATTTTGAATTATGCACACCAAATGTTAAGATTTAGCATTCAAAACCCAATGTCAATGAAATTTGCTCACTTCAAAGTTTGTAGTTTACCAGCATTTAGAAGTGAATTAGGGTTTTAAAGATGAAAAAAAAGAGGTCTCGACGGCAAAGGTTATTTGAAGTATAACTTTGTTATATCAAAAAATGTTAGGTGGGAAGTGGCATAAGATATCCATATTGTTATGTGGATGGGAAAAAAGACAGACCAACCAAGGTTTGGTGTAGGTGCAAACATGACCTTGCCATGTGTGATCCAGGCAAGGGTGGTGGCACCTTGAATAGGGTGTCACCAGGGTGAGGTCTTGAAAAGGACTCTTGTGTGTTGTAGAAGGGATTGTATTATTGGACCCACATCTACAAGAGGCACATATAAGAGATCATGCAAATGTACTTCCACTTGGCTATGTATATAGGCTTAGTTTCAAGCAACATTGTAGGCATACTTTGAATGATTGGTAGTAATGTAGAGGATCTGTTTCAATTTGGAGGCCATGTGCAAAGAGGGGGGAACATTTAAAGGACTAGTGAGGAAGCAGGGGATGCTTGATAGAGAGGAGAAAGGGGGCGCATGGGAGTCAAAGGTCGTGTTGAATGTGGGTTGGAGGAATGTGTGTGTGTGTGTGTGTGGAACAATAGAGTGTGAGTAGTTTTGGGGGAGTGACATGTGAGGTACAAGATATGGTTTGGGTAGTTGGATGTGTTAGAGTAGGGGGTAGTGCATTCTAGCATCAATGATAGCAAAAGAGGGTGGAAGGATGTAAGCTCATTTGTAGTTGATGTGTAGCATGGGTGTTATATTTGAGTTTGAATTCTTTCTTGGAGTGTACTTTTGTGTTAGAGGCATCTATATTCTGTGTTGGGGAAGAGATGCCAATGGAGTGAAGTTGGCTAAGGAGGTATAGCATGGCATGTTGCTCATTTATGTTTAAAAGGGAAATGTTGGTGTTGTACTTTTCTAAAGGTTGAAAAGAGTGAGGTTTCCAAGTGTGGGGGCGTGGGAATGTTGAAGTGGGAATTACATAACCCATAATGTTACATAATCATTTGCACATAATCCTACTAGCATATTTTGTTTAAATAATAGTTGTGCATGAAAATCACCTATGACTTGGAATTGTAAATAGTTTGAAATGAGAAGGACATGTATTAGAATGTATGTTTTGCATCAAAAATTTAGATATATTGTTGGGTGTATTGTTAAAGACGTTTTTATTTTGCATAATAATTTTAACATTAATGTAAAAAAAATGTGGTAGAATGTTGTCTTTCAATGGTGGTATTATCACTCATATTTTATCAAGAAAACTAACATCATGAAGGTTTTGTGATGATGTTGAAAATATATTTTAAATGTTAATGAAATTGATGTTATTTTTTAGCATATGGCACATTGTAATCTATAGCATTTAACATTTTCATGTCATTACAAACAAATGAAGTCCATTGTACATTTTCATTAATATATCATCATTAATGTTTGGAATCGATTGATATTTTTGTTTAATTGAAATACAAGACCTGAATGTATCATAATGCCATTGACATTAATTGTTATTATTATTTTCATGATTTTTGGTTTAAATGGGTCATCATTTTATTTTTTTAATCTAATATTGAAGAATGCATTGTATAATACAAATAAGTGTAATTTTCTTACATACTTGCACCTCCACTTAGAAAAATATGTAAAGGTTTTGTTGGATTTATATTTTAATATGTAATATGTCATCACCAATGTTTCATTGTTCATCATTAAATTGTTGCATTATGATGAAAAATCTTCGTATGGTATAGGTTCATCTACTTGTTGACAAAATTTGTGAATTATTTTGTTTTTTTGCATATGATTTTTTTATGATGGATCATATTGTTTAATTTTTTTGGATTATTTTCATTTTCAGTTTATTGCAAATTTGTAATAAATTATTTCATGAATTTAGTCTTTTTCTTAAATTGAGCTTGCAAATTGCCCCATTAATCATCCTATTTCTAATTGAATTAAAATTACATACAAGTAATTTTATTTGAATTGATCATGAACATGAAGAGGCACATGTTTATTTTCCTTTTCATATCCATGTTGGTGGGGGTAAAGGGAAAGGAGTGAGGTAGTTATTAAGAGGTAAACATTTGAATATAAGATATTTATTATAAAAGTTAGCAAGAAAGGATGTAGTTATTAGGAAAGGGATGAAATAGTTAGGCTTGAAAATGAGGTGAATATGAATTTTTTTGGAATTGTCCTTTGAATCGACATATGGATGACCATAAGATAAAAAAAATTTATTCACCCATATATACCAATTCCTTGTTCCTATTGATACTAAATAATTAAAAAAACATTCTTATGTTGAATAGTGAAATATATGTATATGTGTGTGTGTGTAAGTTTGATATATTTAAACTTTGTATATATATGTAATCTGCATTTAACTTGACAAGGATTGAAGAGTCATCCACTTTTCCATGCTTGCATCCTTTTCTATATTATTATTATTATTATTATTATTATTTTCAACCTTGCAAATGAAAACAATCCAATTGATCAAAATGTTAGTATAGTTCTATATTTCAGACATTTCAACACTATCAATTGGAATAGTCTCGATCCACTTTTGAAACATCTTTCAAAACCAATGTAAACTTCTTGTCCAACAATTAATATTGCTGAAAATTTCAACAAATTAATATACTCAACCAAATTATTCAACACAAACAAAGGAAGTTCAAAGTTTTACGAGTGGGAATTCAACTTATCTTTCAAATTAATGAAATCACAATTAATTCATGGTTCTTGACTTAATCACCATATTGACAAATTCCACCAAACCAACAAATTCATTGAACGAGTTGTTAAAATTAGCATTCACAAAGGCACATTCAATTTTAAGGAAGTCACAAACAAATTTATGGTTCCAAACTTAATTTTTAAATGTATTTAATATAAACAAGGTGACTATAACTCAATATCAGAATATATTGGAATATTTTCATTTTAATAAAACATTCTTTGAATAGTATTTTTGATTTCACATCATACCCAAAAAAATCCATTAATTTCAAGTGTATCAAAAAACATAGAAAGAATGATTTTCCCAATACCGCATTGGGTGAACCAAATTGCTTGTATATATTATGAATGTCCCATGCCTTAGACTAGATTACCTAGCCTTCAGGGTGTCTGAGTCCAAATCTATCATTTCTAGGGTTTAATTTGGTCACTAAGAAAAAAAAATTCATGGAATTCTCAGCTTGCAAGAGACCTATGTCAAGGTTGGGCAGTATGAATGAGAAGACACTTGAACTTTTCCAACAATTGCAACCAGAGGAGATGATTGCAGATGGATTCACATTTGTTCAACTGCTTGATGCTTGTGTTAGTTTACGAGCACTTGAAGAGGGCAGACACATTCATATGCAGATCATTGAATGGGGCTGTGAGTCAGATGCTTGTGTGGGTAGTAGCCTTGTTGACATGTATTCCAAGTGCGGAAGCATAGAGGATGCTCTGAGAGTGTTCAATAGGATGCCAGAATCCAATGTGGTTGCTTGGAGTGCCATGATTTTGGGACATGTGAAGTCTGGCCAAGGCCTGAAGGAACTGGAATTATCTCATCAAATGGAGCAGCAAGGGGAGACCCTGTCACCTTTGGGGGAGTGCTGATTGCTTGTGCCAGAGTAGCAGCCCTGGACGACAGCAAGCATGTTCATGAAGAAATCGTTTGAAATTGGTGTGGAATCCAAAGCGTTTGTGTGTAATAGCCCAGTTGACATGTATACCAAATGTGTGAGTATGGAGGATGCTTGGAAAGTGTTTAACAGGATGCCCACTCGCAATATGATTGCTTGGAGTGCCATGATTTTTGGACATGTGAAATGTTGGGAAGGGCACAAGGCATTTGCTTTATACTGACAAGTGCAATGAGAAGAGGTGGCACAAGCCAGACCCCGTAAATTTTGTGGGAGTCCTGAATGCACGTGCTAGTGTAGCAGCTCTTGAAGAAGGCAGGAATATTTGAGGAAAGAATTATTCAATGTAACAACAAGTCTGATATTTTTCTAGATAGTAGCCTTGTTGACATGCATGCTAAATGTGGGAGCTTGGAGGATACTTGGAGGGTATTTAACAAGATGCCCATTCATGATATGGTTTCTTGGACTACCATGCTTGGAGGCTATGCCATGCATGGCCAGGGCAAGGAAGCCCTTAGACATTTTGAGTAGATGTGTGAAAAAGGTGTAGAAATAGATAAGATCACTTTTATTTCTCTTCTGTCAGCTTGTAGCCATGCAGACATAGTGGATGAAGGCCTCCACTATTTTGAATCCCTGCACTTAGTTTATGGTATTCCTGCAACAGTTGAGCACTATGTCTGCATTATTGATCTTCTTGCTCAAGCTGGCTGTCTGGAGGAGGCAGGTGATCTGATTAACATGAGGTTCTGTGCACCACATGCTGTTGTGTGGAAGGCCTTGCTTTGTGCTTGCAGTATGCATGGTAATGTGGAGATGGGAGAACATATTGCAAAACAAGTTGTTGAATTGGACCAAGGAAACTGGACTAGCCTGGCTATGTGCTGCTATCGAACATATATGCTTTTGCTTGCAAGTGGGATCTGTGTGCCAATGTCCAATGACAGATCCCAGAAAGAGGTGTGAAGACACAGCTGGAGTGCACCTGGATTGAGGTGAGTAATGAGGTATACACCTTTGTATTGGATGATCAACATCCTCAAATGACTGAAATTTTTTGCAGAGCTAAAGCGATTATCCAGGCATATGAAGAATGCTGGGTATTTGTCAGACACCAAATCCATGCTACATGACATATGTGTGGAAGAAAAGGTTTCCATTTGTGTCAACACAGTGAGATGTTGGCCATTGCATTTGGGCTCATCAGCACATGTGCTGATACTGCACTCCGTAGTTTCAGGAATCTGTGGATGCCTGGTGACTGCCATGTTGCCACCAAGTTCATTTCCAAAATAGTTAAGGGATACAAAACACTTCCATCACTTTGAGGATGGGCTTTGTTCTTGCAGTGATTATTGGTGATCCTGCCTGCTTTTCCTTCTTGACTCACATCTCAGGTTCGGCTGTGTAGAGTATTGTGAGCCCTTCTTTTATATAGCAAATGGTAGAGCTGTTCGTGACAAGAAGAGTTCATATTGATAGATTATTCATCAATTCATACAGGACAATTTGAGGAGAGACATGCAGTGTCTTCCTGACTGGATGAGGCCACAAAATTTGATTTGTAATGCTTTAAACTCAGTCAATCCATTAGATTGAATGAATGTATTTCCCACATGGGGTGTACCAGAGTTAAATTTTCATGCCAGCTTCTGTGTACCATGTCCCACTTGGAGGCGATACTAGAAAGAAACTGATTTGCTGTAGAAGTGAACAAATGGAGTTTGGAATTGATGTAGAAGCATTGCCACATTGAGGGTGCGGTATCTGGTAACAATATGGAACATTATTTCCACTGGTCAGATTGCTAAGTCCACAAGTTCTTCAGCAGGTGAACATTTTGCACATTCCAGAAGCTTTGTCACACTGTGACTTGCAATGCTTAAGTCAGGAGCTGATTGGCAGGCTTGTTGGAAGATGCAAATTTTGCTCAAAAAGTGTCAAGTTGGGGGGTTCATTATGACCACATTTTGCATGGATTTTTAAATACCAGCATAGTGCATCTATTCACCTCCATTACAAAATTTATTGAAGGTGGAAGGCCAAAAACACACCTTATTCAGAACAGACAACAAGAGAAGAGAAGCAATATTCTTGATATCAAGAAAACATGTTGGCACATATGAATGCTAAGGTTTTGTGAGTAGGGAACAGAAAACCTTATAACTTGAAAATGGTAAAGCCACATTCAAATCATACAATATGGAAGGACAGGCAATAGAGATATCGGACAGATGATGAAAAATACACATATATGCCTTATTTTCACTACATGATGATTGACCATGCCCATAGTTTTGTCCATCAACCATATTGTATTAGACAAAAGAAGTCTGTGTTACACTAAAAGAACCAAACTTTGGAAAAATTTCATATACAATTCTTAAAGTATCCATAGACCATATCTCTAAAGAGATGTAGTGAGTTCAGGCATTTTATGTATTTTCAATTTCCAATATCTGTCAAGACTAAGTTGCTGAAACCTTTGGGCAAGTTAGGATGAAGCTCGCATCTGTTCCCAAACAGTACAATGTGATCATAGTCTAAGCGGTGGTGACCTGCAAAGGGAGTAAGCTTTAGCAACACCTCATAACATAGCACTGCTAAGGTATAAACATCTGCCTTTTATCTCAATCTTTCTTTTCAATCCATCTTTGAATGCCTTCAGCACTTGAGTCACCCTCCCAAAATCAGTCCACACCACAATATCTTTCATAAGAATAGAGAAATCTCCATTCTTACAATGAAGAAAAAACCCACAGCAAGGTTAACACTTAACACTTCCTCAAGGCGCCACAGAAAGTTCCAAACTAGGAAAGACAAAAACAAACAAAAAAACAGCGGTATGAACAAAGTGCCAGTCCACACGACAATGTCTGAGGTCTAGTAAACCCCCTTAGTACAGCTAGCAACCCAGATCCTAGGTTTTCTTACTTCTTCTCTTGCATCCTTCCTAGATTTTCTCTCCTATACTTTGTTTCATCTTCTTGTATTTCATTTGAGGAACAATTAGAGAGGTATCAGTGGCTTTCAGATTTACATTACAGATATGGAATACAACTGCATATAGTTTCTCCTTTCCCATTGCAAGGAACAGGAACATTTCATAAGTTTATGTCAGAAACAACCTGGCCCTGACTCCATCATTGCACATCTCCCCCATCAGCACCCCACTCGATGGAGTATCCACGTACCCATGTCTTTCAAACAGAAATAGCCAGCCAGCAATTCCCAGATCTGCTATACACCAGAATCTTGATCACATCAGACAACCGCCTCAATACCATCACTTGTCATTTAGGAATGGAGATCGCCCAAGGGGGTCAAGGACATGTTGGTCACCAAAACATTGAGTCCGAGCATCAACAGTTTCAACAACCACTTTTGCATATCATAAGGTTTCTTCAATGCCAAAAAATGCACAAATCCTTGGTCCCCTTTGACAATCTCCTTTCCTTTTCCAAGCTCCCCATGGATCTATTCTTTATGTTAGCCCTTCAAGGTCAAACCTGTCCCGTTTTCCCACCAAATTCTCCTAATCATCTCCACCCAATATTGTGGGACTGACTGACATCCGGAGAGCACCCTGGGTGCTGAACCAAAAAACCTAGTCTACTCAACAGGACTTTAAGAGTGACCAGAAGCAGAGTCTCACACTTTCTGAAAGCTTGGCATCTTGCCTATCTACTTTATCCATCACAAGTTAAGATCTTATGCAAAACCCTCCACAGAGGAGATAGGAGACATTAAGTTGGGGACACTTTACCGATGACTATCAGGTGTGCAACTCTGATGCACAGCAAAAATTCTACAACTCCAACATGTTGATAGAGCTGTTGAAAAACACAAAGACACTCTTCTCAACTACGAGACGATGGTAAAATAGTAAGCATCCGAAGTAAGGCAGAAACCACCCCTTCTCCATCCTAAAAGGTTGCCCTAATTTGCATAGGGCATGAGCTTCCACAGTTGAAAATTTCTTCCATTTCAGAACATGCTCACTTAGTTCCTGCGGATCACAATCGTCGTCTAAATACAGTACAAAAAAATTGGCAAGGTTGTGCAAATGTGTCAGAGATATTAATGGTACACCATCCTCCCATTTGCTTGTTGGTTGAAACTTGGAACCAATGTCGGTCTTGTATATGTATAGGATAAGGGCCTGAGTATACGGAAGGGCCTGTAATAAGGTCCTTTTCCTATGTAAAGCAGAGCTGGGATTTTTCGGTTTTTAGAAATAGTGAAAGGCTAGCTGGTACCTTCCGCTGGTCAGAATCTCCCAGTACAGCCTGGCTAGTACCTTCCGCTGCAGAAGATGCCGCGCAGGTTTCTTCAGGGAGGTAATGGAGCTGAAAATACAACTGAAAAATTCAGGCAGTGCTTTGTGTGTCCTTAGGGGGAGGGCATTCTCAGAATAAGGGGCCCACCTGAAGCAAAGCTGAGGCAGCCCCCCTTATTCTGAGAATGGCCTCCCCCCGGGGTTTTACCGTGCACTTTACCGTGTGTACAGCACAGCTATTGAACATTCTAAATCTAAAAAGTTCCTCCTCTCAGCAGAGGAACTGAACTTTGATGGTTATAAGGTGCCCACTGAGTACACTGTGAAAATGACATCTTTGCTTCACTCCTGCAGATGGTATCCACACTAGTAGCAAGGATCCTACCAACCTGGTATGAGTTGAGGTAATACCAGCCTTATACCTATACTGGCCTGGTAGGGTTTAGGGACATGAGGTAATACCAGCCTTGTACCCATTTTATACCAGTCTCAATACCAGGCATAAAACTTATTCAGATCGGAATAAATCAGTCTTGAACCCAATACCAGAACCAGATTGGTATTATTATTTTTTAACATACTTGGTAGAAGTGAAATTTAAATTTCACACTATTGTAACGACATATTTTCATTTCACATGCATATATTCATTATTGTTGTCTTAAGTCTCAACAAACTTAACACTATCATTCATTCCAAATCAGATTCATGGTTATTGCATATAATCCAAATTTGCATCTCAAACTACATTGTAAAAAACTCCAAAAACAATATTACAATTCATTTCATCATAATCTAACACTACAAAAAATTCACACTAAAAGATGAACATAGAATTCATTGTATAAGTCTATGCTTCTTTGTCTTACTGAAATCATGAACCCAAATTACAACATAATCCCATGTTTTGTTGAAAAAATCCCAAAACAACATTTAAATTTTTTGTTATATCAAAACAAAGTATGTGATTTTTCTACTAGAAGTACCTCCAGCTCTTCCTATTCTTCTCCAAAAAAAACTTTCTATCTCATCTTCCTCTCCTCTTTGTTCTATAGAACTCTCTCCCCTTTAGAACCATCCCAAGTCACATCATTATGATCCAAAACAACAAGAACTCAAAATTCAAACTAACAAAGTTCCCTGATTATTCCCTATCCTAACTTCCTTGTTCATCCCAAATCACATACTTAATTTACCCCTTTAACAATACCCAATATTAGCCTGGTATGAAAAAATAAAATTAAAATACAAGAAGTTCACTGGTGTGTTCAAAATCAATCCAGACCAACTATGGTTAAAGAGTTTTATGCATAGTTATCATTTTCTCTCCCTTTCTTGGATGTTTTTTTATATAAAATTTGGAAGGGTTTCATCAGTTCTATGATTGTTGAAAATTAGGGATCGAAGAAGCCCACCATCAGCATGTACATAGACTTGATGTGAAAAGATTTTGCACAAGATCCTTCTAATGTGATGAAAAAGGAAGACATCTTCCTAATTTTGATTCATTATAGTCACAAAAACAAAAGGTTTATCAATTTTTGGAGATGATGGTTGGAAGCTAAGCATTGTGCATCGTTGTGCTTGTGAAGAAAGTTGGTGATGCAACTTCTCATTTAAAAGGAACGATGACATTGTGGTAGTCCAATGGGAGGTTGTTTAAATAGAGATCATTATGAAATGTTCTATTCTTGTTTAGAACACATGAAACTTTGGTGCAAGTGAGTTATTTTTGTGAAGGTGCTTGAGCGGAGCTTAATGTTTTTTTTGGATTTTTTACGCATGTATAATGTGGCTTGACAAAAGGAGATTTGGTTGCACAATGACAAGGTAGGTAGTTAAGGGTCAATTAACTACATTTTTGGGAAAATAATGACCCAATGCCATTTTCATGTTTTAAGTGTCATCCTCTCAACTTTTTTGGGGGGGGGTTTTATGGTCTTAGTGATTAATCCTCCCAATGACCCACTAAATTTTAATATAACCATTAATATTATTTTTCACTCTCAAAATGCCAATCAAATGAATTTGTGCCAAAAAAAACAATTCATTTAAAGGTGTTCAAATATGGTTGAATAGTTCAAGAGTAATGAACAATACACTTCAAGTATATTGGTGGTGTGGATGCACAATGGTGTGGTGGAAACAATTGGAATGGCATGTGAACCTATTTGGATTATTTTCCCACTTACTCCTTGGTATTCATTGGTGTTAGGCATAATAACTTAATGAGACATTTCAGGTAATTGAAAAAACTTTTTAGGTTTATCATTTGCTAAGTAGTTGGTCAACATGTGGGTGAGGCACAAGTCTTTTAGAGCCATGGTCACATTAACACAATCTTGTCAAGATGATGTAGTTTTTTACAACTATGTGAATTTTTTAATGATTTGGGAGTCATTATGGTTGTGTGTGTGGTTTCTTTCCACCCTTGTATTTCCACTCTTTGTTACAAGGTGAGTGAATTTGTACAAACCCTAGTTAAAAGAAATTTTGTTTAATTCTGCAAGAAACCTTCTTCATACATTCATGTACAAACAAATATGACACCCACTTCTTATAAACCCATGTATATTGAAAATCCCAACCTAATCCGAATGTGTTCAAACAAAAAAATTAAATTGTTGTATCTCCTCCAAGATTATATTGTTATGCAACACAATTTCACTCCTTTGCCCTTGACGCCTTCAAATGAATAGAACATGGTTTATGGTTGGAATGCATTGGTGGTAGTGAGAACTAACCATAGGTCCTACCTCAAACAACTTGCCACTAGTGGTGCCCCAAGGTAGCCACTCCAATTTGAAAATGTGTTTGGATCCCATTGAGCTAGTTTATCCTAGATACTATGATTCAAAAAGTGATTCTTCTAATGTAACTTTGTACAATGGGGAACAACCTCCTTGCTAGATCCATGTGTTGAACCATAATTTACTAGTTTTAAATGGCACAAATTTTGTACAAAGTTAAATGGAAATGAATTTTCATAATTTTTTCTTTGCAATTTTGTCACATATCCCATCTATGCATGCTACTAGCTACAAATCTATTTTGAAATCACTACCTTAAACTTGGTTTCTTTCATTTTTTATCAAACCCCAAAACTACAAATTTGCTTTCAAATCACTCCCTTAAACTTGGATTTTTTAAGTTTTTATCAACCCTAAAGCTACAAATTTGCTTTCAAAATGTAAACCTTCAATTTATTTATTTTCAATTGTTGTCAAATCCTAAACCTTTATCCTTTGTTTCTTTTGTACAATTTGGATTAAACCTTTTTTTTCATTGAGTTTTTTAAATTTTGGTACATTTTCTATCTATGCCTATTGGCAATTATTGATTTTGGTTTCAAAATGTAAACCTTATACTTTGTTTTTTTTGGTTGCTCTCAGACCCTAAAGTTGTCAAACCCTAAACCTTTCCCCTTTGTTTTTTTTAAAAATATAATTCGGACTACACCTCTTCTTTTTTGTGTTTTAAAAATTGTAGTACACACTTTGTTTATGTCAATTGGCAATTACAAATTATGGTTTCAAAATGTACACCCTATACTTGCTCTCTTTCAATTGTTGCCAAACCCTAAAGTTGTCAAACCCTTAACCCGTCCTCTTTTGTTTTTCTGTTTTTTTTCGTATAATTTAGATTAAACCTCTTCTTTCTCATGTTTTTAAAAGTTTGGTACATCGGCATATTCACAATTAGGGTACCCAAAAGGATGGTCTAACAAAAAGAATGACTACAAAGGACTATTTTGGATTTTTATTCCATTAACTATTTCATAATTATAATGGAGTGGTATATGACTATAACTAAAATGATGTCATGTTAATTTAGTAAATATTCCAAAATTAGATTGGATACAATATAGATGTCCTTTAAAGTCCTTTTAAGTAATTTGAATCATTTTTAAATTATAATTCTCATCTTAATGAATCAGAATGTATTAACAATGCAATTAATTTCAATTTTCTTTCATGTATAAATAATGCATACATTTATGTTTGGCAATGTTCATATAATGCATTTGATTATAAAATATATGATATAAATTTTTTGAAGGCTACCAAATCCATTCTGAAAGGGTTGCAAGGAAAATGATTTTTTTTTCTCTCCATTTGGTTTTTTTTGGTATTCATTAGGCTTAAAATTTGTGGCCCCAAATTTTTGCAATATGTGCAAGAAATTTTCATGTAAGAAAACATGTTAAGTTGTATATAAAATCTTATGTATTCATTTTTTCATTTTTTCCCCCCAAAATATTTATCCATAAATACATACACATGTGAAAACCCACCACCACCATGAAAATTATCATAGTTTGAATTATCCAATATTTTTCACTTAAATTTATTCCATGTCATTTCTATATTCGGTAGATAACAAAAATAAAGTCCTTGACTCCTATGTCCAAAAAGGGGTGCCTTGATAAAGAATATGCCCACACACTCTAGTATGCATGTTGGCAATTATAGATTTTGCTCTCAATTGATTAACTCTAAACCTAGTCTCTTTTAGTTGTTATTAGACCTTAAAGTTGTTAAACCCTAAACCCCTACCCTTTGTGTTTTTTTAATTTTTTAAATGGATTATTTAAAGTTTTGTCTTGGCATTTTTAATTCTAGTACATACTCTATCCATGCTTGTCGATAGTTGTAGATTTGTTCTAAATTGATTAATCCTAAACTTGGTCTCTTTTAGTTGTTGTTAAACCCTAAAGTTGTTAAACCTTAAACCCCTCCCTTTTGTTTTTTTTCTTTTTTTTTGGTTTTTTTTTTGGGGGTATAATTTGAATTATTTATAATTTTGTCTTTACCTTTTTATTTCTTATACATTTTGTTTATGCTTGTTGGTGGTTATAAATTTTGATTTCAATTGATTAATCTTAAACCTAATATCTTTTAGTTGTTGTTAAACCCTATTAAAGTTGTCAAACCCTTAAAGCTCTCCCTTTTGTTTTCTCTTTTGTATAATTTGGATTATTTAGAGTTTTGTTTTTGTACATACTTTATTTATGCTTGTTGGCAATTATAATTTCACTCTCAATTTATTAACTTTAAACTTGGTCTCTTTTAGTTGTTATTAAACCTTAAAGTTGTCAAACCTTAAATCCCCCCCCTTTGTCTTGTTTTCTTTATAATTTGCATCAATTATAGTTTTGTCTTTTGCCTTTTTAATTTTGATACATATTCTATCTATGCTTGTTGACAGTTTCAATTTATTAACCTTAAACCCGGTCTATTTTAATTGTTATTAGACCCTAAAGTTGTCAAACCCTAAACACCTCCCCTTTGTTTTTTTTTGGGTCTAATTTGGATTATTTAAAGTTTTGTATTTGCCTATTAATTCTAGTACATATTTTATATATGCCTATTAGTAGTTATAGATTATGCTTTCAATTGATTAACCCTAACATGGTCTCTATTAATTGTTGTTAAACCTTAAACCCTTCCCCTATGCTTTCTTTTATATATAATTTGGATTATTTAGAGTTCTATCTTTGTTTTTTGATTATAGTACACATTTCAATTATGCATGTTGGGAACTACAAATTTTGGCTCGAAAATGTAATCCCTATACATTTTTTTCAATTGTTGGTAGACCCTAAATCTGTCTCCTTACAAAACTACAAATTATGTTGATTGTTTCCATTGATTCAAGTGCATTTCAAAGTCAACTAGGTTTGGAGGGAATTTACCTTGACCAACTCATGACCCAACAAAGTGATTGTGAAATAATAGTTAATAAGAGGCCCACAAAAGAACTTTGGAAAGAAAAATCCTTAAGGTGAATTGTAGATTTTATACATTCGAGTTTCTTAGCTAGCTTCTACAACCATCACTTCACACTTTATAGTCAAGGAAGAAAAAATGTGTCGCAATTTATACCCAACCATGTTTCACAACAACACATTTTGGGTTTTTTGTTACTAGACTTTATGACTATGTATTAATTAGAAAGGACATTTGCGATTAATGATTATTGAATTACTAAACCCATGTCTTTTCACCCATTTAGTCACAAAGGACATATAATTATAAAGCCCAATCCTATTATTAATTATTCTTATTTTCTTATAATATTGAAATTCCATGTCATTATTGAACTTGTACATATGACATGTAAAATGCATGCCATTCAACCTAGTTGTTTTACTCAATTAAGAGTTACAAAAAACGCCTTGATAGATGGATAACAAGTGTTAAAATTTTATAAACACATGTTCAATTATGAGTCATTATACATGAACAAAAGTGAATTTAGCCTAACTTAGGTAGCCTAGGTGGCTAGTTTAGCTTAGCTAATCTAGGTTACCTAACCTAGGCTAAGTAGTCTAGGTTAAAAATAAACCTCAACCTCTTAACCTAAGTAGCCTAAACTAAGCTACCTAATCTAGGTTAAGTGGCCTAAGTATCATAAATTGCAAATACAAGGACTTGAACTCCTCACCTCCACTTTCGGTTCAAGTCCTCATCCAAAAGGCGATGGGAGCTCTGCCGTCACCTTCTTTGTTGCAGCAAGAACAAAACAGAAGGCGACGTTACTACCATTGCCATCCGCGCTGCAACAAAAAAAAGGAAAAAAACAGCTTGCTGCAACAAAACCAAAACAGAAGCAAAGAGAAGGGCTTAAGGTAGGGAGCTTACCTTCAAGCTCGTGTTTTGGGTCCCGCTTTAGGTGCTCTAGAGCTCTGACGATCTGAGCTCTAACAATGGAGTTCGTGAACCTGCTTCTTCAAGTGCATTGTCATGGCTGTGCTCTCGCTCAAATCGGAGCTCTGGCAATTGAGTGAGCGAAATCAGGTGAGGTAGGTAGGAGGGGGGAGGAGGGGGGAGGGAAACTTTTTGGGGCAGAGAAGAGGCTGAAAAAATCAAGAACTCTCAAAATCCACTATAGGCATGATGAGTGAGCATGTGGTGAAGGCTGAACAGCCCAGATGCCAGCAAACAATTTCTGTTGCCTTAATAATTTATGTGTGCCAAAGGGGAGTTTACTCAAATGGGCCAATTGACTGGGGAAGATTTCAAATGGCCAATAAGTTTTGTTTGCTGACACACAGTTCAGAGGTTGCAGCCAGTGTTTCTTTTTTTTCAGTTGTCTCAGGTTGCATCAAAAGAGGTAATCAGCAAGAGGATTTAGCCAGCTCTGGTTACGAGACAAATAAAGAAGTAGAAAGTCTAGGAATCTTATTAGATGTTGCCCCAACCACCAGAATATCTATCTATGAAGGAAGGAAGGTCGGTTTGTTTTGTTTTTGTATTGTAGTTATGAGATCCACCAAACTGGGATGCTTCCGATTGTGTTCTCTGTGTCTTTGGAAAGCTCTCTCCCTGGAGGGGTGCATGGGCTTGGTTCCCTCGCGTTTGAACTTGCAGTGCAAAAGTTCTGGAATATTGAATTTTTTTCAATGAAAATTCAATTAAATCGTAGCTAAAAATCAAGGAGGAATTGGAATGTGCCTTCGGTGTTGTTGGAAAGTTCTTGACGAGCAGGATTTAAAAGAATTTATTTGATAAGATTTTGATTTAGAATGTGAGGAGATATTGATTTTTTAAGTGATTTCTGCCACTAAAAATTCAAATAAATTCCAACAAACCAGGTTTCGGAAGGAAAAATCAGTTGAGGACATGGTAACACTTGGGCCAACAGTACAGGCCACACTAGTATAGATTAAATAGGGGATTTCAAAAGACGAAAGCTTGAAATCTGCCCAAATCCTTCAAAAAAATCATAGCAAGTTTATAAGTTTCTTCTTCCTCAAAATGTGTCTAATTTTTAGAAAATTTGTCAAAGAGTTACCTGGAGCATGTGGCTTGGGACATTTGGGATCTAGCACCAACATGGGGCATGCGCCATGACTTTATGGGGGACTAGAATTTTGAACAATGTTCATGAGCAGCTAACCATGGAGAAAAAGCTAGAGAAAGCAAAAAGGTAATATAATAAAGTCATCCTCTCTTTCACCCTCTGTTCCCTGTGCTTTCACCCCCTATCCCCTCTTTCAGTGATATCAAATCTCGTTATGAAATGCTGAAACTCAGCATTTAATGCACAAGGTTCGAGAGTAATTATAATAGTTGTACAAATAAGAGCAGTGGAGGCGCTCAGGAAAAAGGAAAGAGGGGATGAAACTCGTTTTACCACCAAAATTGGTGGAAAAACTAGTTTCGGTCCATGTTATTTCGTTTTGTAAAATTTCATTCGTTGTTACACATTTGATGCCCTCTTATGCTGAAACAGGCTGTTCTCGCCCCCTAATCACCTGTAAAATTTCATTCCCAGTTACACATTTGATGTCCTATTATGCTGAAACAGGCAGTTCTCGCCCCCTAATCACCTGTAAAATTTCATTCCCAGTTACACATTTGATGTCCTATTATGCTGAAACAGGCAGTTCTCGCCCCCTAATCAGCTGTAAATTTTCATTCCCAGTTACACATTTGATTGTCCTAGTGCTGAAACAGGCTGTTCTCGCCCCCTAATCACCTGACTTTATGGATAACTTTAATTTATAGAATAAGAGCAAAGTTCCGAATATGTACTGTGGCAAGCTCTAACCAGCCTTGATTTTCTTTGCTGACAATGGTGGGCACCATACATCAAGGACCACTTGCATCCAATATCTAAAAGCCAAAAAAATCAGCCATAGCATGAAGTTGCAGTGTACTTAAAGTTGTCTATCTTTGAAGATTGTACATGGGGTGTTTTGAAGTAAATAATTCTTTGTCATACTTTTGTATGTAAAATTTCAACTAGCTAATTTGTTCTTTGTACGCTATAAGTATTTTCTTGTGGACAAGGGCTTTCTGTATGTATCTGCTTCATATTTGTTTATGTAAAAAGTTTATGAATTTAGTCCTACTAGTTTGACATAAATTTATTTCAGCGTTTGCTTATTCAAGGAGAATAACAAGATTCGATCTTTTTACTCGTTTTATTACATCAAAAACCCAGTAGTTCACCGAGTGGCCTTAACATAGGACAAAATTCAAGTAATATTATTAATAAACCCATTTACTATGCAAGCCCATTACTAAATAATGTTGAAATAAACTATTCTGCAACAGAAAAGGAAGCATTAACAATTATCTATGCATTCAAAAAAAATTAGAAATTATCTACTTGGAAATATTTTTACAATTTTTGTTGATCATCAAGTTGACATTTCAATCAACAAGTCTACGATGTATAAGGGTTGTCACCATTGCTGAGGTTTTCCTTGTTGGTATTTATAATCTCTTTATTTGGTTGTATTGTTAATTCCAATTGCATCCATGGATATCATGCTTCCATAGTGCTTGCAACTTGCTATAATATGTATATCATAGACATTTGTGAGCACTTTGGTAGCCCAATAACCATGACTTGAAGTAATGAAAGGTGCACAAAAGAGAAATGGAAAATGGAAAAACTTGTGGTGATTGCACAAAGGGTGAAATATGCACAAGTTTAAAACTTTGAGCTTGCAAGATCAAAATAAAACCACATTATGCACATTTGTGAATTTTCAAAAATCAAAATATACTTGTATTATGCATATTTGAATTCCCATTATCAAAATAGACCCCCAATTATGTACATTTGTGATCCCAATATCAAAATAAAAACCCATTATGCATATTTTGCACATTTGTGAGTTCCTCGGATCAAAGCAAACTTGCATTGTGCATATTTGAACTCCCAAGATTTAAAAAAACCCCCAATTATGTATCTTGGAACTTCCAAAATCAAAGTAGATCTAGTCCACTATGCGCATTTGTGATCCAAAATCAAAATAGAAACCCATTATGCATATCCATGAGCTTCCAACATCAAAACATATCCCCATTCTACATATTTGACCCCCATGATAAAAACAAACCCCCATTTAAAAGCACATTTGTGAGTTCCCTATATTGAAATAAACATGTAGTGTACATATTTCAATTCTTATGACCAAATGAACCCCCAATATGTATCTTTGAGCCTTCAAAATCAAAAAAAATTATCATTATGCACATTTGTGATTCCAATATCAAATCAAAAACCCATTATGCATATTTGAACCCCAAGATTAAAATAGACCCCATTACACATATATGAACCCTGAGTATAAAAACAAATCCCCATTATTCACATGATGTGTGAGGTCCCACTATCAAAACAAAAATGCAAACTAACATTCAAAGTAAAATCTATGAATAAAATCAAATTAACACTTTATATGTTCCATTTATGCCATAGTTTATAAGTTCTTTAATCAAGTCAAATACGAATTTCACATAATTAATGCAAAGGTCTGTATCCATTTAACCCTACCTCAAAAATTCAAAACTTAATATACCTACCCAATTTAAAGAATTCTCACAATGCATATTCTATCCCAAGTTTGGCAATTCGAGGTGCCATGCGTCACCATTATAGGCCACCATAACTACCAAATAGAGACATCCATGTCATCTCATAACCATCAAAACAAGGATATGTTCCATTTGATTGATACTTTTTAACCATCAAAACAAACATTTGATTAGAAAATTGTGTATGATAAAAAATACATATGTCTCATTTGACTCAAGGTTTACACATTTTGTCCTTTTTTACTAGAGGTGTCCTTTTTGTTGTCCTACTTGACTAAGTGTCATAGTTGAATGGCTTGAAAAGCCATGCTTTCTTATAGTGGAAAGATGCAAGCTGGGAATGATGGACTAATACCTAGGAGTTTTGTATCATGATCTAGCTACATAAGTTCCCTTATTGTGTTTATGTAAAAACCAAACATATAACAATATAGCAAGTTTTCGATTCACCCAACATTGTGCTGAATATTGTCCAACAAATAAGTGATGTTTTTGTTCTAGATTGTGATAGATGTTTAGGAAAATCCCTTAATTTGCCTAAACACATATCACAATCTAATCCACCGAGGTAGAGAAACTTGGTGTCCGTATGCTTTTTCCAAATGCAAACAAATAATCAATTAATTCAAACTAAGGGAGTGAGGTGCATGACCCCAAACAAGCTACAATAAGCAAAATTGCAATAAAATACATGCAATAATGAACATGTGGATAATGTGGTGTAGTAAGTGATTCTTGTGGTTGTAGTAATTACACATTCAAACATTTGGACATCTAGGAAATATTAATGATGTGAGGACAATTTGTGGTACTCCAACAAGTGGTGGGGACAAGTTTGGTAGCATAATAGATAGTGGGGATAGGTGTGGTAGCACAATATATGGCATATAGCATATCAAGTCTCTTGGGTGCTTTCAACATTCCACCAACACAAATTAAATGTTCTACAATGCCCCTTATCAAGGCAAGAATCCAAATTAGACCCTACATTTTTTACAAAAAAATATTTCAATTACACATATGCCAAGAAGTCTAGCATACTTGTTTTATATGCAAGACACAACAATGGCTTCACCAAATTTGATTAAGACACCAACCACTGCATCCCCAAAAACAAGAAACAAACCCTTGAAATCATTTTTTTCTTGCAAATATCAAGCTAATTTATAACTTTGAATCTTCTATGTATGTAGGACCCATGAATCATAAGTCCACCAAAACCCAACAAGGTTCATGTTGCAACACTACTAGGTTATGTGAAGTTGACTACAAATTAGTTATGGAGCTTCAATTGTCATTGATTTTATATATGGTATGCACTTATCAATGTCAAATTAATTTCAACATAACTCTAGTGTAAGTTATGGATATTGTGGAGCAATTTGTGAATATATAATTGGTCTTCTCTTAGGTCTCATACCAAACTACTGTTCATATAAAGTTGATGTCATGACAATGAATAGCTAAGAAACTACAACCCAACAAGGAATTTCTTAAAGACTACTTACCATTTATCTTTTTGTGAATCTTGAATGGATTAGTGAAAAAATTATGTGTGAGACATGTATGCCAACTCGTTTCACATATGTAGATTTGTGTGGGCATCAAAGTGCTATTGATTGACTTAATTTCTAAGTGGAAGGTTGCAACAACAATAATTTATGGGTTAAATGGAAGTAAGGTTAGTGGGAAATAGATACTCAATGAATATGTGGCAAATGCGATGCGACCATATGGGATATGATAGGAGATCCTTGCCTATTACATGTGAAAACACACTTGGGGGGCAGGGGTCAAGATTGTTGTCACATTATATTTTTTTCAAAGGTTCCATGTTTGAACTTCAATTGTTTCATTATTATGAAGGAATTTCATAATTTTTTGCATATTATGAAAGGTCAAAACCCAAAAAAATCAAATACCAAAAAAATTGCATTTATTTATTTCATATGATGTGATGTTAGACATGTTTGTACCAAAAATATATATGTCACGTGCACATTGAAATATCACACTAAAAAAATCCAAATATATTCAATAAAAGATTGAAATTATTTTTTTATCTTTATGGAATTTTTAGTATCTATTAAACATTGTGATTCCATGTGATTGGAATAAGTTTGTGAACCGTGTGAAGAATTTGATAATTATCACGTAGCACAAATTGACGTTTTTCAAGGCGATGACCATAAGTATGTGGTAAATTAACATATTGATAAACAATCAATTTCAAATGTTTTAAGATGACAAAATATGTAAGGTGGGCCTTTTATTTCATACATTTTTTGGTCAACTAATTCAAACGCGAACCTAATGTAGTCCAAAAAGAAAAATGGGCTTTATTATATTGCATATAACATAAATATACCCATTCTTCTTTGAATTTTTTTAATAGTTTTTTCAAATAATATTATATAGAATTAACTTGTGAAAATCAAAATATCAAGTCCAAACACCAAAAGTGAAACGCAAGATCAAATGCAACACATTTTGTAGATGTATATTTTTCACATATGTTATGAAATTGCCCAAATCCCCCCCCCCCCCCCCCCCCCCCCCCCAAATGTAATGTGTTTTCACCCTTACACATGAAAGGCACCCACCCCGATAGTTAGTCATTTTTTGGTCACCCAAGTTCTTAAGATGTGTAATTCATGAAATGTTAAGTAACCAACTTATGCTTTGAAACTTTATAATGGGTAATGCATAATAGATGTAAAGGACAAGCGCCTTTGTTTGTGGAGAGTTTTGTTGAGCTACCAAATGAAAGCATGTATATGAAATACATTATATCATGGCAATAAAGTCCTTCCATTGTGTTAACTTATGCCCCTTACAAAGGTGTATGTAGTAAGCCCTTTTGGATGGGTATTGATTATGGTATCAAACCTACAATGTGACAAATATAACTATCTTGTGCAATGTGATTAAGAGGATATAACTACATATGCCAAGCTTAACACTATGAAAATATAGTGTGATTTGCAACTAGCCTTACATGTGGGTTCTTGAGCTACAATCACCATTTGCAACTTCATTGCAACTCATCATATTTTGCAACATAAGTGTTATTAGACAAGTTGCATGAGTTGTAGTGGACACGATTCATTGTATGTGGAACCATATACATATACAATTCATGCAATTTAGTTGTAATTAGGCAAGAACAATTATTATGCAACTCCAATGCAATAAGTTTACAACTACCATTGTAATGTCATGTTAACATTTTTTTTCATCCATCCATCAATGATGAACTATGTTGATTTGTGTTGTAACTCCTTTGCAATTGTAGGTGTGATGGAAACACATTAAAGGTTGCAACTATGTGACATTGGCACAAGGTGGTATTTGTGTGTAATTGCAATGTACCCAATTTGCAAATGGCAATTAGGTGACTATTATGGAATAACTACTAGGTAGTTCAACCATTAACAAATCTAATGATTGTTTGACTTTTTGTTCATCCATCAACAAACTTAATGTTGCATGATTTTTTATTCATCCATCGACAAACTTAATGTTGCATGATTTTTTGTTCATCTATGACAAACAAAATTTGTTGATGTTCTTTACAACTAAGTCTTTAATTATGGGTTCCAATGTAGTTGAATGACAATTAATTTTGATAGTATTGGACAACTAAATTACAACTTACAATGTAATTGTGAAGACCTTGCACACACATTATCATCGTCCAAATTATGATAGATAGTGTAAAATTGCATTCTATGAGTATCTATAAATATGAAATGGATTTGAAATTGTATGCATTGACATTCAAGGTTGGAAATTGCATCGTAAAAACATTTTTCTAGTTTTTTTCTATTGAAATAAAAATTGATTATAAATTTAAATATTATTGCCCAAGTTATTTATAACAAAAAAATTCCTTTACCTAAACAAAAGGTCATCAAAAAAATGGTGAACCACAATAATAAAATACTTTCATCTAAAAAATATTTTAAAATAAATAATTACATTTTTTTGTTGAAATTGAGTTTGAACCATAATTTATTCATTCCACTTTGTCTACTTGAAATCTACCATATTATGATATTCAATGTCACATGTGAAATGAGATCAATAACATGTACATAACCTTATAATGCACAACAGATATTTAAATATCCATCCTTTCAACTCAAATAAAAACAAGTTTATAATTGTAGTGCCATTAATTGAACTTATATATTAGTAAAATGTAACATACATAACATTGATACAAACTAAACTACAATTCGTTACACTTGCATACAATGGTGCTTTTCAAAATAAAATGCATCACATAATTGGACTATTGAGGTTATAATTCACCATATTTGGTCTATTACTTCACCTTTTTTGTTTTAGATTTTTATTTTTTGGCATGTATTGGTTTGAATTACTACACAACAAACAACACATTCAATGACATAATTATTAGCAACATAATCAAATTATAGAACATCACATGTGCATGTTCTTTTATTCAAGATTATATTTTTCAAACAAAACCACCATTTTTTTTTTGGAAAAACCTTACCTTGTATCCCCAAGTTTAATTTTGATGGATGCAAACATGATCAAAGTTTGGCCCCATAACACAAGAACAACAAAAGTCACCATAAATGCTCAAAAATAAAATGTGTGTTTGAACAAACTAGTTTTATTTCAACTCCACCTTCCACCTCAAAAAATATAAATGTTCAAACACAAACAAAATCCCTAGTTCATGATTATTGTAAAATAAATACAACCTTCACAAATCCTTCATCATTATAAATTACATTTTACAAGTCAATCCTTAAAGAAAATGGAAGTTTTTTCGCACTATTTTTCTTTAATATATGCAAATAAACATCTCAAAACATAAATCACGAACCTTCAACTTCCAATAACAAGAATTTTCAACCTTCAAGAATAAGAGTTCAAGAACTTTCAAGCTTTAAGAATAAAAACAAAAACCTTCAATTAGTTCCAATTTTTTTTAAAAACTTATAACAACTTATCAACTTTACTTTTAAACTGGATTTTTTTAAAAAAAATCAATTATGTTGCACATGATATAATAATTGCATCACCAAATTTTTTTTAAATGCACAAAATGTTTAAGGCAAAAGACCTTCACCTTTCTAGTCCATCGTGATTTTATTGACAATAGGCATAGGTGCATAAGGGTTGTTAATGCAAAAGGGGAAATATGATGATTTATTATACCATGTATCATTTGCTTAGGGGTTTCCTGCCCAAATTTCAAATTCCAAGTTGAAATTTAATTGCATATTAATTATTCACATTGATCACATGGTTGATTTAGTTGATTGACTAATGTGTTCACATGATGGTTTGGCTAATTTGGTTACTTTGGCTTACATGTTTATTAGATGTTAATGGTAAAAGGAAAATATATATACTCTATAATTCATTTTGAATTTTTTTATAATAGACATAGGTGCACGATTGGCTTGAAGGAAATGGCCTTTGTTGATGAAACAATTAGTGGCACAAATAGTTGCATCAATGGCAATCATTGACAATTAGTTGCAAACAAGTTGAAAATTGTCATATCTAATGGGCAATGAAAATGCATAAACATGGCATGATCATATGTGTTAAGGTTATACATTAGTTGCAAAATATTCACTAATTGGGTGTTACATTTACCTTAGTTGAAATGTAATTGTCAAATGCTACTAAAGTCAAAGATAATGGACTACAACCATATTTACATTGTGTACATTTTATATATTATATAAATATCCATCTTGCAAGTAATTTGCAATTACAATACAACTTGAATTTTTAATATGACATTTTATTTATTAATTTGACATATTCTTATGGGGTAATTGCAACATAATTGTAGGGCAATCTAGTTGCCATATACATGATTTTCATATTGTAATTAATTTATGCCTAAGTTAACACTACCATATACCAAACCTCTCCTAAACCTAAAGTGAACCCAATACAAATTTAACCTTTTTAAAAACTTAATATAATCTAAACTAGAAATAAAGTTAAATGCATATTGTTCAAACTTAATGCAAACCTAATCCATACCCAACCTAGACCTAAACCTATCCCAAACCTAAACCCAACTTAATGTGAACCCAACCAAAATTTTAACTAATTTAAACCCAAACTAGCGTGTACTCGTTGCGTTCGCTACCGATGCATAATGCACCCATCCCCCCCCCCCCCCCCCCAATCGTAAAGTAACAAATATTTGTAAATTTTCATATTCATGTTAGATAGGGTAATAGAGTGAGGTAAAAATGGCAAGGTAGTTATAAAATGGACTGAGGTAATTATTAGAAAATGTGTTAGATAGGGTAATAAAATGAGGTAAAAATGGCAAGGTAGTTATAAAATGGATTGAAGTAGTTATTAGAAAAGGTGGGAAATTGTTCTTCGTGCTGGATGGATGATTTAACATCCCCAAAATCGGGCGGGTTCAGGGGTTGCTTCATTTCTCATCCCCAAAACGCTTCAAAACGGAATCAGGGGTTGCTTCATTTCTCATCCCCAAGAGTTTTCATATATAAGATTTAAACCAATCTAATCCAAACCTAATTCAAACCTATTCAAATCTAGCATGAATTTAAACCAACTTAGTCAAAACCTAAGCCAAACTTTAACCATCACCTTATTCAAACTTGGGTCAAAATAAAACCAAACCTAACCAACGTAGTCTAAACCTAAGCCAAATTTTGCCCAAACCTAGGCCAACCTAAACTTGACTTTAAACTTGAAACTAATCTATTTTGAACCTAATCCAAACTTAATTCAACCCCAACTTGAACTTATATTTCACCCCAACCCACAAAACATGGCATGTCGCGATTTGGACATGTGCCACACACCAATTGCTTATAAATGAAGCCATGTGGATGAATATGGACCCTTCAACAATATACATGACATCATAATATTTTGATTGTTGATTATTAAAAGTGGGACATGGCCTCCTTAAATTGACTTGATTGCATGCCAAATGGTGACATTTCAATGGTGCAAAATATATTTTTGCCAAAAAAACAATGATTGGATGAACTAAATTAAAACAACGAAATGGAATTGTGCATGTATATTACAACTATAGTCAGTAAAATTACATTTACAACCAAGGACATAAATGGTAAAGTTGATACATAATCATGTAAGTAGGAGTGGCATATATAACTAAAAACCCAATCATGGATCTAATTCATTTTGGCATAATGTACAATATTGGCTTGACCTTGCAAGCTACGTGCTCAAAAACAAGGAAAAACATTTTGAGAAATTTCAAGAGCTCATGGTGTGAAAACAAGAAAGAAAACCAAAATAATTGTACACAAAAAAGAAAAGTTGACGAAAAGAAAGTTGGCAAGGAAGACAAGGGAAAAGGCAAGTACATGAAAAGATTCATTGGTAATATTTTCAAGTTGCTCAAATTGAATGAAGTTTGTCATGAAACCATTGGTTCTTTCTAATACAAATGCATGATTTTGTTTTGTTTTGGAGAGGGTCGAATTGAAGGAAAACAATCAAGTGTAAAAAGGGGAAGAAATAATTTAGTGCAAGAAACATGGAACATACTTGATGCGTCGCATTCTTCCAATACACCTGTTGTGCCCTTGTTGTTGTTGGCTTGTGCCCGACACACTATTTGGCAATATTAAGCTCTTCTCAATTCTTTTGGTTTGGAAATACAATTCTCTTATTTGGCAAACACATTCTTTTGGCCTCTTTTTCTTGGTTGGCTTGAAATGTTCATTTGTTTTTGTTATATTTCTTATTTGGTAAGCATGTTCCTCTTGCTCCTTCTATTTCTTCCTATTTGATAATACATTTTTCTCTCGTTGTTTGGCAAAGATTGCCCCTTGCTACTACTAATTTATTTGGAACCATGTTGCTTTTGCTTCATTGTGATTTCTTGTTTTGCAAATAAGTTCCTCTTGCTTCTTCTTATTGTGTGGCATCACATTCCTTTTTCTTTTTCTATCTCTTATGTGCCAAACACCTCCCACTTGCATTTTTTGTTTCTTGTCTGACAAACATGTTCCTATTACTTTATTTTTACTTAGCAACATAGACTTTTTGCTCTCTTGTTCTTGTGTGGCAACATGTTTCTTCTATTTTTTCCACTTTTGCTTATCAATACCCTCTTCTTGTTTTCGTTATTTCTTGTTTGCCCACCTTAACACAAAGCATTGTTCCATTTTGAATTTGTTTGCATTGATTTGCTTTTGTTAGGAAGAATCTTTTAAGTTTTGGAATTGTTATTATTGGAACTTTTGTTGCATCTTGTCTTTCC
This sequence comes from Sphagnum contortum, assembly GCA_963920785.1. Lineage (NCBI taxonomy): Eukaryota > Viridiplantae > Streptophyta > Sphagnopsida > Sphagnales > Sphagnaceae > Sphagnum > Sphagnum contortum. Next base: position 914,769 of record OY987277.1, on the reverse strand, counting down.
CTTTGTGCTAATTGTATTCAAAAACTTGTGTGCATTGTAGTTATGGAAACTTTCTTGAAAGGTTGTTGAGGAATGTAACATTAGGTTGTTAGGTTTTGGGTGAAATCTTTTTGCTGTGGTTGGGAATGAGGATTTTTCTACACCAAAACATGAGAATACTTGGTTGGGAGGAATGTGAGAATGCATTCAAGTAAAAAAACAATGGCATTTGGTGTAAAGGTGAAAAGACATTAAGGTTAAGGTTGTAATCTTGAATGAGATTGCAAAATTGTCAAGAATTAATTTGTTATTGCAATCCTTCATGAAGGAGGGGGGAAGTTGTTAGATCTCATTAATAGACTTAAAAAGAAAGTGGTGATTGAGTGATGTTTGGTGAAGAGGAGACATTGAAACAATTACAAAAAAGAAGAAAAAAAGGAAGATTGAGGGAGAGGTGGTGGCAATTGCAAGAAAAAACAATAGGGTAGGGGAGAGGGATAGGTGGGAGAAGGGGGGGGGGGGGGGGGGAGATAGGGAGAAACTAAATGAGTAGGGGAGCAAAGTGGGAGGTAAAGTGACGAGGGAAGGGCAACTAAGGGATGGGAAGGGTGGGGTTGGGAAGGGTGGGGGAGGGGCAGGAAAGGGATTGCTAGGAGGAGGGAAATATAAACAACTCAAAGGGAAAGGAAAAGCAAAGGAAGCAGGGGATGCCATGGATGGGGAGTTGTGGACAACACGCATGCCAACCTCAAAGCGGCGCCACTCTCTTCACCCTTCACAATCTACAATTATAAGTATGTGATCAAATCCTTTTTCCTACTCCTATATGAAAACATATATGCCCTATTAGTCAACAATTGTAAGACTTCCAACTCTTTGTAGGGCACCTTCATATATCCAAGGCAATGAAATCCTTTGTGCTACAATTATAACATTGAATACATTTTTCTTCATGCCAAGTGCCACCAACTTGGACATAAGTGTGTCCTAGGATGGTGTGGCCATAAAACATGCTTATAAACAAAAGAGTTTGAAACAAAAGTTTGGCTCTCATAACAAATAACCAAGGAGGGAATCCCTTCATGCCTTGATGGTTTTCCTACATGAGTCAATATGTTCAAGTTGAATAAAATGCAGCCCTTGTCATAAAAAAAATTGTGACCACCTTTCAATAGTCCATTAAAGCAATGAATGAAAAAGGAGAATGTGTTGCTATGTTGATTTGTTCATGCATGCCAAATCCAAGGAAAATAAGAATTTTGTTGCCAAATATGCCTTTTCGGCATTGGTTAGGTTTATATATAATGGGCATGCAATAATGCACCTTGGCTTTTTATAATGTAATGTTATCCAAATGCAAAAAAACCAACCATCATGTATTTGTTGACATCCCCTCGTATTATTAACATTTCCATTGAACACTTCATTATTGTGTATAATTGGACATGTACTATATGAAAAAATAGAAAGGGAACAATCATCTAGAATTAGAAAGTTCATTGTGACACCTGCATGGAAGCTAATGTTTATGATTCCAAAATTAGCAAAAAACCAAAAAGAATCCACATTATTCATGTTGCATGTTGATGTCCTTTAGATTTAATCCTATGGCAAGTTTGTAGATCGGCCAATCAACATAGATGATGTGGATGGTGAAGAGGATGTACGACATGATTTACCTTGCCCTTATTGCTATGAGGACTTTGATGCCACCTCTCTATGTTCGCATCTTGAAGATGAACATTACTTTGAATCTAAGGTTGTTGTAAGTTTTTGACTCATACTACATAAGCTTTAAACTTCAAATGGATTTCATTTGTCACCCACCTAAATTACCAAAGGACATTATTCCTTCAACATGACTTTCCTAGTCTAATGACATCAAGTCTTGCAATGTAGGTCCCTTTTTGTATCTATAATTAATTGCATTTGTTTTTTAAATCTTTTGTTGATCATGGTTCAATCTAATAGCCTCCAATAATTCTTAGGAACTTCATTTGTTGAAGTAACTTTGTTTCTACACCTATGTGTATGTTGTGTTACTATTAACACCATAGAAGTACACCACAAATTCTCCATGGGGTCATGTAATTATTGATGTAAGGTATGCAAGTTGTTATGATGGCATTTAGACATTTCTTGCATATTCATTTTTATTTCTATTAGAATATATTTGATAATTGCATGTGTGGGGTGGAAAGTAGACATGCCCAATTTGTGCAACAAAGATTCCAAAAGACATGGTTGGTCACATTACAATGCAACATGGCCAATTTTTTAAGATATCCTTTTGATTTTTTTGAAAGGGGTGGTTGGTTGTTGTTGTATGTAAAGTAAAAAAATGTGGAATCAATGTGAATGCTTTCTTATCAATGTCATAGGGATTCATAACTTTCAAGTTTTCATGAAAATATGAATTCAATATGAGGACCTAGCAATTTTGTTTTTATTGGAATAACATGTTATTACATGTATAATTTGGTTTTCTCACAACTTTTTCATGGTGCATTTGATTTGAAGCATTTGGGGGTTAACATAAACAAATGAATATTTTCATGACTACATAAATTAGATCCTTAACAACAAATCACTTGCAACGACGAAAAAAATTTAAAAGGGTTGGGCCACCTTCAAGTAATACACTTTCACTTCTTAGCAAAGAGCTTCAAGACGCACACTTGCAAGCCCTTCTAGGGGGCACATCTCGATTCAACACCCTCATTGCAAATGTTGCAGATCCCATCCTATCAACTCTTGTGTACAATCTCCCCACGTTTGAATTAGAAGAAACATGTAAACTTTTTCCTACTTTTGATGAGGCACCAATCAAACTTGCTCCTTTGAATCAACACCAAAAACCCTGGTATGTGATTTGGTGTTCTCTCTTATACAACCCCCCGCCCCCCCCCGCCCCCTCCTAGAGTATTTGAATGACTTTTAAACTTTTTTGGGTTCTAGTTTACTTGACCAAGGAAAATATCATGGTATGTTAAGAGCATACTCATGTACTCAACAACTTTTACATGACTAAGTTGCCTTAAAGTCTTTTGGGGTTGGGCTATTTTTAGTCATTAAACATTTTGTAAATTTATATATCATCAAGGATGGTGGGCTATGAGATGAATTTTCAAAAATTGATCTTCTTGGCATCATGACAATGTTGAAGCTTTTCATAATTGTATTGTGCAATATTATTGTGTGTTAGTGGCTTTATTAGGATTTTTTCAAAAAACTTTTCTCACATGGGCTACTATATGGTGGAACAGTGTTGAACCCTCATTAACAACAGAGGAGAGGAAAGAGAGGTTGAAAGAGGCAACTTTGCGTGCCCGATTTGTGCAACAACTTGTGCTTTCAAGTTTGGTGGGTGACCAATAAAATTGATCTCCTATTTATTAATTCCGCATTTGTGGACCCAATAGTTGGATTGTTATGATAAAAGCTTGGTTTTTCTTATGGAAAACCTATTATTATTCAAATCCATTCACACAATGAAAGCATCATTAGATCATGAGTTTTTATTGCAATGAACTAATATTCATAGCTTTCTCTATTTTATTAGAACAAAAGTTTGGAATGTAACTTTTCCCCAACCATAAATCTTGGACCTAACATATCCTTTGCTAAATTGTAGATGCTTATTGGATGACATGATAGTTGGGTTGGCTATTTTGTACAACATCTAACCAAGGCAAAGTTGAAAAAACTAGATTCCATTTTAATTCAAAAGGTAAGCAACTTGATCTCAATGGCACCATATACATTGTTTTTGTCTAAAATGGCGGTAATACTAGTGTCCATATAGAAAAGGATTTTAATCAAAACCCAATATTATATATACATTCTATTCAAGTCTTCAATTTATGTTCAAAGGTTTTGAAAATTTTGAAAAGAATATTGTTGTGCACTAGGGCTTCACAAATGGAGCTAATTTATATATCTTCATTAGCTTTCCATCTATCTTTTGTAATAATTGTAATAATTTGGGTTCTTTTAGCATGCTCCTTGATGCGTGTACATGATTTGGTACATGATGGTGAAACTAATGTTCTAATGTTGTTTTTTAAATGCACCAAGTTTTTACTTTGATCTCTAGGGTTAGGATTTCTTACTTTGTTGGGCGAAAATAAGGGGAGCAATAAGTGATAAGTTTTGAAGGTTTTGGTGGTACCAAATTAGATTGTTCAAATAGCCTATAGGTGGCTTCCTCCAAATATTCCAAGCATACATATATATATATATAATGTTCCAAACATGGAGGTAGAAGGTTGTGGTTACAATGCATTCTTGAATGTTTCCATCGGCATATCTCCATTCATGTCTTTTATCATTTCATGGATCTATTCTAATGAGCAAGGTTTTTCAATCTTAAGCACACATACAACTTTGTGGGAGATTACTATTCATGTGCATGTTTCCTTATGAAAGCACCTCAAATAGACAAAGGAAACAACAAAAAGAGGAAATAAAAAGCCTAGTCTAATTGTGATAGGAAGTTTTAAGATGCGTGGATAACTAAACATTTGGGCAAATGTGTAGGGGACATTGGTATGACCCATGCAATCAAGTACAAGATTTATTCCAGGATCCAAGGCAAGGGAAATTTTTTGATGCCAAAGTTAAATATTTTGTCATGTCTTGGTTAAAAAAAGGTTAAGTAACAATTCGTGTGGGGTAAAAGTAGGGGAAAAACTAAGGCCCAATATGCAGCATGTCTCATAAATAAAGTCATTCAAATGTAATTCATAGGTGAAGCAACCCAAATGGTAGAAAATTAGTGCATATTATAATAAGCTTCCACATTCCTAAAGAGCATAAACCTATGATGAGAATTATTTCCAAGTAGTTAAAGGTCAAAAATCACCTTCAAAACCTAGGTCTAATACCTTTTTGTACTACTTATAAAAACATGTAATTGTTTTACCTTTGTTTTGGGCACAATTGTTTATGCAAGGACAAAATTTGTTTTATTCAAACATCTTTGGTGGCCCATGGGTAGTACACTTAATGGTCCCTTGTTTGGGCCAAAATATTAAATTTTGAAGGGCCTTTGACATCTATTTTTTGTTATCTTAAAACTATTTTTAACGAGATTTTACAAAGGGTAAATCTCCATGTTTTGCTTTTGGTAAAAATTATGGTTGTAAACCTTTGTATATCCTTGGGCCTTTTTTTTGGCAAATTCATTAACAAGGATTGCTTGCAATCTCTTGTAACTTTGGAGTTATGTTTTGAGAATGATCATTCTCAAAACATAACCCTAAGTCATGTGATTAAAAGATTGTCATATGCTACTTCCCACCAAATATTTATGAACTTGATGTTTATAATGAATTTATTAACGCCAACTAATTTCATAAACATAAAAATGATAAAAAAATAATGTAGAGTTGTCAAATTTGATAAAACTTCATGATCGATATTTCATTTTCAATGTTGATTTGAACATGTTTTTAATTTTGATTAAAAGGCTTCAATTAAAATATTACAAAAAAGTTTAAGTTGAATTTTAATGGTTTTATTTTATTATATCTGATTTAGTTAATAAAATATGATTAATGTAAAATTATTATAAATTGAAAACACATAAAAACTAGTTATTAAAAAGTTAATAATTTAAATCTAAAATTATAATTATAATAGGATTCATCTTGATTTATTTGTAAATTTGACTTTCCATGCAAATGAAATATTACCATCATGTCAAATTCAATGTTATTACTTGTTGGAATTATGAACGTTATGAAAATAATCAATATCAAATCCATTAACAAATGTATGGATATAGAATGTGGTTTAATGATTTAAAATACTCAATACATGTTGTTCGTTTGATATGAAATATTAAAATTTTGGACATTTAAGACAAGTTGCAATCATAATGTGTAAATCAAAAAAAGTATTTATAATTTACGATTCATCTTTCAAAACATAAATGATGTATTAACTAATATGTTGTCAAATTGAAATTGTATTTGTTGAATGAAAAGGTGAAACACAAATGCACTTGAATGTGAATTATACATGCTTAAATAACAACACGCACAAAGAAATTATAAAGACGTCGAGACTTGATACATAGTGATAATATGTTGAAAGACATGTGATTTATGGTTAACATGCAATTGATTTAGCCAAAATATGAAATCTTTGAATAATGTTATGTTTGAAACCAAGAGTAAGACTTTGAACATGTTTCAATTACATAAAAAATGGAAAAATTATTTAATTAATTTTTAATGATAAACTATTATGGTTTTTAAAGTTTTGCCTATTTCAATTTGTACTTAATTTGCCGGCATTGGTTTATTGCCCATAATTTTTTCATTGTCTTTTTTGTTGCATTCCTTACTTTCCTTTTCTTTCTTGTAAAGCCTTAATGGCAACAAGTCATTTTTGCTAGACTCCTATCATGCATTTAATTCAATTAATAACACACATTGAGAAAAAATTATAACCCTACAACATATCCATGAGATGTAGAAACTACACATGATTTAATATATTCATAACACTTTCAACATTGCTCAAATACTTTTGATTAATGTAATATTGAGGTAGCTTCAACACATGTTTGTAGAATAATTAATGAAATTTGAATTTTTCTTATAAGAATAAAATATTTTAAAATACTCCAAAAGAGTATGTATTTTCCTTCACAAATCAAGAACTATATGTTGTTTATGTTGCAACAACAAGATCACAATAGATCTAATAATACAATGTTTTTAAAAACTTTAGAATTAATGTCAAACATGCCAACATACTACGATAATTATAAATAGAATGTAAATATAAAAATGATATTTTTGTATCATAAGTTATGCAATAAACAAGACAAATTGTTTTCTTCTAGGAGGTCATATTTGCATAAGGGACAAGGATTGCCAAACGAGTTCTTAAAAACATATAAAGCTTGGTTGGAGGAATTGATTGATGGCATGGCAAGTGAAAAGTTGGAGAAGAAGAAGGCAACATCATATATATAGTTCCACAAGTGTGCCCACATATCTAGGATTGGATCTTGTTTTGGGATTCTTTTGTGAAGTAGGATTTGTTAGTTCTACTAATGTTCCCCGTGATGCACGTGCTTTGGGGGTGAAATGCATTGTTACTTCTTTTAATTCAATTGGTATTCAACTACAATTATATGTTCTAATTCACATGCCCTAGAACCATGATGAATTAATGATGGACTTCACCCCTAAATGGGAGAGGCTAAACACCAAATGCATCTTCCCTAATCATTTACATTGGCCAAGACTATGCCAAGTTGTACATCCACATCCATAAGCATGGGGCATGTTCTCACAAGGCCAACAAAAGGAGGATTTTCATCTTTTTCATTGGATATGAATGGGGTGATGTTGGGATTGGTCACATCCATTTGCCAAACCCCATTACTTTTTGCCATCACAATGATAACTTTTAAAGTAGGGGCCCATTTTCTATTTCTCGACTTGCAACCAATATTCTATGTGAAAGTATGGGAGTTTTAGGCTTGATTGCAACCATGGCTTCAACATTGTTACCAACAACTTGCCAAATTGGAAAAACAATTTCAAAAGAAAATACTATCAATTAGTCATGATGGTGGGCCAATCAACAATTGTGGGTCTTCGCATGAAAAATGCAGACCTTGAACCATGCCCATATTAGATTTAGACATCCATGGGTGCAACCAAGAGAAAATGTGGGCTTACTAAGATTGAGTTTTTGGTGTAGTTGAACCCCATCCTCCCAATAAATTAGTCCATTTAGCTCCAAACTGTGATGACAAATGTTACATCATATGATGTGTTGGTTGGAGGGGTTATGTTGTATGGTCTAAACGAGATATAATGAGCCAATGTGTTTACTTTGCATTTAAAACTATTGTTTTTTTTGGGGTCATTTTTTTTTCTTCAAAAAACATGTTTTCCTAAAGAGGAATTTTCAAATGAAATGTTTTGAAACTTTTTATATATTGTATTTATAGTTGCCCCAATGTGTCATTTTTTTCACAATCAAATTTGGAGAAATATGAACTTTTGAAACTGCATAGATTTTGCTAGATTTTGTGTTTCGTCTTCAAAATTTGTCATAATTTCAAATCATACCAAAACATGTTAACATTTTCAAGTTTCATTTTTAATGTTATAAGCTACAATTTTTTTAAAACAACATCTACATTGCATCACATTTACATGTCGAAAAGGACACATGAATTTTTTTAAGCCTTAATTTTTGATAAACCCAAAATTAAAAAATATGAAAGTTTGAATGATTTTGAGATGTGTCTAACATCACCTTATTATTATTAAGAAATTAAGGATGTAATAAATTTTATAATGAAAATTAAAGGGCCTTTTATGAAAGTAGTGTCATTAAATGAGGCTATTAAACATCCTTTATTCAAACCAAACTTTGAAATTGGAATTTTGTTTGGTCCATTTTAGATTTTTTAATATCCATATTATTCAATAAGAATTACAGAAAGGTTGACATTTTGACATCAATTTTGGCTCATTTGAGCTCATCTGCACCTTGTATCCCATGGGATTTGTATTAAACTTTCCAAAGGAGATTGTTTCCTATAAACTTGGGTGGTAATTAAGAGATGGACATAGGAAAAACATGTTTATGTTTTTTGTTTTTTTGAATTTGGATTCTTGCAATTGGCAAATGAGTTCTCTTGAAACACAAAAGATGATACTTTAGAGCCACAATGTGGGGATAAATCCTCCAAACACAAAAAAACCATAACCCCATTCACGTTGAAATAAATTCCAACCAAAAATAACAAACTACATGAAACTAATTTCCTACAACAAATACCTAAAATATATTCCCCCTTCAACTTTGATTTCTTTTTAAATTAGTGGAGATTTGACTCATCTAACATTTACAATTTTTTTTAAAACTTCAAATTATTACGATTGTTGCTAAATCAAGGTTCTAAATGGACATCCCAAAATGGGATGGCGACTTAGCAAACATCCCCAAATTTGAACATCCTTAGTCAAGATTTGAATAGGTGTGACATGTTGGTTTTGGAATGAACTAAACTTGGTGAACAACAAAAACACGTCCAAACAATGTTAGGCAAAAACATGATAAGTATTGAAAGGAAACAATAAATCAAACTTTATAACTTAGCCAAAAAGGTTACCTCTATTAACATAATCAATCATTAGTATAAACTAGCCAAAATACATATTCAAAATGCCTATCTAAATTGACTTACTGAAAGTGCCTATCAAAAGTGATTAAAATTGCCTATCAAACTTCATATTTTTGGCATGTTCAAAGGTCAAACCAACTTTGATTGAAGCTATTGATATAAAGTTGAAAAGCTCTTTCCAAGGCCTAAAAAATGGACCCTTCAAACATTCAATTTGGAGTCCTTTTGAAGTTATGAGTTTTGGAAAAATTTCTTGAAAATATTCAATTTTTTTGTTAGTAGCAACCAAGAGGATAAGTGACAAGGACAGTAGAACTACAAGACATAGACAAACTTAAATACTCTATTACCTATCATAGGCAATTAATTATAACTAGTCAATTGGAAAAGAAATGGTAGGACTTCAAAAGGGCTCTATAAAAGAGGATTGGGGCATTATGGGGATGACCATATGGGAGGAATATAAGAAAGAAGGAATGGGAGATGGAAGAGTGAAAATAACATTAGTTGATTGAATAGTTGAGAGAATCAAGAGGGCCATGCATTGGAACCTTCAATACCATGAAAATCAATGTTGTTCTTCAAGTAATGGAGATGACACGACAATATTTTATTATGATTATTTTGGAGTAATAAATGATGGAATCGTTTGTGCCTGGATGTGGGAATGTCTATATGTACTTGTGTGTGCATGCACAACATGCTTTCTTATTTTAGGATAGAAATAGTTTGCATTTGTGTAGGAGGTTTTACCAAGATAACTATTGACCACATGGACCTTAACACATAGAATTTGTATGCCATGGATATGTGGTATTTCTAGTAATGGGGAATGACAATAATCCAATAGTGATACATTTGGCTATGTGTTATGATTTGGGTGTAAAAATATATTGTTAAGAAACAACATGGATGATGAAAGGTGGGGAATAACAAAAAGATCGAAATGTCGACAAGGAACAACAAAATGACAACAAACAAGAACAAGGGTGTCAAAAAAGGACATTCAAAACACTAAGGGCACTAGTTTGCATGTGAAATTTCCCTTTTTGTGCAATAGGGGACATCAAGATGTTGAGGGTTGAAGGCGTTGGATATGATGTTAGAGGACACTAAAACTACATAGGGGATGTTATGGGCATTAGGTCAAAAAAATTTAATGTTTTATATATATATTGATCTAGGGGTCATTGGGAAGCATGGTAGGAAATACCTTGGGGGGACATTGGATAGGCCCCAAAAATTTGCTTTTGAAACAATGAAAGGTGCCAAAAAAGACATTATAGATGCTATAAATGTTAATGCTTTAATAGGTGAAAATCAAATATCACATTTGTTAAGGGCATATTTATGTTGTCACTATAGGACATAATGAACAAAAGGGTGTTGTCATGGTTGGACATAATGAAGTTGGATTGATTAAGATAGAAGAGAAGGTAGTTTGAATTAGTTTTATAGTGGAAAAACTAGAAATGAACTTTGAAGGAGTTTTGATTTTGAATCATTAGAAGTTGTAGTTTTTTCTTTAAAAGTTCATGCTCAAGTTAAAAGAAGATACTCGATGGAGAATAACATTTTTGGTGACTCTTTGTACTTGTTTTTCAATTTTTGATTTCAATTAATCTTTAGACTATTTTGAAATATGTTTCAATTCATTGTAGATATGATTTTGGTCTAGATATGGACTTCGATCATTTTGATGTGTTTGATTATTTATTTTTTGTAGATTTGTTCTTGTTACATATGTGATAATGTCAATGATAATATGTTAAAAATACATAATATGAATTAGAACATTAAAAAAAAAACATTTAGCAACATTTTGAAATTAATGGAAATGAATATATTTTCATGGACAATCTAGATATGATCATAGATTACCAATGTTTGGTAATTGATTATATATATATTTTAATTATTTAAATAAGATATTTAAATACATTAATGTTTTGACCACATGTCAATTGATTGTCATTGGTAGTACGAAGTAGCATGAAACCCAAGTTCATATCTAATGGATCATGAGTAATGTAATTCATAATGTTGAATCTAGTGAGCCATTATAATCTATTTTCTCTTCACAACAAGAAAATCATAGGTTACTTCTTTAGTTTTGATGCAACTATGCAAAACATTTTGTTGTGATTTGGTCACATAATGAACTTGACAAGCATGACATAATTTCTAGCAAAAAGAAAGTGTTTAACAATTTTTTTAAAATTTTAAAATACATAATAATGTTCTTATCTTCAATACTTGATTTATTAGATTTTTTTATATTTTTTAAATTTAGTAATATTTTCTACAAACATTGTATCACATTGTCTTTTTTTTCTTCACTTGTTCATGTTTGTTTTGGGGACTATCGTTATTTTCATAAAACACACAATTACACTTTCTTCTAATGAATTGTGGAAATGAAAGTTTTCATGAGTAGAATTACATTTTGGAAATTAAAAAAAAACTACGTTGACATAAAATCTTTTGGTTTCCAAGTAAGTTTTGCATGTTTTCATTAATTTTATACCATTTTTTACTTTCATTAATATTAATACCATGACAAAAGTAACAAACGGTATAAAATTAATGAAAAAAAAAGTAAAAAATATTATCAAATTTAAAAGTAATATTAACAAAAGTAATTTAATATTAATTATATGTCACATGTAATGTCAAATTTGTTAACATAGCTGGTGTTCGAAGCATCTTTTCCATGTTTTTCCGGAGGTTTAAAATGATTATTTTCATATGTTATGTTTTAAAGGTTTTAGTCATATACATTATGTTATGATAATGTTGATGACTATCATCTTTTTAGGTTGTAAATGTTCGCCATTGAAAATATATTTGAACTGAGTGCATTTTTAATCATTCAAAAAAATTAAAAAATGGAGTTTCAAAACTGATTTTAAAATGATAAAATGCTGTCAAATAAGGATTTTTATTTATTTTTGGGGTAAAATGATCAATGTACACTTACACAAAGACATGATTATAAATCAATTGCATGTTCATGACTTTGTGATTTATTTTTAATTTTGATGCCCAAATCAAACTATATATAATCTATAGAAGAATTCAAAATGAGTGAAAATTTACATGTTATTGCTCTTGATATTATATGTAATCCCAATTTTTGTTAAAATTGTGTACACTGTAACTTGTAAACACCACTTTGTCAATTGTGCCACGAAGCACTTCTCATATGCTTCTCATATGGGTGAACAAGCCATCAGAAGCACACAAACAAACTTGGAACACATCCAAGCATAGCTCAGACATGAAACCCATCTTATCAAATGCATTGTCCAATTTTCAAAGAAAAAAAACTGCTATTGAGAACATGGAAATCTGTGCTTCTAGATGGAGCTCACAAATCTCTGCGCAGTCAGACACAGAGAGAGGGAGAGAGAGAGAGATGGGGTGGAATCAAACTTAGTAGACCATGATTTGCTCAACTATGCTGCCAATGGCGAGCTCTAATAACTGCATTCTTCCTCAGTTGATTCAAGATCAGGGAGAAAGAGATTCAGCATTCCAAGGGTAAGACATGGATTTCACAGCTCAAAGCTTTTGCTCAAATGGAGATGGATTTAGACAGGCATTGAGCAAAGTGAACTCAGTCAGTCCTGCAGAGAACATGAGCAAAGCAAGTGCAGTGGGTATGTAACAGAAAATAAGTAGCAGCTGGGAAAGTCAACAGCTTACAGCTTCAACTCCCTGTTCACAAAGTGATTCTTCACAACACTCATCTCTTGGCAGTACTCAGAGACCCCACATTCAGTTTCCACAGCTTGCTGAGCTGCACAATGACAGGAATCTGTCATCAATCCTGAGACTGATGTTGGGCAGATGACACAAATCTGAAGCAGCTACTAGGTACACAGGAAATTTGAGATAACTGGTGCTGTTCAACTCTGCTAAAGAGAAACAAGATGATATGACAGGCCACAGGAATGTGAGACACAAAAGGAAAATACTGAACAAAAACTGGAATCCATAAAATACTAACTTCATGTTCACAAGAAGATTGAATGAATGCATCACCACTGATTGTTGGACATTCCAGTACTGGGACTATAACTCTGTTTTAGTGCAATCTGTCACACAAGCCTCCCATGGATGAGAACTCCATGGAATATGATAGCTTAATACACTGTGTTCAGTAGCTTTGGCCTTTGCAGCAGAACCAAATTACCATGTCAAAAACATTGAGATGCAGAAACTCTTATCCACTATTTTGGATTGTCATTTTGCCCCCATCACTAGCCTCAAAAGTTTGCCTGCCTTTCTGTTGAATCCCTGACAATGTAACCTCATACTGGAATGCAAGTGTTGCAGATAAGGGTGATTTTGCAATCTTGATGAAGCGCTCTCCTGAAAAACAATCTTACATGAGTCACCAGCAAGCACCCAATTCAAATGCTTCATCTCCTTTTGACCAAACGGAGCCTCTCAAGTGTATTTCATGTTCCTTTTTCTAATAAAAAACAGCAGCACAAATGAGCCTCTCAATATATGAACAACCCAGTGTGAGAATATCTTTGAACCTGAAATCGATTCCATGATGAGGCGAATGTTGACAGAGTGTGCCCACTTTGTTCCAAGGGCTGCTGTTAACTGGAGCTCAGGCCCATCTGGAATTCCCGCATTTGTCATGACACTTGATTTTGCCTTGTCTGTGAAAGTCACATCTTTGCCTCCAAATCCAGTTTCAGCTCTTACTTGATTTGTGACAACAACAGGCATCCTAAAGGATTCTGCCAGAAACCTAAAACCATAACACCAACCTTCCAAAATATTGATTGTTTGATTGAGAATGAGGAAAGAACCATGGACCACCACCAGCTCCACATAGAAGACAGTGGGTAGAACAAAGAGCCATCTATGATTAAATCTTAAGACACCAGGACTATCTTACAAACACATGATGTTTTAAAGGCACAAGATCAAAATCTGATGAAGCATACAATCTGTGAAAGCAAAGTAAGAGGCCTTTGCAAAAGCTCAAAGCAAAATGCTTGAGTTCAACAAAAGAGGAGGACAACTTCAGTAGGAAACTTTACTTGAGTACTGATGCCAGCTGCCCAAGAACCTCTTGTCTCTGAATGATACGATCGCGTCCATACTCACTGTGAACAAGCACAAACTCACTGTTCAACAAGGACTACTGTCTTGGTAATGTTCTCTACACTGCACATCAATGCCTAAATGGACCTCATGGGATTCTCAAGATTAAAGAAGAAAAGGTCCCATACCTGAGCACAAGAGCAGCAATACTGTCGATCACAAGAAGCTTGATTCGGTGTTCAATAATTGCTTCCTCCAGTCCCTGCAATCTGAAGATCTCACCACAGCCAAGGCACAGAAAAAACTCAACAGAAAAGCTCATAAAGCTTCCACAGCCTACAACATGTTTCTGATGGTGGAAGTTCAGGTCAACAACCATCCTGATTTATAAATATAAATAAACATAGCTGCTGAGCAACAAAATGTGTGTTGGGTTGATGAACAAAAACATTGTTGGTGAGCAGAAGGGCAACTAGCACCTTGCACCTTTGCAAAAGATCAGCCACAGAAGAAGGATGAAGCACAAGAATATGGGCAGCAAGCTGCAAGTTCAATTGGCCACAACTTCAGATGTCTGTTCTCTTATGATCTGAGACACATTTCATCAACACATTTCTGTTCACAATAACAATTTGGAAGACCTTGAAATTTATGTACCTGCTGCAGCAAATTGTCCCCCAAAACTTCTGGGGATAGGGAGTGAGCTATCTCAATCAACCTGTTACAGATCTATCTACCCAGTCAATATTCCAACCTCCCAGTTGCCACAACAGCTGCACGTTTGACATTCCTAGTCATCTGTCAACTGATCCAGAAACAAAAAGCAGACATCATGGAGACACCCAGTAGAAACAAACACCAAGAATTTGCATTCTAATTTACCTGCCTGAAGTGAATTTGTGCTCTGTGTCAATGTAGATCACACCACTGTTGAGCCCACCAAGAGCTTCAGGCATACTTGTCAAGGCTGACAGCATCAGACATAACTGCAAGAAATCAGAAAGCAAGACATGAAGTACGCCCACCAAAAACCTGTCAAAACTGTTACAGGATAATAAGAGGCCAAAACTGAGCTTCTGTTGCATTTCCAGAAGCAACACGAAGACTCAGTCATGGTGATGTTGACTAGCCCTCAAGAAAGAGATAGCTTGCAAAATAATGCATACTGCAACATCAAGCAATTTTACCCATACCTGAGTCTTTCCAATGCCTGCAGGTCCCACTACCTCTGTAACAATCCCAAAGGGAATGCCGCCCCAAAGTGCACCATCAAGACCTTGTAGTCCTGTTGGCAGATGCCCATAAGCTGGCTCGGTCTTTGCACGTTCCTTCATAATGTCCAAAACCTGTAGAATCAAGAAAAACTGCTTCAGACTAGTGTGCACATTAAAAAATTAACCACAATCCAGGATGACCCTGGGAGTGTAAATCACAGATTGCACAAGAAAAAATTCATACAAACTTCAAGCTCACGACATGCACCACTGCACACATACATACAGGATGAAAAACACACACAATCTTGTCTATGTTTTATTTTTCTAAAGAAAGCTTCTTCTCTGCAGAACAGAGAAAAACAGTTTGAACAAAGGTTTTCCAGACTTACTGAGTGACATGGGGGACACACTTTTTGACTTATGAATGCCACCGCTGACAACAAAGCCTCCATGGGCACATCCAAAAGTTCCATCAACTCCAGCTCTGTCTTGCACAGTACATCCTGAACCCAGCAGCAGTGACATTTGAGAATTGGAAACTTTAAAATACAAAATCTTCAAGAGTCCGATTGTGGGGTGCAACTAAATAGTGAAACACATGCAGCTTTCAACTCTATCAGGTAAATGGGCCCTTCAAATATAATGGGTTTCATTGAAGTAAAACAGCACATAGATTGTGCTCTGTGTGTCCCAATGAAATGCCCACATGCACACAGACCTCCCTCCTACCCTAATCTTGTTGGAAGATGAAAAGAATGGTTGTCAAAGGTTTTGCACTGTGGATTACACAGAAGAGATATCTTCCAAGAGTCCTACAAAAGTCCATAGCATATGTAACTCTATGCACACATGCACTGCACAAAACAATTTAAACAAACAAAACACTCTGCCAACATCTCCCATTTTTTTTGTTTTTATTTCTGATTGGAACAGCACCCCCAAATCTATCAGCTTACATGACCAGCAGTTGCCACCTACGAGAAGAAACAAACTGGAAAGGAAGAAGACTTGGTCACGATTGTTTGTTGGTCTTGCACTCAAAAGAGACGTAGTTTTAAACCCCAAACCCTAAACCCTAGAATCCTCCTCTTTCAAGCTGCAACAAGCTTGTGCCGAAGGTAAGCTTCATTTCCATGTTTAGTTTGTCCCTGTGCAAGCAAGCCAGCAAGCCAGCCAGCCAGCCAGCCAGCCATCTCTCAGAAGTAAAATGCAGACAAGAAATCACCAGGGTACACAAATTCAGCAACAAAAAGAAGAGATTTATGAAGGATTTCGTACTTTGGCAGTGAGAAGATTGCGAGCAGTGAAGACATGGGCGACTTTCTCCTCCACCCCCATCCTGTTCACCTTCCTGCCCGCCATCGATTCCTTTTCCTCTCAACTCCTTTTGGAATCCTTGTGACCTACCTGCCGCACGGCTGCCGTATGTAAAACTTCATCAAAACCATTCCATTGTCGCCGTTACCAAAAGACAAGCGAGCGACCGAGTTGGAGAGAAAATTCTCCATTCTAAGAAACAAGTCACAGAAGAGGAGTCAAGTGTTCATGGGTTCAGCAGTTTTCGTCGGTTTCTTACAGAACCTAGACGGACTTGTTTTCTTCCTCTTCTCCAACATTGCTTGCGCTATAACATCGCAGGAGGGCTTTTCTTTCAGGATTTAGGGTTTAGGGAAGGACTTTTTTTCTCAAGAGCTCTCAGATTTTGAGAGTTCAATTTCTGGGTTCTTTGATCTGATCAGAGTTTCTTCATCTGGTTGCAAGGCACAAGCATCGGGTAATAGAATTGAAGTGTGGTTCAAATTTGTTGCAGCAGCATTTTATTTGTATGATGGGTGGTTTCTGGCACAAAAAGAAAGAGAGAGAATATGTCACTGGCAGCAGCAGGGGTGAAATCTGAAGTGCATGCTAACATGCTAATTGTAGAGATCAAATTCACAATTTTACTTTCCAAACACACAGGCAGGTAGGCAGTCATATCCAATGGTGGATTCAAGTGATACCAATGACATGTCAATAGCTAACAATGACTTTCATGCAATTCCTAAGGTAGTTCATGAAAGCGATCATCAGCAACTCAATCACTGATCCAACCAGAAGCAATTCAATCCTGGTGTTCTGGTCACAGGCTCAGCAATGCTTTGAAGTCAGATAAGTGTGCAGCATCATCTACAGCTTTTTCTTTCATCTCCTACTCCATTCCTCCATCCATCTGCACAGAACATGAAAAAGCAAAGGACTCTGTCATACCAATAAGGTGGAGGAGATCACAAATATCACAGTACTTAGCAGGGACATGTCACCATCATGGAGGCTAGTTGATGTTTCTTTCAAGCTTCCACTAGAGTGCATACATAGCCTACAACATCAATGGAGAGAGGAAAGGGACGCACACAAACATGGGTAAGGATGTATAATATAGCCTACAACATCACTGGAGAGAGGAAAGGGACGCACACAAACATGGGTAAGGATGTATAATATAGCCTACAACATCACTGGAGAGAGGAAAGGGACGCACACAAACATGGGTAAGGATGTATTATAACTTGCATTACGAACATGGTTTAAGCAAAATGACTAGTGAGGGAACCCAAACTGTCATTACAATAGTTAGATGAGCACACTAATGCCATCACCATGACTGCTGCGCTTTCACTTGAAGAGCATCAAGATTGCTATCAACAATTTCACTGCATGCAAACTCACACTTACTTCATAAGAAGTTCTCTCCAGCACAAAAGCATGCTTATTATGATGTAACCTCCCTCCGGAATTTGTGCTTACCAAGGTAATCAATGTATTTCCAGTAGTTGAGCTTTCACCAAACCCAGCCCTTCCCAGCTGGTTTTGGACCAGAGTTCTCCAGGTCGCTAGGTCAGTAACTCATCACCAGTGTCAATAAGCTGGTAAAAATATCATTACCTTGAACAGAGATTTCAAAGGATTTGGAATGTTCTCAACCTTGGTTAGGTTTGAAATACCCGCCGGGACAGATGGATACATTTAAAACACTTGCATATTTACTGGCGGTCAACATTTGCAAAAAATTTTGGTACATATGACAATATCTGTCTTGCATTGGGCCTTCTATTTGTTCCATGCAATAAGCAGACTGAAGAAGAACCACCTTAGAATTAATTCAGCAGGTAGATGCAGGGTCCAACTCCCAACAATCCTCAGCTAATCCTGGGCTTTCATCCCCTTTCAATCGGAATGAAGGCACTCTATGTGAAAATCTCCAGAGATCTTGTACCTGAGTTACAGGTCCAACTGGCCTCCAAATGGTCTTGAAATTATCTAATTTAATCAAGGACACAATGCCTACCACCCCAGCTACCACAGAAAAATCAGTTTGAATTTCCACCATCTCATATTGCAACTTGTCTTCTGCTCCTGACTTCAACAGAGGCATCCTATACATGGCCCACACTTCACCAGTGTTCGGATATACTGTGAAGAGCCTTTTTGATGCAGTTGTTTCAACTGGCATCAAATGTGAGAACATATTGATTCCATTGAAGTCTACAGCTTTGGCTATCTTGAATTCACCCACACCTGGGGAGACCTTGCGGAAGTTTACCCCTGTTACAACACGCCTTGGGTGATTTACAGATTCAAGCCAATGACAGTCAACCTTGAAGGGATGCAGCTGCACTCTGTCTATCCGACAGTAAAATCGAGGCATTGAATCATGATCATCATATACAGCCCAGAAGTGGCCTGCCTGTATGTTGGTTTCTGTGCGGTCTGCATCAAAATCATGGAAATCTGGATCTGGCACGGTGACTTCATTTGGTTGATCACTCTCAAAGCTCTCAGGTGACAAATGAAGATCCTTTGTACAAGCTGGAGGCACATTAACCTCAAGTTGAACTGTGTTGGATTCTGGCAGAGGTCCCCACGCCTCCTCCTTAGTGTCCAAAACATTGAAATCTCCTGCAACATGCACAAAACTTTCTTTCATCAGATCATTTCCTCTGTCCTGTCTTGCCTATTTTGACAGACAAATCCCTTGCTATTCTTGATTGTCTGAGCTTAGAAAGTGATACCCTTCTAAAATCCTCTGACAACCAGTTCCTCTTACCTGATTCCTTGATGTCTGCAGCCATGTTATTCCCTCCTTTGTTGTCCAGCTCCCTCACTCCCATCTCCATCCTGTCGTCACCTGTATTTGAGCCTGACTCTACCCCATCATCAACAAACTTTCTCTTCTGCTGCTGTTCCCCATCGGCCTCATCCATCCCATCCCTCCATTCTCCATTTGGTTTCCTGTCAGTGGCCATATGCATTCCGGCCTTCCTAGATGCTGGAAAATCCTCCAGGTCATCATCATCACTATCATCAAGCATATACATGACATTTCGTTTTACTCGTCTTGACCTCCGTGGTGCTTGAGATATGTTAGATGACAACCCTGGTCCAACTATACCACTTGTAGCAGGATGAAACACTTCATCATCGTCGTCATCGTCATCATCATCATCTTCCTCCTCATCATCACCGACACCTCTCTTCTTCTTAAGAGGATGTTTTCTGGGCACAGCCTCCTCAGTGACCTTTTGTTTTGCTTCTGATTCTTTGCGTTTTGCCAACAAGCGGTCTAAAGCCTCCTTTTTCTTTGCTTCCTGTTTTGCTTTCTTCTGCATTTCTCTCTCTTGCCTCCGTAACTCCTTCTCCTTCTCCTTCTCTTGTCGCTTTGCTTCTCTCTCAACCTCTTGTTCCCTCTTGACCTTTTGAAAGGTCTCCTCAACAACATGAGGTGCAGTTCCTGCAGCATTTGTGGCTGCTGCATTGCCATATATTGATCCAACCCCAGCACCCATGAACCCAGCAGTACTCGCAGGTGGTACATAGCCATTAGTTGCTCCCACCCCACCATGTGCAAATCCATTCCCTGTGACTCCCCCAATTCCCTTGCCCTGGGTGGAGAAATGGAAATCTTGTTGTTGGTAAGAAGAGGCAGGAGGAACTGTGTTTGCTGGTCCCCTTCCACTGGGAAGATTTGCACCATTTTGATGGGGTGCATACATATCCCTTGCAACAAAAAGCCTACGGCACCTCTGACAAGTGAGCTGGAAATCCAAGAAAGTCCTCAGATATTCAAAATTTGTGCGGCAAACTGGACATGAGGTCCAGAAAGTGAGGTGACTTGGCGGTGCATTTGCATGGGTGGGTTGTTGATGATGCCTTGTTGAGAACTGTGATTTTGGATCTGGTATATGAGCCTGCACCTTGGCTCTGCACCGTATATCATGGGCTATTCTCTTTTGCTTATCAGACAGGACACCAAATGCTTCCCCAATAAGCTTGAATGCTGCTTCAGCCCCTGCAAACTTGTTCTTATCAGGATGCAGGAGCAGAGCAAGCTTTCGATACTGTCGCTTGATCAGGCTATCATCAGCCAGTTGTTCCACCTGTGATCAACAAAACAAAAGGTTAGGTCAGAGAACTCTAACTCCATGCCCAAACACAAGCTGAGCAACCATTGCTTCCAAACCAAATATAACACATGTATCAATTAGAATAAAAGATATTCCAAGTGAGGCAATGTATGCACTGCCATACAATATATCTCCTGGTGAAATCGGCATAACATGGTAGGGTTGGTACCTGCCAGATTACAGTTCCTGGAATTACACTAAGATGTTACAGCAAAGAAAGAAGAGAAAAAAGGTCACCTCTGGTCATGCTAGTACAGATCCAAAGCTGGAAATGAACTTGAAAAACGTGTACAACCCAATAAGAAAGAATCATTACAAAAGAATCATTACAACAGCTTCATGCACATCCACTGCAGGCTAAGAAAGAAACCAGACCTTCTCAGACTAGCTTGAGACTCGGCAGCATCTAAACTGTATAGTAATAACTTGGGAGTAAAAAATGCATGGTGGGACAACAATGTAAATCCATACTTCTGTCAGTGCACACCTACTTAATACAAAGCTTGGGGAGATCAAGCATAGCAGGATGTAACAATGTAGCAATTCCCTGCTGAAAAAGATGGACCATTGCATTTCCTTCTTGCTATCATAAGGGCATAATCATCCCATTTGCATTGCTACCCTTCTGGTAACCAGAGCACACAAGAACTTCATCTGAGTTGTGTACTTCACTCTGAAGCTATGGCTCAAGCAGAAAAGGGAGCAGGAGAGAGTTGTAGATTACATACTAGGGTTGCATGAAAAGGTTTTGTTTCTGGAGAAAGAAACAAATGCATTGTCCAGAAACAAATGCATGGTGAATGCAAGGACAGGGACTAGCAACGTCACTGTTGACAATGATCAGATTGAAGAGCAACATTTGTAGCCAGTGAACAGGAAGTGGAAGGAGATGAAGTTTGCGTGAAGCGAATTTTGGAAACAAAAAAGAAAGAAAGTTGACTAGTCTGTCCGCACCTGAAGGATTCCATACCAATTCATCTCATTGCCTCCAACTCGCACCGCTGCCACACTGTGAACATCCACGACTGTCAGCATTTGACTGACGCCTTCCAGTTCCGGGAACAGAGCTTGTGCCTTGATCAGAAACTTCTTGGCCCCTGAAAAATCATGAACTGCAAACTTCCTTTCTGCAATCTCTCTTGCCCGAACTGCCTCTTCCCTGTTGCACTCCATCATCCGAGTTGGTTGCAGAGTACGTTCAGTCGAAGCACTAGAACTCAAATTTTCTCAGAATTGATACTGCAGTAAACCCCAGAAGAAAAAAAGCTCTAAGCATTGTGCCATACGAACTCCTACTCCTAACCCTCATACTTCCATGTTATTTCCCCCCTCATGGAGTTGGCCATGCATGGCCAGTGCTTCAGCGATCACGGCGGCTCCTCCATCACTTCTTCTCACCTCCCTCGTTCAGTATCATCACAAACCCAGTTCTCGACACTCCATGCAACAATAACAACAGAATATGTCACACTTCTAACAAAAGCATCGAAACCCTAAAAATCAAGGCCCTCTTTCTAAACCCTCTCTCTCTGCAGAGCACAGGCGACGCGCAATTTCTTTCTTTTCCTCAATTCTTTTTCCTTTCTTTCCCCAAGCGCACGTCCCTCACCTATCTCGCGAAGCAACTGTTAACATTCTTTCAAGACGAATCCTAACCCCTGAAGTACGTGATGGCCGCAATTAGTGAAACCAAGTAGCTACTGGTTGCCAACGACACACCAACAGAAGAGAGAGGAGGACAGCGAACGTACTATGTCACCATGCAACAAGGGAGCAAGCACACGGCCACCCCGCCCAATAAACCAAACTCTTACCGGAAGCACAAAAACTAAAGAAAAAAGAAACGGAACTTTCCGTTCCTCAGAGTCTTTCACTCGCGGGTCAGGTCGCGGATGCGGACGGAGATGGGAGACGCAAACAGATAGACGTCGTCGGATGCGGAGATGAGAGCGGCAAAAGAGAAAGACAGACGAATGACGGAAGAAGAGAAGGAGGGAAAAGCTTCTGATACCCCCCAAAACCAACCGCCGCAAAACGCCAAAATGGAAAGGGATGTTGGAATTTGAACAGCAATAATAAAGCTACAAAGGCAGTGCAGAGAACGCGGGAAAACAGGACTGTGCGCGCGCGAAGTCGAGAATTGCAACCCGCGGAGCGGCAAGCGGAGACGACGCGGGCACGCAGCAAATCCGTAGTCCGCAGCGGACGGACGCACAGCGCGCGAGAGACGACCGCGTACCGCACTCGTCTCCCGCGCGGTCACCCGCGCGGTAGCGATGCGATTTGCAACCTCGTTGCTAGGTTTGGATGTGGATGGAAAGAGCAATGGACATGATTGGATGATATGTTTATATTCTCATGAAAATATGGAAAAGAAGTTTTATTTTATTTTATTTTATGAAAGGCATTAATTAAATTAAAATTGGGAATTAACAACTTTGACACTAATTATATTATTTTTAGACATGTTGAAATGCTCCCCCAAAAAAAAATTCAAATAAAAAAAATTCGTGAAGGAAAAAAATCAATCTTCAAGAATATTATACTTATTGACAAGAAAAAATTCAAATTTAATAAATTATTCAACAAATATGAGTTGACATTGCTAAAATATTACTATTAGGATAATTAAACTTAATAACTAGTCATATGTTTTTAGGGCAAATGATTCAAAAAAAAATCACAATATTGTTGTCATAATTACATGCAATGTAAAACATAATATGTCAAAAAAAAGTATGTGATTAGAACAAATTTGTTTAATATGTTGGATGGATGCCATGTATTTTGGATGAATACCATGGATGAATTTTTTGGTGAATATTATTAGGTTATGAAATTAGCATGAATTGGGGGGGGGGGGGGGGGGGACTTTAATGCAAGGCTTTGTATGAACTTTTTTTGGTGATAGCTTAAGTAACACCCAAATAGGTTCCAATAAAGGCATATATGTACCAACAATTTTTGGGCTTTGAAACCCTAATTCCCAACAATTAGGGCTTTGCAACCCTAATTCCATTGCCCTAAAAAAGCTAGAGAAGACTAGCTTTTAGTGAGGTAGTACTATTACTCATGTGTCATTGAAGTTCATGCTCTTGAATCATAAATCATCCTTTAAAGCTATCATTAATCTTGAGGCATTGGACAATGCTTCAAAGGGGTGAATCCAATAAATAAAATGATCATAATCATAATTTAATTTTTTTAAAAAAAATTCAACCTTTGAGTGGTTATTTTGAATAAACAAATGTATTTGGTTTTTGGTTTTTAATTGATTAAAAAAATTGTTTGAAAACACCATTGCATATGGATAATAGTTTATTAACATTTTTATTTTCCCCCAAAACAACTACCATTACATTAACCATAGTAAAGTGCAAGCTGAACTTTATCATGAACCTAAACATATATGCAGATCACAAGGTGTAAGTGCCCGAAAGGGGGAGGAATGAATGGTGATGGATGAATCTTTTGAGGGAAGGATGAACGAAGAAGGATGAATCTAAAAATCCTTAGATCACAAGGTGAAGGAGGGGGAGGGATCTAGTAGGGCCCATAAATAGGTGTACCTAATAATCTCTTGCACTCTCAAGGAGTAGGCTTAAGTATCCCTCCTCTTTTTTTAGGGATGGGTATTCAACTTTCATGGATATGTGTAAGGTGCCCTACAAATCCACTAGGATTCTACTAGCATTTGCATAAAAGGTGTGAATGGTCAATAAGACGACCATTAGGGGCCTATGGGAATAGCCCAAGGCACTCTCCCACCTACCCCATCCTATGAAGCTAGGGCTTTACGACGGTCATTTGGGCTATTGTTACGAAGAAATATCAAGTGACCCAAATCTTGTGTTCATAGCCAAGCCATTATTGACAATTGCATATCCAAGACTATAATGCATCTTGCAATAGCCAACAATAGCCAATGCCCATGACATTCATGCAATACACAATTGCTTATGACTATCTATCTATCTATTGACATGGCTTTTACGACCAATTTGTACACATAGCCCTCCATGTCCATGGAAGTGTATTACAAGTTTGCGATGACAAATATCGATATAGATGACACGGATATATGATTGTGTATGACAATATAGCCAACTTGCAAAATTGGAATTGGAAAAATATGTATTAGTTGTAAGCTATAGTAAAAAATGAAATAATAATATTTTAAAAATTCAAATGAACAAAAATTCATTTAATCCAAGTTCCAAAGCACGAAAATTTAGACACTAATTATATTATTTTCAGAAATGTTGAAATTATCAATTTTTATTTCTTCCAAATTTAAAAATATTGTGAAGAAAAAATAGTGAATATTTAAGAAAATTTCATGTGTTTGAAATGAAAATTTCAAAATAAATTAATTATTGTGTTGAAATGGCCAAGGTACTACAATATTCATTCTTTCACAACATTTTTAAATGTGTGTAGTGCATTGGCCTAGAAACACTTTTTCTTCTTCAGCTTATGAATTTCCTCAATGTGCTTTTTAGGGCATCCATTTCTTTCGACTATTAGACTTGAAATGTCTTATGAGGTTTGTAATTGATATTGAAAGTGAGTGTTATTTCCTTTGGAAAATTAGGTTTGGGTTTACCAAAAATGTGGACAATTCCAGCTTATAAGTATTGTTTAAGGACAATTGACTTCCAAGTGGTAATTTCATTTTCACTTGCACCCTCACATTTATGTTGCTATTTTTCCTAGTTTCATATTTTTGGTCTCAACTATCTTCCATGTACAAGTTACTCTCCTAACTCTCTTAATGTGAAATTGCTTCCTTCAATTGCAAACCCAAATGTTTTGCACAAATTATGAAAGATGATTTTTTCCCAAATACAAGTACCAAATAGAAAAAAAAAAACCTTAGGTATAGTGCATGGGTATATTTTATGTGGCACTTTGGATTCACTATCTTTTGATACATTCAAGATCCTTGAAGATTCGAGCCATAAATTGAATATTTAGGACTTCACCAAGGAATAAACATGGGCCAAATTGAAAAGTTCAAAAGCATAATTATACCACAATCCAAAACATTTTTGGAAAATTTAAAAGCCATCCCAACAATAGGTTTGACAAAATAAAAATAAAAATAAAAATGGCCTACCATGTATGTACAATAAATTCATTAAGTTGTAGACTTAAACATTAACAAATACATATATACATATTCACATTTTTTAGAAATTCTTGATTTCATATAAGACAACCTAAATATAATCACTAAATGACATGATATTAGGTGTACATAACAAAGAGGAAAAATAATGTAGCCAACATAAATTTGAGATTTTTGACATAACAATGGAATGAATTTCAAGTCAAAAGTTTTGCTCAATTCAATTGTAACACAAACCAAACAAAAAAAAAGTCGATTAGTCTATTTTAGGGTTTTAAAAAAAACCAACTACAATCCCAATGGATTTATCATAGCCAAGATTCAAAGGAAGCACCGCCCTCTTTAAGTCATGACATTTTCTTTAGCTCCCCACGTAGCTTGCATCTATCTATAAAAGCAAGTTAGTTTGTTTTGTTTGTCCCAAACGTTGAGATCTCCCAAATCACAATGCTTCATGTCATGCTCTTGGTATTGTTGGAAAGCTCTTGAAGAGTATGTGTGCACTAACTTGGTTTGAGACTCTTTGGAGCTAAGTTGTGGAAGTTATTGATTATTGAACCATTTTTTTCCAATGAAAATTAAATAAAATCAAAACTGAAAAAATGTATTGGAATCTGGGGGTGTTTTTGGTGTTGTTGGAAAGCCCTCAATGAGTCAGATTTAATATTATTTATTTCACAATTTTCAGAGCTAAGGTGTGAAAGTTATTGATTTTGTAGTGGATTTTGTTGTTGGACAAACTACACAAAATTGGGTTTGAAAGGGGAAATCAGTTGAGCCCTCAATGTGTTCACATCAACATATTTAGACATTTTCAATTCTGAAAATGTTAAAAAATAAAGAACGTGTTCACACTTGGGCCAAATGGCACAGGCTATATTAGTTGAAATGACAAATTGTTGGGACACATGATAACTTAAAGCCAAAACTTCAAATGGCCATGATTATCAAGAAATCGCTTTTGGCTAATGTCTAGCACATTATTGGCTTTCGTTGTTGCTAGTAGCCAATTTTCAGAAATTTAATTTAGTGCATGAATAATGTCACTTGATATAACTACATTTGGGAATATAAAAAAATCCCCACAACATGGCCACAAAAGATGGAATGTGTCCATTTTTTTTTTTGGTATGGGCTCCATCACATACATACAAATCTTGCCAATTTTTTTGGACAAATGAATGAAGTAAAGTACCTTAAATTGCATGAGAACTAATGCATATATATGGGTATGGTGCACAAAAATCTTATTTGATGAACTTATAGATGTTATACAAGTATTGTTCATATATTAACATCACAAGCTATACTATGGGAAGAAGTTCACTTGGTGATGTTCATGGAAGAAACTTTTGATAATTACAATTTGTAGTTGATTAAAAGGACAATATCAAAGTATTTGAGCAATAATATTGCACATGATTTTTAAATTGTATATGCTATCAAAGTAATGTTGCAAAAGTTTTGCAATGTCATGGACTTTTCCCACTTGCATATCTACATGTCACATACATGAATTTAGTCTTCTAAATTGAATAGAACAAACATTCATGAAAGCTTTTTAAATTGTTGAGCAAGAAAAAAGTTATTATGATCCTTTCATGCAATTCTAACTTAAGAAAATTGCCATTCAATATTTGAGGCTCCTAGTGTCCCATACATTACCCTACAACCAAAATAACATGTAAAGATCACACGTTTAAGGAAAATGAAGAATAAAAGTAAAGAGGAGGTGGTAATTATTCACAACTTTCATTTTGGTGAGAAGGTTTGTAATTTAATGCATATTGTCTATAAGCGAGAAGGGGTAAGTCTATGGATAAGTGTAAATAGATCCTAACAATGAGCCCAACAATTACATTCAAAACACACACACTAATTGTCACATATGGAAATGAAATAACCAAAAAAAACACATATAAAACATACACAAAATATTAAAGAGGTCACTAGTGCAACTTTATGCACTAGTGGGCCTTTGCTCTACAACAAAGTTTACCTTTGAGTTTTTAACAATATTACACCTCAAAGGAAGAAACTATTTAACAATTAAGAAAACACCCAAAAAATAAAAAAAGGTTTTAGGGGTACCTACCATCCCTAGGCTACCACTTTTATCACCTCCTTTGGATTATCATAGGGGTGGCAAAATTCCCCCTTCTATGAACTACTCCTACTATTTCCAAATATTGATTTCATAGCACCCACTTTATATATACACACTAACATTATAGTTTTTCTGGATGTTTCCCACACACCAAAATCACATTTATTCCATTGTATCAAAATCACCCAAAGTATATTCATGTTAATGTGGCAAAGAAAAGAATGAAATAATCTTATATATTAAAGCAAACATGGTGTCTGTCCGTCTGTCTGTCCGTCCAGGTGCCGAATTTGGTTTCAGGACTTTGACGAACGGACAGGACCTCGACGGACGGACAAGACCAGGTCTTGAAATCGAGGTCCCTAGATGGAAGAGGAGGACGACGACGACGAATGGCGACCGCAACAATTTTATCTAGATGTGATCAGCGGAGCTTGCTTGCGAGCCTGTTGGTGGTGAGGAGCTTGGGCCGTTGCGAATGATGACGGCCACGGGTGCTGACAGGTTTTCCAAATAGAAGCCAACACCAAAGGCACTAAACAATAGCAGGCGCGGAAAGTAGCAATGGGTATGTGGGATATGATGGGTTTGAGGAGTGCTGTGTGTTGGGTGTTGTAGCTATGAGAAGCTCTGTGAGGATGTACTTCACATCAAGGGCCACCAGGACAACTAACTCTTTGCACAACAAGTCTTACCTTCTCTCACTAAACTGTAGCTTCACAAGTGGTTTCTCCTCCTGTTCATCTCTTCAACCTCATATTATAATTTATTATTATTGTTGGTGCATGGCATTTTCTTCTGGATCCACAGATCAAGTGAACACAATGTATTGTTGGTATCTGCATTTTCATAGATAAGTGTTCTGATGTTGCAAACAAGAGTGGAGATCAAAGAGACTGAGAAGAGCATATGAGATCGCCAACATCCTTCTGGTTGTCATTGATTCTTTTTTGAGTGAGGTTGATCCTGTTGAGCTTGTTAAGCTTGATTTGGCTTCTATAAGTTTATCTATGACTTTGATTTGATAGTATGCTGTTAAGGCTCCACGTTGAGTTTGCAGGAGGCTCTGATGCATATCCACAAATGATATGCATTCCACTTCTGAAGTCCAAAGTTGGTGGTAACTTTGCAACTGCAACAATCAGTGGTCTTCAGCTGCAAAGAAGTTTGTCAGAGGAGATTGCAAAAGTCCACAAACTGTAAGAAAAGGTGGTGAAACATGAGAAAGCCTTCCAAGTCAAATCGTCAGAGCTCACTTGGCACAAACCAAACTCTTGCAGCTTCAGTCTACACTTGAGGTAGATAAACCCTAACCAAAGGATGCTGGAAAAACATGCAGAAATTCTTATTTTATTACAACAGATGTTGATCATACAACGACCTGCTGGTAGCTAAGAAATGGGGGATCCTGTAAAAGTGCAGGTGGAAGGGAAAAAGCGAAACTCAGCAATCGAGGGCCAGTGGGTGTTGCTCAAAAAGCTACGAAAGGCCCGTGTTAATTCACACACACTCATGGAAACTTGCTGCAGGTCTTTTACACACAAAATCCAAGTACACATATTTTATCCCCCATTATCAATTCATTTTTGAAAACAAAATATTATGTCTCTCCATTCAAATATCTCCACACTTGGTTTCCTCTCATATCAATTTGTGTAATTTTGTTTCTGGACATTGGAATGCCAGTTGGAGGAAGAGCAAGAGAGTCTCCAGAAACTAGTGACCCAGTACGAGCAACAAAGACAGTCTGCTATACAATTCAGATTTCTTTCAACTACAAAGGCCATGGTGACTCACTGAAAATTTATCAGTACTCGTGAGATGCACACTAAACCAGAGCTTTGTAAGTCTGTGAATTTCAGCTCTTTGTTTCATTCAAGCTCCTCACTGGGAGCTTCAAGTTTTACTGTACACTTCCTCAATTACTACTACCTTCCTGATGCAAAACCAAAACTGGGTTACGAAATTCTCCCAAAAGGACCAGGGAAGAGTTCTCAGCATCTGGAAAGACTAATCTGTATAATCGTAGTTTGCGTAGAAAAATCTGCGGTCCGTATGTCCGTCCGTCTTGCAGGGCAGGGCAGGGCAGGGCAGCAGGGCAGCGGCCAAATAAAGTGTACAAGATAAAGAAAAATAAAACTTATAAAACTTCACAGTGACCGAAGGTCACGGGCACCCACGGGGGACTTCACAGTGGCCTTCGGCCACGGGCACCCACTAGTAAATAATAACTTTCAAAGTAGTCCACAAACTTCTTTAAGCCCCTACCTCCCTCATCCTTTCACCTAAATAAGTGATGATCTTCCAACAAGGTTTTTGATTTGTTATGGTTTAACATTTGTTAATTCAATTTAAATGAATGCACTAATGAAATCTAGGTTTCAACTTTCATATTTTGAAGATTAGATACAAAATATGTTTTCATTTGAAAATGAAACACATGGATGAAATTTTTAGGTAGTTAAAAAAGTGATATTTGTTTACTTGTTTGTGTAATCAAAATTTACCTATCCCAAGCCTAATTAACTCACTCTTTCCCCTTAGTCCACTTACATGGTTTGACATATTTGTAGGGCAACATGATGTTATGAATTGTAATATCTTGAAAATCTAATCATGAAATAGTTGAACAATAGTTGCAAAATAATGAGAAAATAATATTTATATAATGTCAACTTAATAATGTAACTAATTATATCAATGAGAATCATAATTAATAACTCATTACAAACAAATTGAAAGTGTCTTATCTAATGGATGGTGAAAATGCAACACATGACATTATCGTATTTATCAAAAATGTACAATAGTTGCAAAATAGTTATTGATTGAATGTTATATTTACTTTAATTGCAATATAATTGTCAATTGTTACTAATATGCAACTTGTGAACAAAAACAAACATGGTTGATTATAATTGTATCTACATTGTGTACATTTTAATACATAAACATCTAGTTTGCAACTAATTTACAATTACATTATAACTCCCTAATTTTCAATGTGATATTTATTTATGAATTCCTCGTATTTGCATAAGATAGTTTTAACATAGTTATATATTAATGTTTAAAAGTTATAGTTGCAAGGCATTTTAGTTGCCCCATGCATGATTTCTCATAGTGTGAATTTTATTTATTTTGTTTTCAATAACATAAACATTTGCTTTAGTTGTATATTAATTGTTTTGAAGCTCTAATTGTAAGGCAAGGTAATTGTCACATACGTGATTTCTCAATGCCAATTTTTTTTCTTTTCTTTTCAATAAAGGTAGGACACAAACATTTGCTTACATATCTTTATATTTTTCTTCATTACACATTAACTTCTTCAAGTTCTTTTTAAAAAGGAAATGAAAGAGAAGTGTTTGCTTAATGTGAATGCCTTGTATAATGAATAAACTTTGTTTGAAAATTCAAGAAACATTGTAACCCAAATTTTTTTATAAAATCTTCAATTTTGACCTCTAATCCTAAATCAAACATTGCACAACACATAGATTTTGAAGGCATAAAGTTTTTTCCTATTTTCACACTTTTGCAATAACAACTTTAATCACATAACATTGTTTAATGATACTTGTTGCCCAAAATAATTAGTTAATCACAAATTATGTTATCCTACATTAATCTAAGAATCTAAATTAATTATAAAACATTTTAATTTTGCAAATCCCTCGTGATTACTTCTGTTGAACTATCATTGTTTTATTTTGGCATTACTTTTGCAAAACTATCTTCCCACAACTTTTAAATTCCCAACATACCCCTTTAAGAATGTTTTGACAAGAAAGGTTCAATCACCTTATAACCATTGAAAAATGTCCTCTTTCCCCAAGTCACAAAAATGGTGAAACAAATCCCTTATTGAAGTTCCCACCTTTGGGTTTCATTACACATTTCTTAAATTTCCACCCCATATCCCCAAGCTTAGGAAATCAATGTTTAATTAGACAAGCTCATTAGCCCTTATATTTCCTCATTTGCACCCTAAATTTGTTATTTTATTCATGTTTTTGCATTAGATTTTGCCAATTTCTAAACTCCAATGTGTAGTAAAAGTTAATTGGAGTAAAAAAATGTTTAGTTTTAACATATAAACAATGGACATTCTTCTAAGACAATCCCTATTGATACAATTTAAAAAAAAAAAAAACAACACCTTTAGTTTTGTAATATTCACACAAAATTTTATTTCTTCTACCACAATCCAAAACTAGAAGCTTCCATGCTTGAATCTAAACTTTAATTTGCCAAACCTTCAAAAGATCAAGAATGTGCACAAAGTAATTCAACACATGGCACCTATTACCACCAAGGTAGGAATTGAAAGATGGGTTGGCTACCCTTGTAAGTTGGAGCTAAATTACAAGGAATACAATTCAAAAATCAACGAACTTATTATAATTCCATTATCGTCCTTGCCATCCAACCAATTTTTGCTACTAAAATTTGTAGTTTGTAGCTGAACATTAATTGCAAAAAAAATTCAATTGCAAATGAATATTTTAAGTTGCAAACAACATTTTTTAATCACAAAAATTAGTTATAAACTTCAATTTTTCTTTTAATGACGTTGCATCGAACAAAACCCTAATCATTTTAGAAGACAACATAAAAAAACACCTTTGATGATCCAAGAAACGAGCATATGTGTCATCCACTAATGTCAGTGAACCCCTTCCTACCAACCATATGGAGCATCAACGTTCTTGACAATTTCTTTTGTTATAAACACTTGTGTCAATTCTACTTGAGATAACCCTATAGTAAAAGAGGGGGGTAATGATCTATTGCCCACCTCTTTGAATGAATGGCCCATATCCAAGTTCATGCCTTCTAATATTAAAAATATAATATTGCCATGTATCTTGTGGTTTTTCTTTTGTCATTAATCCACATTAGCATGCAACCCTTAGAAGAAAATGTAGATTTGGTGGTGCTATATGTGGCCCCTTCCTCCCAACCCTCCATATACACCTCCTTGGATAGGGGGGAGTCATCAAATAAATCATTGGGGATAGTCAAGGAAAATATGACACTATTACAAACCTTCCTTAAACAAAGAGAAATATCAAGCCATATTCATTGGTAATGTGATGGAATAATTAACTACTTTTAAGAAAGGATGAAATTTTATTAATGAGCAAAGAAAGGTAGAGAAATTGGCATGACAATATCAAACCCATGTAGACTTACTAAAAGAACAACTACACAAAGAAAAGACAAATAATGAAATCTTAAACAAAACAATGGGGCGAAACTTGTGTATCAAAGAGGTCATGAACATGAAATTGAAAAATATGGCTACCTTGGAGATATAAGTAACCAAATTGAAGGAGGAATGCCAACTCAACTTATAGTTCATGCAATCTTAAGATGCAGTAGTACAAGCATACGAAGAAGCAACTACCATCATGAAGGAAGGCATGGAGAGGGAACATGTGAGGTTGCAACATGAACACATGAGTAGAAGGAATGGTTGACCACCCAAAAATAGGAGTTGATAAAGGAACTTATCACTATTACCTAATAACAAACATGGTTGGCCAGGCTAAGCTAGTGGTGGCAACAAAGGAACTTGAGTTCCAACATGTGGTAGTCTTCAACGAGTTTTCAAAATAAAAGGAGAAATTCTAATGTGAAGTGATTTAGGTACCCCTCCTAAGTTGACAATACTTAATTTGAAGGCCTATGCATCCAAGTGGAAGCACATATATTTGGAGGTTGCCATGTGTCAAAACAAGTTGTAAATGTATGATAATCTATGATTGAAACATTCAATGTAACAACCAAAGGTAACAATTTAGCCTCAAAAGATTGGCCACAAGGAGAAGAGATGGAAACGCATGTGATAGCAATTCAATTAACGTACCTTGAAGGATGCATGTACCCAATACCATATTGTTGATGAAGACCTATACATGATAAAAACCTAAATTTAAAAAAATAAAAATTATATATATATATATATATATATATATATAAAGTCCACAACTTCACATGTGATTCAACTAATTTCCACTTGCATGCTTCCAACAAGTACATGACATTGAAAAGAAAGAGGCTACCCTCAAACTAATTTATGTCACCCACCTTCCTTGGGGTTGAATAGCATAAATGTTCACCACAACTGCCATTAGGATTTTTTTTTTAAAAAAAAACAATTCTTTTATATATGTTTTTTATGTCATAACTACAAATGTGCCATTCCTACTATTATCAAGACATGAAGTTGCCAAGTTGGAAATTAAATCAATAAAGGATAAATGCACATGTGGAAGAAGTTTGCTTTTGAAAAGACAATCCCACCTTCAATCCAAAATTAACAAAAAAATTAAGGATGTGAATTGTTTTGAACTTTAGAATAAAAAAGAAGAATGGAGGGGCTAGAAGGAATTTATCTTCTAATCCTTGGAGAATACATCTTCTAACCATACATATTATTTCAAGATGTCTATCCACTTTATTGTAGTTGTTGCCTCCCACTAGATTGCTCGTAGACTATTTCAATAGTCCTATTGTAGCTACATTCTAGCAAATTATTATGTTCCAAGTAGCAAGTTCTAAACGAGATTTAAGTAAGTATAGTAAACTAATATGTGAATTACAATATTATACATTAAACTAAAATGAACTACTATCATTTTAAATCGAAATTGAAAAAAAAAAAGGAGGGAAAAAAAAACGAAATCCCATAACCCTCACATTCTTTCTTTCATTGCTATTTCTTTCCTAATACAATCATTTTCATAATCTCCTCATATAAGAATGATGGAAATCCACTTCCTAATCCCCATTTCCATTAACCACACAAGGTCCACATTCTACCCACAAAAATAAACCCCCTTATCATAATCCTTTCACAAATCCCTTGTAGTTGATTGGTAAACAAATATCAATCACCCACTCCCATGGGCTAACTAAACGAATGGCTTCAACTTTTAATAAACTAGAAGAGTATAAATATGATTACCATTAATAATTACCTAGTTACTACAAGGCCCATATGATTAACTAGGCTAAGCATATTTTCTACCCTTCACATTTATTTATGCACAAATTAGAAATTCTACATCCTATTTTGTGTCAACATCTATCATACGTATGCTTTTAAAATATGTCAAAACATATTCAAGAAAGTTCAAAGTAAAATTAACAAATACAAATATGTAAATGCAAATCAAAACTCAAATGAATATATTCCTCTTACCAAAACTTGAAAACAAAACATAACTTGTTAATGTTCAAAACTCAAGAAGTGGGCAACTACCCAAATAATTGAAAACACAAGCAATTAAATGGGTTGCCCATTTTTTTAAACAAATCAATTCAATTGTTGCCATGTGCCACAATATAGTGATGTAAAATGATCAATTCACAAAGATTTTAAATTGGTGATTTGAGGCAACATAATTTGTCAAAGAATTTCCATTTACATCCTCATTCACAATTAGTTTTTGGCTTTCAAAATTTGCTAACAACCAATTTTCACTTGAAACTATCCCATGTTATATAATACACTTAGAAATTAAA
The DNA here is from genome assembly GCA_963920785.1 of Sphagnum contortum. Classification (NCBI taxonomy): domain Eukaryota; kingdom Viridiplantae; phylum Streptophyta; class Sphagnopsida; order Sphagnales; family Sphagnaceae; genus Sphagnum; species Sphagnum contortum. The sequence continues at coordinate 879,125 of OY987277.1, read as the reverse complement.
TAAGAACACAACTTGATGTAACCACAAAAACAAATTAAAAAAATTCAACTTGCATCAAATTAATGTCTTTATGTTGTCTATGGAAATCAAGAAATGTGCTTCACCTCTCTATCATGTCAATGAATATTGAAAATGTAACATTGATCTTGTAATTCAAAAAGTTATAGAACTTGCCATAATTTATTTGTCACATTGTTTTGTGTTTAATTCATTTACCTTATTATAAGAGGTCATTTGGGAAATCATTTCCATTTTTTCCAAATAACATGCCAAAAAGAGAGAATGTAAATTATATAATATATTTAAATGTACACAAGGTGCCTAGAATCGATTACACAAAATTATACCTAAAATGTTTTTAGTATTAATAAAATTTTATTTTAATGTTTTATTAAGTCATAACATACCAAAAAATACCCCTTTTAACATTTCTTCAAGTTAAAAAACACCATAAAAGATGTAGCATTGGTAGTTTGATTGCACATAACAACCAAACGAGGTATAGATTGTAAATCAATTATCAAATTAATATTATAATGAAGTATTAATGCACTTGGGTACATACTGTTAATTTATTATTGATGAAAAATTGTATTATTACATATCATGAATTGATATTTAACAAGTCATTTAAGTCAAAGGACAAATGTCATAGCTAAAAAATGTTTCAAAATTGGACATTGGAAAAAACAAAGCTCCTCAACAAAGTTCCAAATAGCAAAATGTTTCAAAATTCTTTGTTTTCAGTTCAAAGCTCCTCCATCTAAACCTAAACCCAAGAATTCATTTTAAATCATGCTTGTCCAATTTATTTTTTTACAACAAACTTTGGGGGCGACAAAAGTTTAATGTATACTTGTGTGGAATAAATCTTCTCAAGTTTGGGCTTTTTGATTTATTAACCATTTGATCAATGATTAATAACCATGGGGTGTAGGTTTGTTTTCCTACATGCACATTACATTTTCTCTTATTTAAAACCTTCATGTGTTCTTGGAATGATTTATGATGCCCTTTCCAATAAGTTTTTTCCTTTTGTTTTGTTGGGTTGTTTATAAAAACAATAGTGTAATTATTTGTTTATGAAAATTATTTTTATTTTCACTTTGTGATTATTTGTGTGTATTTTGCTTTGTTGGTTAGGTATTTTTTTATCAATGTAATCATAATCCAATAAACCAAAAGGGCATTGCATTGAAAAAAAGAAAATAGAGATTAATTAAATATTCATGTTTTATCATTTAAAGCCATGGTAATCATGACAAGTTGTTGTTTGTTCATTCATATGAACGTTAGGGGATTCAAATTAAAAAATCCATTTTGAAATTTTAGGTTTAGTTTTTAATTTAAAACATTTGAAAGTGAACACTTATTGTGTCAAAAGGAATCAATTTTGCAAAGGACAATCAAAAGGACTCATATAATATAAACATTTTTAATGAGGATTTTTTTAAAAAAATTTAAAACTATTAGTCACATTCAAAAAACATTCATACCGTAAACAAATGAAAATTTTAAACTTAAAAAAATACAAAAAAAAAATTCAAAATTGATTCAAAAATTTAAAAGTTCAAAAGTCCCTTACCACATACAATGTACATGATGTGTTTAAAGAAGTTGGAGATTACAATATTTTAAAAATGTAATAAATGAATTTTTATTATGATTTGAAATTGTTATCACTTTTGAAGATGCGAAACATAATCTACAAGGAACTTGCATTTGGAAATCCATGTAAATATTCAAAATTGATAAAAATAAAATAAAAAATAAAATAATGTATTGAGACAATTATAAACATTTTTTTATAAACATTTTGCAAAAAGATTTCATTCATATGAAAAAATTGTTTTTGGACAAAAGGACATGCAATCCTTGTTCAAACATAATGTTGTTGATTCACAACAAAATGTCTCAAATGACTACATGATTTTAGATTCATGGCATAATCACAAATTACATTTTAGTCATGGATGCTACCCATTTTGGCATAATGGGTAAATTAGGTTATGAGGGCTACTAGAGTTTTCAATACCAATTTTGAACTAGTATATGGTAGGTGTATGCCCAATATGTATACATATATATACATTGCTCATGTTAATACTAAGTTAGTATGAGATTTAGGTCACCATATTTTGGCAAAAAAAAAAAGAAGAAGAAGTTAGAATTGCCATATTTAGATAATGAGTTCCCAAAGGTCGCCAAAACAAAGCAGGATCCTTGAAAAAAAATTTAAAATTCCACTTTGCTGGCTGAGCTGTAGCCAAATTTGGCTCATTCCTCTTTGTGGATGAACACGACCAGTTCATCCACAAAACCATGGTGAAGGGAAAAAAAAACCATGGTTGGGAACTTATTTAGTGACAAAGAAATTTTTCAGAAGGGGCAGCTCCTCTCGGGCAGCTGGATAAGGCTCCAACAAAACAGAATATTATAGTCTTTTTTAGTTCAGGGGTTGTGATAGGCTGAGATGGGGGGAGGAAATCTGGGAACTGACTCCTGATTGGTGGACTCCTTATCCATAAGGCTTATCCGACATTCTTTGCTTGCTTTCTTTTTTCCTTCTCTCTAAAAAATAGGTGATGTGGGCTTTGAACAATTTTTTTTTTTTTTTGCCTCCCCTTAAAAAAATTTAGGGTTAACTACTCCTAACTCCTTAACATTTTTTTAGGGCAAAAAAAAAAAACATGGTACCCACTAAGTTACTTGAAGATTTAGATGGTTCTTGTGAGGTGGTTTGTACCTATGTGAGTAAAACCTAAATGAGCTTGAAACCCTAAAGTAGGCTTGGATGTGGTGGAGCCCAAGATTTTAGGTTTAAAATTGTGGAGCCCAAGATCTTGTAACCAATGAAAATAACCAACAAGTGTGGTTTGGGAGACAAGTTTAGATTGCCAACCAACCACAAAGTCAGTCACTTTAACCATTGGGTTACAGGGTGCCAATTTGCAACGAGCTTTTTGTGATTTGGTTGCTTGCTTGGCAAGGGGGGGCCAAAGTGGAAGGAGGTTGGATGAACTATCCATCACTCTATCCAAAAGGTTTGAACCAATGTTGAAATTCTTTTGTAAAAAAAAAATTCTTCCAAATCAAAAAATATTGTGAAGGAAAATAGTGAATATTTAGGAATATTCCCATTTGTTGAATTCAATGTTTCAAAACCAATTAAATAAATAAATAATTAACTAATTAATTAATTATTCGATGGACATGTGTTGAAAAATGGCCAAGGTAAAGGTTAAATGGTTTTGTTGGAGGGTTTGATTATTTTAACTCTCCAAGCATAATAACCATGTTGGGTGCAAAACAACAAGTGCAAAACTGTGCCAAACAAAGCTTGTTGAGGGTTTAGGGTATATTTAGTGTTCCCATGTCTCTCTTATCATCCCAACAAAGTTTCAAACTCAAATAACCATATAGGTTTCAAAATTACTAGTTCACACATGGAACCTCTCCTATGCTAGGTTGGTCACAACCTGTTTTTTTTTTTATTGGCAAAATTTTGCCAAAAAATGAAATTAAAAACAAAAATATAAAAAATGAAGTGACTTTTAGAGGTTTTCAATTGCCAAAAGTGGGGGAAACAAAAAAAGAGTAGATATCACCACATTTTTTTATACTTGGGTTTTTTGTTTGTAACCAAAAAACTATAAAAAGATGATGAAATGTTTGTATTTCATAGTTGGCTTATATCCAAAGTTGCCTAAATCTTCTTATGGGTGATAACCGTTTTGGTTACATCTTCCTATGGAGGATAGCCACTTTGGCTACAAACAAATATTCCTTAAAAAAAAAAAAAAAAGCCTTGGTTGATGAGAATTCTATTAACATCTCCCAATGTAACAAATATTCCTTTTTAAAAAAAAAACCTTTGTTGATGAGAATTCTATTAACATCTCCCAATGGAACGGTGATTTGAACCCACCATGAGAGAGGTGCAACAAGTGAAGAAGGAAAGAATATGGAGCACATAACCTACCCCACCAATTTACAACCTTTTAGGAGCTCAATCCGTATCAACCCCACAAGAGCTTAGCGATTGCAAATGGCACAACTTGTGTTTAAAGAACCATATTGCTCTAGAAAGATTTTTAAAAAATAGACATCTACATTATTTTGTGAACTATTTTTTTAGGAAGAAAAACCTGGAAAAGAAATTTGCTGTATTAAAGTGAAATAATTATTTTTTTAATGTAGCAAAAAAAAAAAAATAGAGAAAAACAATTAACCGACATGTAGAAGTAAAACCCTGGGATTTTTCAGAGGCTAGTTAGTAGGCTATATACCTTAGGAATAAAATGTTAGGGGAAGGAATTTGTTTGTTGCAAGGAGTGAGCCATTTGAGCAGGCGAAGCTTCTTATGGTGCAAGTTGGGTGCTGGAGAGTGGCCACTTTATGGGTTGCATGAGCTGGAAAAGGATAAGGAGACAAATTGACAACAAAAAGCCGGGATTAACGATAGATAAGATTTGAGCACTTCTACTTCCCTTTCAACAAAGTAGTCTCATCCCAATGATCCTTCAACCTCCCTTTCAACAAAGCAGTCGCAACCCAATGATCCTTCAACCTCCCTTTCAACAAATTGTTCTCAACCGAATGTAGATACTAAATACACATGAATGGTTTAGCTATGGTGAGTATGCAGCTTCTACTTCCCTTGCATCAAATTGCTCTCAACCCAATGATCGATCCTTTCATCAAATTGCTCTCAACCCAATGATCCAGGCTTTCATCAAATTGTTCTCATTGAGCCAATGATCCTTTCATCAAATTGCTCTCAACCAAATGTAGATACTGGATTTACATATGAATGGTTAGCTATGGTGAGAACTACATATCTAGATACTAGCTACATGTGAATGGTTAGTACATAGCTAACTACTGCAATTTGCTTTGAGAATATGAAGAGTAGTGTGACCTAGCACCCATGGAAGCACCATCTACATTTTTCTGTTCATTTTGTTTTGTTTTGAGGGTATCCAGTGTTTGGATGAACTCCAATTTTAAAACCCCGCACACACTCTCTTAGAACCTTCAGCTATGGGGAGATTAGTTGGGGAGCGTGAACAATGAAAAAAAGAAGTGTCATCCTATTTATGCATCATCCATCCATGATGGTGTGTTTCTTGGGTGAATGAACTACAACTGAATTACTAATCCTGTAAACCCTATTACTTTCCTTGCACACTACCTGAAAGTAATAAGTATGTAAGTGGGTAAGTAGATAACCATTTTTGGTGCAAAACTACACCCAAAAATAAAGTAAAAATGAGAAAAAAGACGCCCAAGATTTGCATACCATAGCCTAGGGACGGTTTCCACATTGAAAAAAATGAATAATTAATTTTCCCAAAAATATTAATTAATTTTTAATTTTTTTTTTGAGATTATAATTGTTTCATGATCTACTATGATATTGTCATATGAGTAACAAATTTACTTAGAGTGTAGCCTATGATAATTATGATGATTTTCAACATGTTAACTTCATATGTTCACCCCCCCCTCCTCCCCCCCCCAAAAAAAACACACACACACACACACACACACACACAATTTGTTTCAGTATTTTGCGGGTTATTTAATGACAAAACTGACCTTAGGGTAAGGTAAGATGACTCAATGGGTGGGAGGATATTTTTACACCCTTAAAAAGAAAAAGAGAAGAAAAACCCAAACTTAGGTTTCTTTTGACAAAAAAAGCTTTGATCTATAGAGCTAGCTGCAATATATGTCAATTTTAGGGCAATGACAAGTGTGGAGAAAGAACTTGACAAATATTTATATTTGGCTTGGTTTGAATTTTAGGGCTCATGAGTTCAATGATCACTTGTTTAGTGCAGACAAGTGGAAACCCTAAACCCTAAACCCCATTGCTAGTCTAGGTTTAGTTACAGTCCATTTTTTAGCTTATGAAATTATTGGAAGAAAGGGGCCCCAAAAAAAAAAAAAAAAGCTTTAAGCTGGCATGGAAATTTTTCTTCAGTGAAAGGCAGGCATTTCAAAAAAAAATGAAATGCTCACAATTGCTCTTGCAAGAGGGGTTTGGGGGGGGGGGGCGGGGGGGGGTTTTGAAAATGCCAACTTTTGTTTTCTAATTGTTTCTTGTGGTATCCGCCGGGTATAATGGGAAAAAAACAAAATTAAAATCCAAAAGCAGCTTGGGTCGTCATAAAGGGCCCCAAAACTCATTTTTTTGGCAGGTATAAGGTAGGTATATGCACATTAAAAAATGTACGGGATATTGAGATAGGCATTTTAAAAAAATGTACAAGGCTGGTGGTGCAAGGTACAACACGGGTATTGCGAAAAATTGCAAAAACAAAACCCTAAGTCCTATTGCCCGGCGATCTACATATTATATTATGCTCTTATTGTAATGGTTGTCCCGTCCCATGTTTTTAATACGAGAAGCTTGGTGGTCGTCTACATCCCGTGTTTTATAATATGAGAAGCTCGGTTGTCTCATCCCGTGTTTTATAATATGAAAAGCTCGGTTGTCCCATCCCATGTTTTATGATATGAGAAACTCGATTGCAGCCAAAAAAAACAAAAAAAAAAGAAGCCGGCTCAGGGGTGGGGACATTTCGAAAAATGTTTGGGGTAGGAGTTGGGGTGGTGCGGGCCAGGCTCGACAACTGCGTGGTCATATTTCCAAAATGCTACCACCCGGCAGCCATACACAAGTGATTTTGAACCTCCCATGCATAAATATTTTACAACAACCAGCTTCCAAAACACCTTGAAAAGACAAAAACCCATGAAAAGAAAAGGAAAAAAAAAATTGTATAAAAGGATGGAAAGAACAACAAATTGTTTTTGTCTATATGACCCAAAAATTAAAAAAAAAGGTTGTGTAAAGGATGGACACTGAGAGAGAAAAAAGTTGATTTGAGATCACAAAAAATATTCTGAATTTTAGCTCGCCAGTATTCTAAGGGGTTTTGTGAAGGTTTAAAAAATAAATAAAATTGCAAAACCTCACACTCAAACCGACAGGCAAAACAACGAAATTTAAGATATTTTGTATTTATACAGAATAAAATAATTTTTTATTGAAGATATTTTTATAATTTTTCAAAAGAAATCAGCAAACCAATTTAATAATAATAATAATATTTTTTTGGCGTATTTCGAAATAAAATATTGAAGGAGTCGTTATTATGAGGTTTATGTCTTTCCTTTCTGAAGTTTATTTATTTATTTCATTTATTTATTTAGGATTTTTGGCTTGAATCTGTTCGAGGAAGGGAGAAGGAAAAAAAAAAGAGAAACAGAAATAAAATCCTTAGAAAAAAGAAAAAAATAAAATCATAGCTTGATGAAAATTGGCTAGTGGCGAAAGGGAAAAACAAAAATTTCAATAAAATCCTGCTCTGTTTTATTTTTGGCGATCTCCAAGAAGGAGTTCTGTAAATGTGGCGACTTTGGCGCTTCTGTTTTTTTTTTTTTTTTTTTGGTTGTTTCCTCAAAAATTCCGGAGGAAAAAACAAAAAATAAATCGACTCGTGTTCTGATCCACCAGGCTTTTCAGATCCCCGGTTTTGATTTTGTGCTGGAAAAATCCGGACAAGAGACAAAATCGGGGAGAGCGAGCTCAGTTGTGATCCAGAGTTTTTCCAACCCCTTGTTTTGATCCGCTGTTTCGCTCGCACAAATCTCGAGCAAAAACTGTCCTCATCGTCGGAGCAACTGTCTTCGCCATCTCTCTCTCTCTCTCTCTCTCTCTCTCGGAGAGAAAATTCTGTGGTGTTTTGGTTTCTCAAAACCTCTGATAAGAAAAATATGCAACCCAAGCTCTCTGTCATAAGTCCCCGAAGAAATTTGTCTCTTGTCTCTCTCTTTGGAATTTTTTTTTTGGGGGATTTCTCTTGCTTTGTGGGAGTCTCTCTTGTTTACAGCGTCTCTTCCATCAGTGATTGTGCCCCTCCTTCTTCATCATCATCGTCGTCTTCTTCTTCTTCTTCTTCTTCAGCTTCTTCTTATGAGATTTTTTTGGGTTGAGTTTTCTGAAGTTTTGTTGTCGTTGTTTCTGATGTCGAGTGGTAGCTAGAGAAAGAATTTGGAGATTTGTTTTTGAGGAAATTTTTGTGGGTGCTGCGGCAGTAGTGAAAGCTACTTAGGAATTGCAAACCTGCTGCTGCTTCTGCTGCTGCTCTCCATCCGTCGTCATCAGAGAGCTTTCGTTTTTTGACGTTTTTTTTCTTAGCTCCTAGGTTTGTGCGTGGAGCTCGACTCGACGGTGGAGGTTAGAAGCTTGAAGGAACTTTCCACAGGTCCCAAAGAAGTAGTGAGTGAGCTTCTAAGAGCAATCTAAGCTTTGGGTGTGAGTGGGTGGGTGCGTGGGGGGAATGGCACCGATGTGATCTCTCTCTCTCTCTCTCTCTAGCTGTGTCAGTCACATCAGGAACCCGAATTTTGGTTGGGAAAGACGCGCAGTCTCAAGCATGCCAGGAAGTGCTACACGGCTGTTGAATGCTCGTCCACGGTCTGGAGGAATCTCCTGTGACGGCGGCTTTGGATGGTCAGGAACAGCAGGCTTGAACGGACTTGCGGCAAATGCCGCAAGCAGCGTTTCATGGCCCAAAGACAGTGACCACAGAAGACTAAGCTCTGAAAACGGTGCAGTGGAATCCTCCTCTTCTTCTTCTTCTTCTTCTTCTTCTTCTGCTGGTGGTGGTGGTGGCGGCGGCGGCGGCTTATCTTCTGCTGTTGTCAGCTCCAGATCAAGCAGCTCAAGCTGCAGTGCAGCAAGCTTCAATTGCCGAGTTCAGGAATCCAAGTCTAGAGGCAGAAGAAGAAGAATCTCAAACCTTGCATGGTACTCACAGCAGCAGCAGCTTGGCTACTCATGTGGAATCATCAAGCGAAGTGGGTATCATCAAGGAGGTGCAGACTGTCTTTTGATGACCATCACCTCTCTCTCCTCTTCCTCCCCCTCCTCATCATCACTGACAAGCTTAGAAGCAACATCAACAATTCAGCTAGCTGGAACAAGAAACCCTTCAGCACTTCTTTGTGGTGGATTTGCTTCCAGAAGCTGCTGTGGAGCCTTGGGTTTGCAGGGATCAGGTCTTTTAAGCTTACCATTGGGTCTAAAGAGAGTGCAGCAGCAGCAGCAGAAGAGGAGGAACACCCACACAAATCACTCACCATTGGCTCCAGTCCGAGCTTTGGGAACAAGTGGTCAAGACAGGAGTGATGATATGAAGAAGATGGGAGAAGCTGGTGAGATGCAAGAAGCCCTCGAGGTAAAAAACTCTACAAAACATGACCCATCACAACGCATCACCATCACTGTCTTTACAATGAATTCTTCTTGCTGACAAGCTTCTTTTGTGTGAATCTCTCTGCTTGCTTGTTGCAAATTTGTTGCGGAACGGTGGGATTTGAAATCCAGAAACACAATAATGGGCATGGACACAAATGTGCTGGTGGTGGAGGATTTTTGATTCTGAGCAAACGTTCTGCTGAATTATTTAGGGTTGAAGTGTGGGGTAGGGGCAGTGGTTTTCTCATTATGCTGAATGATTTAGGGTTGAAGGGGTGTTCATCTTCTGCTGAATGATTGATTTCAGGGTTGATGATTGTCACTCTTTGCTCCATCTTGATGGGTTTTTTCTTGGGGTGGCCTGTCTCATGATGGGTGTTTGCTTTTCTGCTGCTGGTGCTGCACAGGGGAAGTGGCATGCAGAGTTAAGTCATCCAACAAGAAGCACGGTAGGGGATCAATCAGAGGCGAGTTGGGAGCAAATGGGAATGGTTTTCCGAGTTGTCTATGCTATTGGTAATAAAATGCTTCTTTAACTTCACAGATCTTTGTCTTTGATGTTGAAGAAAACGTGTGTGCATAAATGCTTCATTGATCTCTTGTCTTTGATGTTCTGATTTCAATTATGAAATCATAGTATCTTGACACAGATGTTTGTGTGTGTGTGGTTCTTGTGTGGCCAGCCATGTATGGAGGGCTTGCATTTGCGGGCAGTCTGATTTGCAATTTTACAGGGGTTGATTTGTGGGGTGGCTTCAATCTATCACCCCAAGTTATTACCACAGGCTTTGGTTATGCCGTACCCCCAATGATGGTTCTCCTCTTCATTCTCGAGGTTTGCTTTGCCTTCCCCTGACTACTACTGCAAAATAAAGATAAATATCATATCAAGGTCCATGCAATGAGCTTCGTGCCTGGGTGTGGAAAACAAGCCTATGTGGCCAATGAGTTTGTTAGAACATGAGCCTTGAATTGTTTTGAGGAGTTCTCTGAAATGTTGTAATAGCCTCATTGGCATTTATGCCTAGGTGGAAGGAAAAAAAAATTGTGGCTGATGAAACTGTTTAAATCAGTGCCTTGAATTGTTTGTAAGAGTTGCCTGTTTGAATTGGTGCCTTGAATTGCTTTTGAGAGTGTTTCCCTTAGTGAGAGACAGTGTTCTGGCACATTACTTGTGCTGTTGGTTTGAAGGGGATGCTTGGGGTTGTCTGCTGCAGGATGAGATAGTGAAAAACTGTGGAGCTGCAAGAGCGATCCGTGATGTTGAAGACGAGGAGCTCATGGATTTTTTTGTTGGCATGTCACCATGGCAGGTAAATAAATCTCAGCAGATTAGCCTACCTTATAGATACAACTTTGTCTTAGCATGGGTTTTTGGAGTCAGTCCAGTTACCACTTACAAAAGAAAGAGAGAGAATATCTCGTTTCCTCTCTCCCTTCTTTTTAAAAATTTGTATTTCTCCAATTTCTGCATTTTTCACATGTGAAAAATGATTTTTATAATTCATTTGTATGATGGTCACCTGTAAAGAAACTAAGTTTTGAATTCATTTTATTTATGGTTACAAATTGCATGCATGTTATTACATAGGGGGATTGTTCACTGGCATTTGATGTGTTGTATTCTCAGTTTCCATTTGTGGTGGCGGCTGGAGCAGTAGCAGAAGAGCTTTTCTTTAGGGTTTCTATTCAGGTAAAATACTGTGAAAGCTTTAGTCAAATTCAATGGAGTTTTGTGTTTTTGCTAGCTAACCAACTGGTTATATATTTGACCTCCTTTTCATTAGTTGTATTCAGCTCCAGAAGTGACAAACTACTGATTAATCTCAAAGGTTCTCTTGTAGAACAATTAGAGACTATGTGTTATGATCCCCACTGAAATGTCTTTGGATGTTCTTTAAGTGTGTGGCTCTTTGGTTTGGCAGGGTGGGTTGGCACACGCTTTTCAAGTGAGTGACAAAGGAATGAGTGAGACAACAATTGGCCTTGTATCCTTGGTAAGAAAAAAACCTTTCCTGAATCAACCGAAAAATTATATAAATAGTAATAATTGTGTACATATAAATCTGTGTGTGAACAATGTTTTACAAACCTTGGTATTTATCCCAAAAATAGGGGACATGTAATATTGGTGTATTGGGTTACAACACATAGTTTTGAGCCAAGACAATTTCTGCAAAAAGTTTCTGACCTTTTTTGTGTAAATTCTAAATCAAAGAAGTGGGTGAAAATTTTCCATTCTTTTTTTAATGACACTTAGTGCAATGCAACTTCTTGGTTAAATTCCTAGGAAATGATTTTTGTGAATCAAATGTTGGATTTGGGTCACGCAGACGGGAGTGATTCCAATGTTTGTTCCATTTGCACATCTCTTTGCTGCTGTCCTCACTGCTGCTCTCACGGGTTCAATGTATTATGTCATCTCTTCTCCTAAAGGTAATGTAGTTGAGTGCAATCAATCTCTTTTGTCCAAATGGTGCCGAATTTTATATATATATATATATATATATGTACATTTGGATTCCAGATATCCTGAGTGGCTGAGTTTCAAGGTTGTTGGGCAAATGGTTGGTCCCGTTTGGATTGACTTAACCCATGCACAATCAAGTTGTAGTCAAGAGAAGATAATTTGGAGAATTGTGTGCACATGGAAAAGCTTCATCAAGCATTGATTTTTTTTGATTAATTCTTACAGGTCTATCGTTGATGATATTACTGTTGTTTTTTCAATAAATTATGTGTTATAAAATTAATCAAGTATTTTTATATAATCTTTAAATTTTGAGTCTTTATAATAATTTTTGAAGTTGCAGATCCCAAGTATGTGGTAGCTCCAGCCATTCATGGTCGTAATAATCAAAGAGATATCAAGGCACGTGTAGAAGGTAAGTTGAATGTGTTCTTCTTCCCATTTATCTTCCATTTATTTTCTTGGGTTTGTTGATTAGTCTTTTTGTGAAATTTCTCACTAAATTTTGTTTTATGTTTTTAAAAAGTGAATCTCTCTCTCTCTCTCTCTTAATTTTGTCATGTGTTTGATTACAGCATGGTATGCACGACGGCAACAAAAGAAAATATACTCTCCACTCGTGGAATCATTATTGGCTTTGTACCTTGGGTTTGAATGGATGCATGTAAGGCACTCTTTCTTACCATGTCTCTTTAAACATACTTCCTTGGTTTTGTAAGCATTTTTCTTGAGGAAGGAAATCATGTACGTCGTTCTTCTCTAAACTACAACTCTTTATCCACTCCTCTGACATGTAAATAAATTTTCACCAGGCACTGATTGACTGCAAAAAAATCAAATTTAAGAGTTTGCCAAATTGCATGATAAGAAAAGTAGTTCTCCAAAAAGAGAAACTAACTGGGTTTTGAGTGTGTGCAGACAGGGAATATATTAGCACCAATCATCACACACACATTATACTCTCTGGTGATTGTGGGTAATGGACTTCGACGGATTCATGATAATCGTGCAAAGCTCCGGCAACGAGTGAACAAAATCACAGGTCAACAGCGGCTAGCAAGCCTTGAAGGAGGAGAATTTGGACCTGAAAAAATCAACTAACTACATCAATAGGAGTGCCATTAGCAGGTTTCTTCTGATGGGTTTTGTGTACTAATCTTTTTTTTGAACACTCTAATCTCTCGCTCTCTCTGTCCTTTGCTTCCAGTTCCATTTACTTGTGGGATTTTAGGAGGGTAATCTTCAAATTTGTGACAGTATTTTGCTTTTGCGATTCTGTCTCCAGTAGCCAAAAGTCTTATTTAGATAATGTGTTGTGAAACTACACTTTGGTGGATCTGATGACAAATTATGGTGGATGGGAGTTTAGAGTTTAGTGGGTGGATTCAGGGTTTAGTTACTGACAATTATTTAGTGGGTGGAGTGAATTTTATGGTAGGATGGATTTCTGTGTTGAAAATTGGATACGAAAGGAAGAAGAACCCCACCTTTAGCCAAGAATTTTGCAGGATGAGGATGGACTTTTTATGATGAATGGTCTTATTTTGTAAGGAAAGCAGTTGTACATGGTTTTGGAACCTTTGTGGTAAGGGTTTTGAGTCTTTGTTACTGTGATCGGAAGATCAAAATGCCTTTTTTGGATAATTGAGTGTTGATACGGATTTGTGATTTGTTTCCTCTAGGCACTGCAGCCTTTGTATATATAAAAAACCTTTGGTTTGGAACTAATCTACTTGCAACTGTGTTTGTGGTAGGAAGTTGTGCTTGTGCATATTCAGTGCTGGAACTGTCTCCTTTTGCAAAATATCAGTGATAAACAAAGAACATTAAGAAATGGTGCAAGACTTCATTGGCAACAAATTAGTTGCCGGAGGCAACAATCAATTTATCATGGTTAAGAAAAAGTTTGCTTTATTCTTCAAATGTTCAATCGTGTTGATGTTGGAACTAAATGTAGAGTGAAGTGTTAGATGCTAGTGATTATAGAAGTTCAATTGTGATTCTGGTCCTCACTATCATGAGGATTGAATAGATGAACTAAACTATTATTTAGTATTTTCATAGTAGAATAAAGCTCTAAACACAACTCCAAATCAAAGTGGAATTGATCTTGTGCAAAATGATGATAAAATGCCTACCTCATTTGATATTTGTGCATGTTGGAAATCAATCATGTGCTTAGAGATGTTGATGATATTATGCTACCAACTTGAGATTCAATCAAGGATCAACACACTTGAATTGGTTGGATTAATGTTCTAGGGGAAAGTTAGAACAATAATATCAAATTGAGGATGTAATTTAGAAATTGATACACAATGGAATTCATTATCTCAAAGGTTTAAGATGCTAGTTTGATATCCAACATGAAGAAGGTGAAGTAGTCCAATTCCAGGTTGCAAGTAGTCATGTATACAGCCCCCATAACTGCACCAATTGGGGATGTATGTGGTTGGATGGTCATGGATTTATTTTTATTTTTTTTAATTTTTTATTTATCAGTTTTTATCCTATGCTAATCAAACATGTTAGCACAATTTAACTTTTTTATTTTTCTTTTTTGGCTCAACCCTGCCCTTCTTAAAAAAAAATTTATTTTATTTTATTTTCCCCCTCAATTCCAACCACACCCACCAACCCACCACCTTGCCTTACCTATGAACTAACACACCCACCACCTTAACCTACTTTTTTAAAGCTATTGACCTATTCCTACTTGCTTGCTAACCTACCTATCTACACACCAAAGTCACAATGTTGTTAGCAACAAATGAGCATATGCATTGTATAGTAGCCCCCCTTTGTCTAATGAAACTCTCTTTTTACCCCTCTTATTATGGAAACATGTGAAAGCACATTCATGCAAGTATTGCATACATTGGACCAATCATGATGTGAAGGGAACTTAAAAGACAATGTACCAAGTTTTCATAATAACTTCATATGGGATCATAATGATATGGACACCTATTGTGAAATTTAAATGAAAACAAGTTTTAAGTCCTTGCAATTCTTGCATGTTGGGTGAAAAACAAAAAAACATCAATGATTTTGGATGAATGAATGTTGATATTGCATTTGGTGGATCATATGTGGTTGAAGTAACCTTGGGTGATGGAGGAGTAAAAAATATATATTTTTATATGCAGTTCTTGCATATCAAAATTGTACCATGCACCAAGGGAGGCCTTTGGTGAAGGTACACAATACAATTGTATGCAAATCTTGCAATACATTTTTTGCTTGAAGTTATTGTGCAAGTGTTGTAATGTAAAAATAGTGAGGGTTTATGAACACAATGAGGGTATTGCATTGTTGATCATGTTAAGAGTGACCTAAAACTATCACCCATGAGGGTATTGCTTATTTTTTTGTGACCATAGTCAATGTTTTCTTCTTGTGGATGAGGGTATTGTTCATTTGTGATGGATGGGGGCATTACGTGGAATGGGGCATGCAAAGTATGTGTAATGTGATGTAGAGTGATCAAGGCTCACAAATTGAAATTGAACTAAAATCGATTTGGAAAATTAAATGGTTGGAAAGTTTCAGAAATGAATATGTGAACATGTACAAAAATTCATAAAAATGTTCCAAGTGACCATGCTACAAAAATGGTGGTGACATGCAAAAAAATCTCACCATCATGAAACTCAAGAATTTAATTTAGAGTTGAAATACAAAGTATGTGATTATGATTATATCAAAAGAATGGTTTGGGGTTCATGACAATATTGCTTGTGAAGCAATTGATCCAAAAGTTTAGATTTAAAATGAAATCAAGATATGTGAATGTGTGTATGAAAAAAAGGGCGTGGGGACCAAACTTTCAAGAAAAAACAAAAACAAAATATGCCACTATAAATTGATGATATAGAAGAACCTTAAGAAATCAACAATAAAACTACTGCCACATAGTTGTTGTTCACTTTTGGTATAAGAAACATGGACGTCCAAATTCCTTTTGTTTATGTTTTTCATGTAATTGCATTGACTTGCACACATTGGAAAACATGAAAAAACAAAAGAAGTACAAGGCATAAGGACTTTATATAGAAGAGGAATTTGAATGTTTGTGTAATAACCTTAGAT
Organism: Sphagnum contortum; assembly: GCA_963920785.1. NCBI lineage: Eukaryota > Viridiplantae > Streptophyta > Sphagnopsida > Sphagnales > Sphagnaceae > Sphagnum > Sphagnum contortum. The sequence continues at coordinate 863,289 of OY987277.1, read as the reverse complement.
GATAGATGAGTAAGTTTTTTTTAACAACAAGATGAAAAAGAATAATAAGTTGTTTTTTTTTTGGTAGTTGCAACAATAAAAAAGGAAATAAATAAAATAAAGAGAGGAAGAAAAAGAAAGAAAAATCATGGAGAACGTTTGAGAGCTTAAAGCATTGGGGAGATTCAAGGAAAAAAAAACAAAAGATTACAAGGATGTAGTTAGGCCATAAAGAAATAGGGCACATATTTTTTTGACTACCTTTCATTTGTTTTCCTTTAACCAAAAACAAACCTAATCACCCTTAAAGAATTGGGTTTCATCCCAAAATGAGGAAATCCTACCTAGTGTAATCGTGGGGGACCGAGTCATTCAAGCCCATATATGTGGTAATAATTCTAGGTTTGAAACAAAACCTAAAGTTCTAGCTAGTTCTAGGGTACTCAACAAAGTCTTTTTTTTGGCAAATTATCACAAAAATTCCTCATCTAAAAAGGTTCAACCACCTTAACAAAGGAAATAAAGGTTGAAAAATCAACCTTTTCACCAAAAATCAAATGTGTCATCATGATTAATGCCAAATAACCACCTTAAATGTAGAACCTTTCACCAAAAACTTTTATTTTGTAATGAACATGGATGCTTAAAATACCCCCTTGTAGTCTTTAGATCACTTCTAAAGGGAGCATCTTAATAGTTTAATCATCAAATCATTCAACCCAATTAGGAAAGGTGTCACCATCATTAAACCTTTCACATAATTGTAGCTCACCAACCTTGTTCTTGAACAACATGCATCAATCACCTACTCGTAAGACTCCCAATTTCCTCCATGCATTTGTTGTTATGAAGTTGTATCTTGCATTAGATTTTATATTTGTTTAGTATTGACCAAGGTTTTTAATGGAGAAGGAAGAATGTTGCAAACTTGCACAATGCAATGTGTTTGTAAGCTTGCAACTAATTGTTTTTACAAGTTGATGTGACTTGTTATTAGCTAGTTTTTTTTTTTAACAAATCAAAGTTTTCATCATGCACTTGTAAGATTTTGACACGCTCATTGCACATTATAGTTATTACAATTATTGCTAGTCGTTGACATGCTCATCATGCAATTGCAATCATCATGTGCTTAGTATAGGTCATCAATGTGTTCATTACACATTGAAGGAGTTGCAATTTTTGTTAGTCGTCAATGCATTCATGGCATAGTTATAATCATCATGGGTTTTCAAGTCATCGCCATGTTCATTGTGCACTACAACAACTACAATTCTTGTTGGTTGTTGACATAGACATTGCACACTATAACTGTTACATTAACTTTTGTTCTATATTTAACCAATTGGGTGTTGTTGCAACATGCATGAACTTGACTATAACTTACACCATTCTAAAGGAGTGCAACCTCACCTTCAACAATTCCACTTGATTTGGTAATTCACCTTTGTTTCTTTTTTGCCATAGTGAAAATTTTCCATTCTTGTAAACATATTCCTTGTTTGTTAAGATTTCCTTTCGATGAATCTTATCCCAAAGCTTCACATAAAAAGAAACAATGGCCCAATGTATTGCCTTAAAGTTGTAATTTTTTGGGATTTTTTTGGGTGGGTTTGTATTTTGTTTACAATTATCCTTTTTCATTGAAATGCACATAGTGAAGGTTTATAGTTTTTAGCTAAAAATTGGGTTTATGATTTTGACCCAACTCCTAGGGTCTCACCAACTACATCTATTATTGCTATTTTTATTAAAGGTATGTTTTCCAAGATGGTTTTCAATCCTATTTGCTCTTGGAACATTTTCATTCCTCAAGTGGTTTGTTTTGTATTTTTTGTGTTGCACAACTAAAATTAACAATTTGTATGCAATCATATTCTAAATTATCATTCTTGGTCATCATTCATGATGCATTGATTATGCACAACTATTACAGGTTGGTGATGCACTCATGGTCATCGACATGTTTATCATGCAATACATTTGTTATAGTTAGTTGTTATTCTTGGTCATTGATGTGTTCATTGTATGTTACAATTGTTGTAGCTTTAGCTAATCATTTATGCATTCATTGTGCATTGTAACTTTCGTTGGTCGTTGATGTGTTCATTGTGCATTGCAATTTTTGTTGTTATCAACACAAGAAAATAAGACTCATAATCTTAACCTTTTTGTGAATTTTTTTTTAAAGTGGTTATATATTTTGTGGAATTTGAGTTTCAAGTTTCAACATGGCTCCTCATAAACCTTTCAGACCTCCAAACAACTTTAAGTTTTGTTGTTTGTTTAGTAAGTAGAGTAAGGCAACTTGCAATGTTATTGAAAGCAACAACCAAGGATTTAAGGGATAAAAGAAAATTAAGTTAATCATGAATGAAAGAAATCCATTTCAAATTGATTTAACATTTGAACTTGAACTTGACAAAACTTTTGACAAAATTTAATTTGAATGTAAAAAAAAAAAAGGCCTATGAAGTAAATTGGAAATTTCAAGATGTTTAGGTTGCAAAATTATCATTGACACGCCCCTAAACTCTTAAAAAGATTCAAATGCAAGTCCTAAAGTGAAAAGAATAGAAAAAAAATCGGGGCACGATTTTTGGCTTGTAACATTTTTGGGGTAAGAGGGGTGTGTTGGAAATGGAGACTAGGACGAGTGACAAGTGAGTCAATTATTCGTATAGATTTGCACAAACCAAACAAAAAGTTGGTTAATGCATAATTGAAACACTTTTGGTGCATGGACAAGCCATGGGCATACACAAACTCAAAAGATTCACCATGGCCAAAACCTGGGGGAAGACACCACCTTCCCCCTCATAGTATTCTCTATGATTGGTCATGGGGGCTACACCCAAATATCATTTTTCCTAGGATTCCCATGTTGGGAATCCCAAGATTGAGACTCTTGCCACTTTGGACACCGTAACTTCTTGTGCTGACCTTTGATTGAGGTGAAATATAAATCAAAGTTGTAGCTCTTGTCAAGAGCGTTCCAATGATATGTGGCACACCTCCTACATGCACATAATTTAGGGCGATTCTTGACTTTTAATGGTCAAGAGTCAAATTGACACTTTGACTCCTAGCCCTTCTTTTGACCAAAACTTGTGTTGTAAGTACTCAAATGAATAATGCAAGTCTATTTTAAACATTTGCATTTTAAGAAATTTCCAATGGTATAAGGAAATCTTCAATCCAATTAATCTTGACCTTTCAAATTGTTTTTTGAAGATTCAAGATTCCATAGGGACTCCAATTCCCAAAGTGGGAGCCCACTTGTGAATGTGTGGGCTCATTCCCTCACATTCTCTTGCACTCTTGGGATTATGAATGTGACTCCCGGGTTGCAGTTTGGCCCTCACCTTTCCATGCATTTATTTTGGTTGCGAGCCCAAGGTTAGGGTTGTGACAACCATGTACACATAAAATGTTTTGAATGAAAACATGTTTGTCACACATATTTTGTGCAAGATTTGCACAAATGTTACAAGTAAGGAAAAAAAATTTATTCCTATGTTTGATTCTCTTTGTTAACATGCTGATAGGAAGAAAGCTACTTCCCCCATGTTCGGTGTTTTTAAAGGTACATTCTACTAGATTAAGGATTACCAACATGCTAAGAATGAAGTGTTTTATGGTTTTGGAAGTGGGGAAAGTGTGTTGGACAAGGTTATGCATGGTATGGCACATAAAGGCTTGAAGAAAATATTCAAATTGCCACAAATTTCTACCTACTTTGAAAGGGGAAATCCATGTTTGAATATGAAAGCATGAAAGGCATGTTGCAATTCCTCCAAGTGAAGTATTATCCACAAAAGCATTGGTGTGATAATATTGGTTGGTCCATTGTCAAGGCAACCATTACACAAAGTATCAAAACTAAAAATTATATTTTGATATCTTGTGATGAAGTCAAAAGTGTTGCTAATAAAAGCTAGATTCCTTGTATGTCATTAAGGATTGGTCTAAAATGTTAATTATGGTCACCCTTGCAAAGGTGATTAAAATAGTTGATTTTGGAAAATTGGGCATAATCATTATTCGAACATAATTGACTATTGGTGGTTTAACAAGTGAAACACTGACCTTTAAGCTCATTTGTTTTGGAGCTAATGGTGTGAATATTTTTCAATCTGACAATATTGGAATTACACAAAAAATTCAAATGGAATATGTTTTTCACATGCAAGGCATCCATTGCATGGCCCATTGAACTAATCTTGTTGTGCAAGTTTTTGTCTAAGCTAAACATGTTTTGTAGGTTGAAAAACTTGTTCCAAACCCTATATGTTTACTTTAGTAAGAGTTCAAAGAGACACTTGGAATTCAACAAGCTTCCTAAGATCATGGAGATGCAAAACAATAAGTTATTGAAGAATGTGAAAACAAGTGGATTTTTATGTGGGAATTTACAAAGAAGCTTACAAGTGCATACTACACTTTGGTGGTCAAGGTGGCCATGTATTTTGCTAGTAGCAATTCTTCCAAGGTGAACTTTGATGTGATATTGAAGCCCTTTATGAGTTAGCATTCTTGTTGTCATTGTTGGAGGAGGTGACCATCTTAATGAAATTGGGCCAAGTTCAAAATGTTTTTTGTTGTTGAATATGGGATAGTAATCAAGCTTAAGCATATTTGTTCTTGCATTTTGTGGACCTTAACACAACTTTCAAGTCCAATATGGTTTATTCCATTAAGTCTTTAGTGAGTTCCTCCCACAACCTTCTCATCATGAGGTGGATACTAGACTTGAATACAAGTATGAAACATTTAACCTTTGATTGTAATGGACAGCACATTTTGGCAAAACATGTAGACCAACTAACATGGGTTATGACTTTTGTGACCAAAAATATGCACATTTAGGTTGTGGAAACTGTGAAAAATCAAGTGAAAGAAGCAATTGAATTTTTGATTTTGTAGTTATAATCTTGCTTCTTCTAACATGGAGTTATGGAAGCTTTGGGAGTGGTTCTTCCTCAATATTAAATGATTTTAAAATGTGAGGAATCTTTCAAGAGACACCTCAATGTGATTAAAGCCCAATATTGATATTCCAAGAGGATTGGGCTTGACCAAACCTTAGTGCTAGAGGTGTTATCTTTTATGTTTTTGGATTTGTAAATGTCATTATTTAGATTAACAATACAAATAATGTTACATTAGCCATGGGTTTTCCTTGCATTGTGAATCCTATGACCCAATTTTGGAAATATTTTGGCCTCTTCACAAGTGATTACACATAAGATGTTGAAATATGTGTTGGCAAAAATTGTTATGGTCCAAATGATTTGTTCCATTGAGGGCAAAAGATGTTTCAGCTATTTGAATTTGATCAAACCTAGGTTTCACGATTGATTGACAATGAATTTTGAGCTTGTAATTTGGATGTTTGCTCAACAAATTTACATGTTGAAATTTTTTTCATACCTCTAGGTAGTGGCAACTCGGAAGGAAATGTGAACTTGATATGGATTTGATGCATAATTTTTGTTTGGGTAAGTTGAGGTTTGACTTTTTACCGTTTTTCATTGGTTTCCATAATCTCGGCAAGGTTGATGAATATGATTGTCACATAGAATTTTTTATATGTAACTAGTAGGAAGAAAATACTAAACAATAACAAGATTTGCTATTATGTATAGTTTGTATGTATAAATCATGTGTTATTTTGTAGGTGGCTTGTGTTGTAACAAGTAGTTTAGGGGTTCGATTCTCACACAAGTCAATTTTCAATAAGTAAGCAATGGGCATAACTAGTTTGTAACTTTATACATGTTTGAACTTTGTGTGTTATGTGCGGTCTATGCAGGAGAAGACTTGTGTTGTAATGGGCAATTCAAAGGTTCAATTCCCCCCATAAGTCATATTACAAAATCTCACCTTAATGAACATGTTCATTGCTAGCAAGATTTGTAAAACATTTGAATTGCTGATGTTTTTTTTGGTGGGCCAAACACACTAGCCAAATTAAACTAAATTGCACATTTGAGATAGCAAAAAATTTCATAGATGCAAAAATAAAATTTATCACCACATTGCTAGCTATTTCTGAAAATTGAAAAGAAATACCTGGTACCCAGTATTGTCTGGCTCCAAGTTTGAAGGAGAACCTCCAGTTCCCAGTTGTAGCTAATTTGATGGAAGCTCTGGTGAGATTCTGATGAATGTGCATGAGTTAGGGGTAATAAATCCTTTTGCATAACTTACCCAAAACTTTTGTGGTGGGCTTTTGTAGCAGTCTGTACAATGTAGTCCATTCAAATTAGAACTTAAATTGTAGTTTTTGACCAAAAGTGCCGCAAGATGATGACTGATCTCAACAACAAAGGGATGATGTTGGGTAATGAATGAATGATCTCAACATGACAGAGATTATGGAGGAGGAGATGGAGAAGGAGGAGGAGAGATACTTTTTATTAGATGGGTGGAGATGGTGAACATTCTTATCCATAACACAAAAGGAGAAAGACTCAATCTTCTACTTCTTCTTCTTCTTCTTCACTCTTCAAGTGTTAAAGAGGGTAGTAAGATTGAGTATGTATGTGGTATATTGTGTATTTGCTTCTCCACCCCATGCCCCTCCCATTTGCTAATTGAAGGACCCAGGAAGCAAGCAACTGGTGGTACTTCCAGGGAGGGTTTGCATACACAAGGACACAGCCCCAAACACCCACCCAAAACAAAAGAGGTATGCATAATAAGAACTATACTGCTATTTCTTCTTACTAGTACACAAACTCAATCCCCTTTTTGTTTTGGGTTTTAGAAGCAAGTTCACATCTTTTGGAAAAGATTGGAGTTTTGTTTGATTGTGGTGAAACACTCTTTTTTTTCGGTGGGTTTCCAAAATTTCTTGCCTTGCATTTGCATTTTTCCTACAAAATTTTCGAGAGGGGAGAAGGGTCGAAGAAGAAGAAGAAGAAGAAGAAGATGTCAGTTGTGTTTTTTCCCTGAAAGTCGTCTTGAAAACAGAGGTTGAGAGCAAGAGCTTGGTTGGTTGATTTTTTTCTTATTTATTTATTTATTTTTGCAGAGGGTTTTTCTAGGAGAAGGGTTTTCATTCTTTCTTTCTTTCTTTCTGTGTGGGTGGATTTAGTGTCAAAAAGGTAAAGAAGAAAATGGAATATATAACTAGCAAAGGTTTGGGTGTCCACTCTGCTGTTGAGGTTTTCAAATCTGCTGTGTCCTCTCACTTGCTTTCTTTCAACACTCACAATTCTGCAATGTTGAATACCTACCACCACCAACACAACATTGGACTGGTGCTCACCCAAGCTTTGGATCTTTCAAGTTTAAGGTCAAGAAGAAAGTTGTATAAAAAGTGGGGAGTTTCAAAACAATCAAGACCTCATGTGAAGGCAGCTGCTATAGATGAGCTAGGATCTGCAGCAGCAGCTGTGAAGGAAGAAGAATCTCAATCAGGAGAGGATATGTTCAAAGCCCTAGATGTTGCAGTATCAGCAAAGGATGCTGAAGGAGTGAAGGTGGCCCTTGACAAGCTTCGTGAATTAGGTCAAACCAAGTTATGGAACTCCATCCCTAACATAACCCGGCGCAACACATTCATCAGAGAGCTGACAACCATGGGAATCAAAAATGCAGAGCAGCTGGCAATCCCTAGTGTGAGGAATGATGCAGCATTTCTTGGAACTGTAGTTGGAGTGACAAGTGTTGTCGCTGTTGCAGCAGGACAGCTTCCTGGTGACTGGGGTTTCTTCATACCCTATCTCGTTGGTTCTCTTTCTTTAGTTGTTCTAGCAGTTGGGTCTGTTGCACCAGGGCTTTTTCAAGTTGCAATCAATAGCTTTTCAGGTCTTTTCTCTGACTACCAAGAACGAACTCTGTGCCATGAAGCTGCACATTTCTTAACTGCTTACTTAGTGGGTGTTCCGATTGTGGGCTATAGTGTAGATCTAGGCAAAGAGCATGTGAACCTTGTGGATGAAGTTTTACAAAAGAGGATATACCGTGTGGGGGGTCTTGATTCAACTCTTCTCGATCAATTGGCAGTTGTTTCAATGGCAGGTCTCGCGGCTGAGGGTTTGAAGTATGACAAAGCTATGGGACAATCTGCAGACTTATTTTCTCTGCAGAGATTGCTGAATCGAAGTAAACCACCTTTGAGTAGTCAGCAGCAGCAGAATCTGACACGTTGGGCTGTTTTGTATGCGGGCTCCTTGTTGAAGACTAACACCAAAGCTTATGATGCACTTCAAGTTGCCATGTCAAAGGGTCTTTCTGTCAGTGACTGCATCAAAGCCATTGAACAAGCATAACTAGTTGTAACATCATTTTATCCAGCTTGCTAGTTATGGAAATCTTTAATCTCCTCCATATTTGCTTTGCTCAGTTTGCATCAGTAAAATCTCTGATGTGTTCATTGAGCACTGTTGATCAGTGATCAGCAGATTTTATGCCCACAGCAGACATTATAAAAGTTACATTCCTTCTCCTCTCTCTCTCTCTCTCGGTGCCGTTTTTCATGAGTGGCTAGCAAGCTTGACTCTTGGTCTAGGTTGAGTCTCTCATTGCATGTTGTGAATTTTGGCTTGCATTCTGTATTTACTGTAAACTCAGATTCCCACTGTTTATGGGTTACTACAGTTGGGAGCATGAAAGATGAGACTTCAGAGACACCTTGGGGATGAAAAAGCTTTTTTAGTGTGAAATTTCACTAGAAAGCGAACGATTTGGAAAATCTACAAAAAAGGAAGTGATTTTTGACATTGTCTATTGTCAGATTCACCTCCCCCCTTTCCCCCTCAGCAATCTCACCAGACATTTATATTGATTTGCAGTAGGGTATCAACAATATAGAAGGATTCTTAGATTTTTCCATTATCATGACTTAGTTGTAGCCAGATTTCTGGCTAAAATCAATCATTGTCACCCTAGCACTAATCTAAAATCCTTTTAAAAAAACACTCGGATAAACCCTTGAACATGAAAAAGTTGGAACTATGTTCATACTGAATTGAGAGGTAATGAATGAATGATTCAAAAAAGTGGAATGTGGTTAAGAGGGTTTATTGCACCTCAAAAAAATGTGACAACCACCCACAGTGCTCATCAAGAAGAACATTTGAAGAAGAGGAAGTGAAAGGACCCTCTGTACTGGTTCTAGAGTTGGCTGGTGCAGGCGAACCCATCAGCAGGGGACATGAAAGGATTTCACCATTTGTCTCCAATGGGGTACTAAGGTGCAGCTTGGCAGATACCAAGGGGTTTAAACTATCTGGCCACCCCTTCACAACTTCTCCCTCTCTTCACTGCACATGGTAAACTAGGCTTCCCAGGACCTTCATCTGAGTTCTCAATTGCAGGGGCTTCTTGTGAGAAATCCAGGGACTGATTGAGTTAATTACAGCGATGATGATGAGGAAAAACCCAAGACTTGTATAGAATTCATTTCAGCAACCAGCTGCTGCTGCAAAGAGGAATTTGTCATATGGCAGCTGCATACTATCCTCGATCCCATTCAGAATTTACCAGTCCATGCCGAGGAAGACCCAGAAAAGCTTATGCAGAAACTGTTCATTGTCAACTGATCAATCTCGGCCTAAGACCATACTCTGCTGTAATAGGAGTTGATCGACGCAAGAGAGGTATACTCTGCTACAAATGTTCTGCGTTTTGCAACAACAACATTGCAGCAAGGATGTGGGAAGCGAAAAAAGATGTAAAAGTTTCAGCTGCAGCATCTCATGGTGCATGTACAATTACACTTCCTACAAGGCTACCAGCAAAATATGCATCAAATAAAAACAGCAGGAGCAGTAGCAACCAACTTATGACTAACTGTCAACTCTGAGGAGGTGCAGGATTTGGCAGTGTTGATGTAGAGAGACTACAGAATTGACAAGTCCCCGGTATGGCATCATCAACATTGACTGATCAGATGTTGCTAATTGTTGTAGGAACTGATCCTTCCACATTGGGGCCCCAGGACAAGAAGATGAATTGCAAAGCAACCTCATCTAGGACTTGACTTTTTGCAATGAACTAGTAATGCTCTCTCTCTCCTCCTTTCCCTTTCTTATTGCTCTATGCATCATCTTCCCCCCTCAAAACTTCTCCTTGAAATGCGATTGTTGTTTTGTTGATCCTTGTAAATGTACTTAAAACTGTTTTGTTGTTGATGTTTGCAACCTGTTGATTTTTGCAAATGCAAAGGACATTGTATTGTTGTTCCTCTAATTTGCAAACGCAAGTGGCATTGTCCTTGTTGATTTTTGCAAATGCAAAGGACATTGTCCTCTTGTTGATCTAATTTGCAAATGACTTGTCCTTCTTGTTGATCTTTGCAACTTTTTGATTTTTGCAAATGAAAATGGGAATGACATTGCAAATCACATTGTAATAATACCTCATTGATCTTTACAAATGGAAATGATAGTGCCCCTATTGTTTGAACTTTGCAAATGCAAATGATGTTGTCCTTGTTGTTGATCTTTGTAACTTGTTGGTGATTGTTACAAATGCGAATGGCATTGTTATGGATCTGTGCAACTTGTTTTGAATCTTTTGCAAATGTAAATGTTGTCCTTTTTCATCTTTGCAACTTGTTGTCGGTTGTTGCAAAATGCAAATAATGTTGTCTTTGTTGTCGATCTTTGAAGTTTTCAAATATAGAATGTGCGATGATAGAATTCCAAGCTTCCTCATATGAGGATTTATGGTTTATAATTTATTTTATTTTTCCTTGCTTGATTCCACTACATGTTTTTGGGTGTAAAGATGGCCACCCAATTTAATTATGAAATCCCGCATGATACTCAAAATCAGGTTGTTTGTTTTGAAAAACAAAAAGTGTGGTTCTTTGTAGAAGAAGTTCTTTTGCAAATGCAATGAGGATTTTTTTTCTTAATTTCTTTTTTTTTGCAACTATAATTGATAAGAGGAATAAAAATCTACACATGTAGCTTGTCAACCTTTTTGGAAGTTGTTTTCTAAAGCATGATACAATACCTATAATCATCAAGGGTATCATGTTTTTTTATTCCTAAAATGAACCTAGTGCAATAAGAGCAATAATAATCATGGTGTGTGCCGGGGTAGTGTATGTTAATCTACCTTTACTTGGGCTTACCCTCAGGGTATATAGATGAAGAAAGGATACCCAAGTCAAATCCTTAGAATAATGTTCAGCAACACTCTAAAACCAATTGTCCAACCAATTTATTGAGGCTAATATTTGTACCTAAACTAAAAGGAATATTTTGTCACAAATTCCTTTTTTTTTGGTTTTCAACTCATCAATTTTTTTAGAAGAAGAAGATTTTTGGGGAAATTTTCAACATATTTCAACATAGTGTCTCTCTATTTTTGGAGCAGTTCTTTTCCCAGTTTGAATAGTTTTATACAAATGTGTCACCAATCAATGCTAAATCTTTTGTAGGATGATTAAAAAACTCCAATTCTTACTTTCTTTAGCTTTTAATGGTAGGATTTTATCAATCTAAAGAGACCCAAAAAAAATTTGGATTCAACTCATTTGGTCTTGACTTCTAAAGGAATGAGTCCTAAATTTGACTTCTTTCAACTTGCCTTTTGAGGGTTATTGACCACACATTTAGATCTTGCATGAGTTTTAAGATCTTGCATGAGTTTTAAATGAGTTCTTGGGCAAGCAAGAATAACTCCACCTTTGCTCACTATGTGATCCTGCAAATGAATTGAAATTGGGTCAAGAAAAGTTAAAGTATGCCCGGTTTGGAACAGCAACATGGTTTTGGCCCCGCATTTTCTGACTATTTGCTGAGGCTGGTAAAAGACACAGCACCGTATAACAACAACCTGTAACAGAAGTGTACTAAATATGTTCTGACTGTTGTTCCCTATTTCTGATTGGAGAAGTGTAATAAATTTGACCTGACTGATGTTCCCTATTTCTGATTGGAGGTGTGTAATAAATTTGATCTGACTGATGTTCCCTATTTCTGATTGGTCAATCATAATGATTGGTCCAGGTGGTTTGCAATTAGTAGTCTTCCACCTATTTGCTGTCCCAGTCTTAGCTGTATGGGTAGGGTTGGGGAAAAGTAAGTAACTAAAACTTGTAAAGTGAGAAATCGTTTTGCAGGGTCACATACTCAGCACTCCAAGAGATTTTAACCTTCCATTTGAGATTGAAAAAACTAAATAGGTATGTTTGTTTAGAAATCATTTTCAAAGAGTGTACAATTGAATACAATGTCTTTCTTAAGCAAGATTTTTTTTTAAAAATCATTTAACAGTAAAACCATTTTTCTTTTAGTTTCATACACGGACCAAAAACTTGATGGAAATTCCAACTTGCAAATGTCTAATCACAATGTCAATGATCATTATAGAAACTACTAAACTAAGCTAACACTCACTTAACATTAAGCTATTGCCCATTTAACATTGGGTGCCACCTAGATTTTCATTTAATACTAACTTAACATCAAGTGTGAATGCACCATTAGGGATTCTAGTGTTGAGTCCCCTATCACCATGCTAGTCATTTAGGGACTTACACCTACTCACCATGAACATGTTACGTTGAGTTAGCATTCACTTAATTTTGAGGTATCGGCTCATTTAACATTGGGTGCCACCTAGGATGCCACCTAGATTTTCATTTTAACACCGACTTAACATCAAGTGTGAATGCACCATTAAAAGTGAACTAGCATTTAGATGGATTGTCACCAAAAAAGAGAGTGCTAGACTCTACAACCAACCTGAAACATCTGATGGACCTACACAGAGTTGAGTTCTTAACAAATCCTGAATCTAAACACAACCTTGATCTTCTCTCTCTCTCTGTCTCACAATGTTCTCACACACATCCTCTAATCTTCACTCAGACACAATGGATCCTTACACAAAATCGACAGGTGTGATCGCATGACCCAGAACTCACACCTTCATTTATAAAATATCCCGTGAGCACAAGCTTCCTCTTTTTTTCAGTATGTTCATCAGAAGTCTAACAATTACTCAGCCAAAAATTGCGCTCCAAAAACAGACCGATCAAGTTATCTATCCACGCACCTTCCTGTGCATCAGCCACCTTCTAAGCTTCACCTGTTTACAACATCGACCCTTAATTTCGACCTAACTCTCACTAGATTCAGGAGCTAGCCATCCTCTAGTCACTAACGAAGCGAAAGAAATCAGCAACTAGCAATCTTCTAAGCTCCTCTGCATTCTCTAAAATCTCCTCCTTCTCCTCTGTCTATCCCTCCTCTCAATAGCTTGCCACTACCTCTCTAATCTGCCTATCTTCGTTATCTCCAGTGTCAATCTACACATCTCTTACAAAAATCAGCCACACTCCTCTAGACCTGAAGCTCTGTTGCTTTACCAGTTCTCTTCTTTAAGCTGATCTGCAACCGGTTCCTCTTCCCGCTCTGCCTTTTTCAATGCATTTCCTTGTAGCCGTAATATAGATATTCCCGTGTCAAAAAGAATGACGATTAATAAAGCAAAATTAAACCTCATAAATATGTTGTGTTCACATTAGCCTGGTCACTTCCTTTCCGGTTACAGGACATCTTGTTATCATTTCTCAAGTTAGATAACCGTATCAAGAAGCTGAAGGTACCAGTTGATAAGGTGCTGCTGGGGGTTCGCCCTGACCTTCATTTGAAACCTATCCGACATGTTTCACGTTTGTACTTGTGTCCATACTTGGATAAGGCTGGTCATTCCATTTTACCTTGTACTTCCCAAGTATATTAGAGTTATCCATAAAGTAACCCATAAAGACATTTTATTAAATCTGAGTATGAAATGCTGCAACTACTGAGTATGAAATGCTGAGTTTCAGCATTTAATGCACGAGGTTCGGGACTAATTATAGTAGTTGTACAACTAGGAGCAGTGAAAATATACGTAGCAGCAGCAGTGGAGGCGCTCAGGAAAAAGGAAAGACAGGATAAAACTCAGTTTACCACCAAAATTCATGGTTTTCTGAGTTTCATCCCCCATTGAATGCTAATGTACTTTTTTGCAAGTTTTTTTTTACTTTTCCACATTAACAAAATGAATAATTTGTTTTTTCAAAAAATTAGTTGGTTCCTTAATTTTGGAGATTATACATATTTTCCATCATCTACTATAATAATATTGTGATATGAGGAATGAAATTATTTTAGAGTGTAGCTTATGATAATTAAAATGATTTTCACCATTTCAACTTCCATATTTTCACAAAATTTCCTTTCACTATTTTGAAGATTATCGTAGTAGTAGCTTTAACATTTCGGCATAAACTAAATTATTTTTCTATTTTGTCAAACTTTTGGAATTTCATTTATTTTTGTCAAAAATTTAAAATGAATCAAAAACTTTCTTTGACTATCAAGTTTGAACCACAGACTTTCAGTAACAAGAGGGTCTTGTAAAATCTAGACACACTAAACTATTCAAGAGCTCTACCAATAGTGTGTATTTTCAAGGACTTTAGGAAACCCATTATAATTCAGTTGTGAATGAACCATCCCCAAGTTACCAAGGTTCCAGAAAACCTTGGTAACTTATCCAATAAACCCTCTTACCACAAGAACTTATAGTGGGTATTAGTTAGGTAGGTACATCCAAGCACAAAGTTAGTTAGTTAGTTCATAACTAACCATTGTAGTTAAGCTATGGGACAAGAATACAACTGAAAATGGGGGGTAGGGTGGGTTAGGGAGGAGGGATTTCCCAAAATGTAGGGTACCTTGTCTTTATTTTGGGAATGCTCTAACCCTAGATTTTACCCTACACTTTGCCAAATTAAAAAAAAAAACAACCAAAATAGATAGAGCAATTATTTGCTTCTTTGTTTTTCTTAGTTGCATCATATCCACACACATGCTCAGCACAATGGCAGCATCAATGAGCCAATGAAAGGGAGCCCATTACAATAGCCAAAAAGGGCTGATTTATAATTAGATTTAAAGGAGGTAATGTGTATGTGTGTGTGTGTAGCTAGACATGAATAGCAAATGGCTCATGAGGCTACCTAGTAACTCAATTAGCATGTAGCCCACTACATCCCTATTCTTTCCCATCCATTCCAAGAGAGTGGGATTTGTTGCATTATAAGTTGCTATCATTGAAAGCATGAGTTATTTTGTGACTATCTTTAGTTTTACCAACATCATACTAATGGGGATGTCATACCATTTTTGGTTGCAAGGAGAGCTACTTTGAGCAATATTTTTGGCCCATCACCCAAAACTATTGGAACATTAGACATTCCCAAAATAGAAAGGATGCTACACCATTTTTTTTGGGGGGGGGGAGAGGGGGATTCTTTAAATCTAGGAAGATTATAGATTCCACCTAATTTGGTGAACCTTTTAACTTGCGCCTTCAAAAAAACATCCACTTATCCATCATCATCATCATCTAAGGGGCTAAATGTTTGTTAGAGAGTCAATAGTTTACCTTGGAAAGGGTGACCTCCCAAGATAAGAGGACCCCCAAAAAAGGCATTACCCAAGGCATAGGAATGAGATCCTAGGGGGACTCTCTCCCTCCCCCCCCCCCCCCCCCCCCCCCTTTTGAATAGTAGGTGACCTACCATAGTGACCAAAAACCATCACAATCCTCATCATGTCAACCACATTAACCCCTAAATGCCTCATTAGCTAAAAATGGTTTTCTTAATAAAACTAAATGGATGTGGACAATGGAAATTAGAATTTTGAATTGCATAGGGTTTTAGGTGAGTGTTCAAATGATCTTGTAAGTGAGGTTTTGATCAAATAAGTGTATGCATTGGGCCTCCAACTAGTGAACCTAAGTAGCCAAATTCAAGCTTGCACCAATGAAGCCAATAAGAATCACGTTTGGGTTGTAGCCTTGTATGGGGCTAACTCTAAATATTCGAGTAAGTTGCACCATTGCATTGGGCTCTCTTTAAATTTGCTGCTTCTTTTCAAACACCTTGACCTTCGGAAATTTGCAAGGTTTCATTCTTTTTTCTTTTTAAAAATTTGAATTTAATTTTTTTTTAATTATTATTATTTGAAAAATCGTATTGTAGCTCTGAATTTTTTTTGTATGAGCCCCTAACTTCGTTTTTCTGTGTCATATTAGGATGCATGCATTATTAGTGAGATGTTGAAAGTTTGTTTTTAGATGGTGAGCTTCGAATTCAACATTAGCTAAGCACCTAGCTAGTCCTATATGAGTTCAATCTAGCTTTGTTATTTCATCATCCTTCGCTTGATTTTGGCTACAACTTTTTACAAAGATTGTAACCATGTGTAAACATCAAATTCAATGATTGAATTTTGTAAATCCCATTTATGGATGAGTAGATCGAACCATGTATCTAACGAAGGTTTTAAATAGCAATAAGACGATGTACAAAAGGGTTAAACTCTTCATGGCATATAGACAATATAAGTATTAAGAGAAGTTTTTGGAAAAGGTTCACATTAGAAAGTCCTAAAAAGCTTAGTTGGCAAAATGCTTTTACAAGGTTTAATTGAAAGAGAAGATTTGAAGCAATCTTCTTCCATGAGGATCTTCATGAGGAGGATTGGTGAAGAAAGGGTTATTACTACATAGGAGATTTTAGAGAGATGGAGAAGATAGGATAAAAAGGAACTTGGAAATGGAAACTATTGTTTTTATTTTGTTTTGAGCCAATGTATGTTCATCATGTTTGAAGTAATGAAGAACAATAGTGATTATGTTGCATTCTCATCATAATTGTGTATTTAAATAGTCGGATTATTATTGGCGTTAGAAATGTATCAAGTTTGTATTTCTTTCTATAGTATTTTAAATGTAAAGATTGAAGTGCAGATTATGTGGAAGGAAGTTCAGTTTAGGAACTACAAAATTTAGTGCTTATCGTATGGTTTATAGCCATATTTGGCGAAACATTCCTATGGATGAAAACCATATATTCTACATCTTTTTATGGAAAATCATCACTTTGGCTACAACCAAAAAAATCTTCAAAAAACAAGCAGTTAGCCCTTTCCCTTTGAATTTTTGTCTTGTCATTGGCACTAAGGGGTCAGTTACTTGCATTAGTTATTGGACACTTGAAAAAATTTGTGAAAACTTTGATAATCATGAAAAAATTGACCCAATATTTGATGTGTCAAAGCAAATGGATAATGTTCATGGACATGTGTGCCCTAAATCATATGGATAATAGTTTGAGTTTTGTAACTAGGTTTCAACAAATGCCACACAAATCCATATTTCCTAGTTATTCTAAGATAATTACCTTGATTAATTGACCGACATTTATATACAATTTTTTGCACCATTAATGATTTCAATTTTCAATATTTCCCATGGTGGTCAAAAGTTTCCCATGAAGGGTTTTTTATTTGATTTCATATGGCATTTACAAATTTACATTAAATTTTTACTTATTGGGACATGGTATGGACCACACCATAATCAACAAGAAAAAAACAATGTGGATTAGTAATTTGACCTTAAATCCAATCAACATTGCAACTATGCACGATATGGTTTGTTTTCTCACCATGTGAACACACAACTTGTGTTTACTAAAACATCTCCACAACCAATGTCTAAAAAACATTGACCAATAATGACACACTCAACCATTTAGCTATTTATTGCAATTTTAATATTACCTTTTTTAAAATTGTTTCCAAGCATTGTTGTTGGTGTTGACTTATTCTTGGTTTTTATAAAAATCATTGAGTTCAGGTCTTTTTCTTTTTTTTAAATGAACAAACCTTTGGTTTCAAGTGTATAAAATAACTTTCAAAAACTAAAATTTGCCAATTTTGGGGGTTTGGTCAACTTTTTGTGATAAACAATTCCAAGTTTAACATGTTCAACCTTAACGAAAACCTCCAATTTTAGTTGTAGATCAAGCCCAATTCTAGCTTATTCTTGAGGATGGTTTCAAATTTGATTTCTAAACAATTATGATTTTTTTTGGATTTTTGGTGTTTTCAAAATGTTCCCATAAAGTTTTCAAAAGGTGCCTATGGTTTTTCCATCAAGTTCCTTTAACTTCTCAACGGATTCTCAAAATTCCCAAAGTGTTCCCCCAAAAAAAAAAATCAAGAATAACAATAGAAAACAACATAGGGAATAATTACGTACCCAACATTAATCTTCACCCACACAAGCTCTATGTGGGCCTCTATCCAAAAAAGAAAACATCACAAAACATTTGTGTAAAGGCTATTTTAGTGTTTCCATTGGAGATGCCTCTATATGTTGAAGCTTATAGCTAGAACCTGGGAATCTAAAACCCTACACATTATTTAAATTTGACCTTGGCCTAAGTACCTAACCCTATGACCTAGACTTTGTAAAAAAACTCTTTAAAACTAGTAAGTTCAATTTGTCATGTAAACCCGCTAGGTTTGGTCCTTGTTTGGGTCAAGAAAAGTTGTTCTTAATGTGTAGAATCAAGGTAACCTCAAAAAAATTGACATTGTTTTTTTCAACCATCAGATAATTCAACACCCAAATAATTCATATGATGAATCAAGCCCCCACACAAACTTTCAACTTCATTCAACATCCCATAATTTAATCTCCAAAATGAACCCTAACCTTAAACCATGTTTCTTAATTTAGTTCCCATGTCACATTTTTTTACATTAACAAAATTGTAAGTTGCAAATTTTGTGGCAAACATCCAAACATTATGCAAATATTTTCACATGTAATACACATTGAGTTAAGCTATTCCTTAGGGTACAATCACAATCAAATGAGCCAACATGATTACTTTGCAAAAAGATTCTGACCTTTTTTTTAGTTCTCATGATTTTTGCATATAAAGGAATTTTAAAATGAAATCCTTTATAAGTTTTTATTAAAAATACTTATAGTTTTTCTAATACATCACAATTTTTATATAAATATTTTTCAAATCACTACGTGATTTATTTTTAAGTGTAAAACTTTTGCTAGATTTTGCATTTCATCTTGAAAAATTATCATAATTTTGATATCTTTCAAACTATGCTAAAGTTTTTAGGTTTTCTTTTTAATCATAAGCTATAACTTTGTTTTCTATGTCATGTTTATTACACACCATTTGCATGTTGTAAAGGACTTTTGAACTTTTGAAATTGTAAAAAGATACACTGAATGTTTTTTAATTCAAATTTCATAAATTTTAAATTAAAAGTGTTTTTTGAATGTGGGTAATAGGATATTATCATGTCAAATTTTTTATCATAATTTTTTTTGTTAAAACAATCCTTGGCATAATCCTTTGTAAAATGTATTGCTTTTGATGTAATTGTTTATCAAGTTTAATTTTTTTTATTAAATTGAAACCCCAAAAATAAATTAATGAAATTTTCATTTGAATTCCTAAACATTCATATTACTGATTTAACACAACCTCCCATGATTAACATAACATTAAAATGGCACCACATGATTTTTTGTAACAAAATTGCAATTTTTTTGGGTTGTTTGATGAGCTTTTTAACTCATTTGATTGTGATTGCACCCATCACCACTACTTTTTTCAATAAAAATCCCCAAAATTTGAGCTTATGTTTTGCAAAGTTGGGAAACCAAAATAAGAAAATACAAAAATGGCAAGCAAATCCACAAAACAAGGTTACATCAATTATTCCCAACCAAATGTTTTCCAACCAAGATGTTGCAAACAAGGTTATTGAAGCCTCCATACTTAAGATGTTCCTAAAATTCCATGGACATCACTTGGGATTAATGTTAACTTTAAACCTAAAAATTAATTAAATTTTTTTATAAAAAAATCCACAATCACAAATTAACAACCTCCTAAATACTAACAACACCAATGCCTTTGTAACACACATTTGCACCAAAATGACACCACTAACAACACCACAGTTGCCTCCTACTACTATGATGACAATCAAACCAATTTTTTAAAAAACAACTAATCCACTAAACAAAAGCCAAACAAAAAAAATGTAAATTCCTTCTTCCCATGTTGTTCATGTCAAAAACAACATTTCCAACATGTTGCAAAAGAATGCAACGCTCTTAACACCCAAACCCACAAATATACTCAATCCTCACAAATGCACATACAATTATTTTAACAAGGAACATTGCATTATAAACTAGAGTAACACAACATAATTTACATGAAATTTGTATTCATTTCCCTACTAACATTTAGCCATTGGAGGGGATTCTTTTGTCAAAGGCTTTTGTGCCATCCATGAGTGCCCTAGCAAAACATTGTGTAGTATATGAGGTTGTTATCACAAGTATGTCATGGCCATGGATTCCAAACAAAAAAAACATACATGAATAGTACTTGTAAGCTTGAAGCTTTTGTAAACATCTTGCATTGGCATTCCACTACTTCTCCCCAAACAACTCATAATATTTCAATAGCACCTTGAAGAACCTAATGCAATACAACTTAAATATTCTTACAAAAATATGAAATATTTATCGTTTGAAGCTTGTACAATGATGGAAACTACTATAGTGTATTCTAGGATTTAAAGTTTAGGAAGCAAGTCAATAAGATTTGGCAATAATCTCAATTAATGTGAATAGAATTTCAAATCTTAACAACTTATATGATCGGTTCATGAGATTTGGTGAAATGGCCCATGGGATGAGATGACATGCAATGGTCAAAACCTTCAATCCATGGATGCCATGGGAGGGGATTGCATATTACACAAATTGCAATTTGTAACATGCCTATGTGGTAGTTAAGCAATTAGGAAACATAGATTGGGGGGAGGTATGTTTTGTTGACATCATGTTGTGGTGGCAACATTATTCTATGAACATATTTAATTTTTTTGGCCTATTTAACATCTTCTTTTGACAGTGGCCCTTTAAGAATAAATTTCACATCCAAAATGCATGGCTTATTGTTCTCATGCTTCACCCATGAACACAAAACTAACATTATAAAGGCGGATAACACTAATAGCAAACACTTTAACCAATCAAACATAATATAGCCAATCAATCAATTAGTTTGACCAATAACAAACAAATGTTGGATTATGAAATGCATCTTGCTTACCTTCACATTTTGTGTGAAAATGGTTCAAAGTTGTTTTCCTACTCCAAAATGGTATAATAAAATTTCTTCTTCATGCAATATTTGTTCTACAAGTGCTATTGGAAGTGCTTTAAGGAAATTACCTTAGTGTAGGTGTAAAACCCTCCATGTCATTCACCTTGTGATCTATATAAATTTAGGTTCATGATCATCTTCACCTCTTGTTTTATGATGGGTACAACCCATCATAAAAATATGGACTTGGTTAATGCCTTGTTTTAAACATCTTATTTTGGGAATGGCCCCAACCTATCTAGTTATAGCCCACACTTCAAGCCCTTAACTTTATAAGTACATCATTTGCCATGAATTGTTTCTTTTTTGCATCAACGGACAAAGTTTGTTGGAATTCACAAGGCCCCATCTTAAGGAAAATTGATTTTCATATTTGTAAATTTACACATAATCAACCTTCAATTAGCCTATCTAAGTATTCCAATTCATCTAGTTTAATATTGATCGGTAGTTTTCAATGGGTGAATTGAGTGAAATTTCCTCCTCCATACAAAGAAATGGCCTCCACCCAAAAACCATGTTCTTTTACTATGAAATGGAGGCACATCTATATTCTAGTTTGATTTTACCTCTATATTAAAGACAATGGTTTTTTTTCAATTCAAAAAAGTGATTTTTTTTGCAATTTCATGTGCCAAAATCCAAAGTAAATGTTACTTTGTGTGTCATTTGGTCAATTTGGGTAGTGAATTCAAATTTCAAGCATGTTATGGAAAATGAGTTCTTTGCGAATGTGTAAACTTCAATGTTGAACAAGCTACAATTTATTGTGAAAAAAACCTATAAATCCAACAACTTGATTGTGCTAACTATAGTTTTTTAGCAAAGTTGTCAAGTGGGGGAATTAGACCCTAGTAGAAACATCCTTGCCCATTGCAACACATGGTTGCCCTACACAAAGCAATGGAATGTAGTGTTATTTAAAAAAATATATGGACCTTGATGTGTTGATTTGCCAATGTCATTAACCAAATAAACCATGATTATGATGCAAAGGCCACCAAAGAACAACTTTATAATCAAGTTGTTCACCATAAACAAATGCCCAATGCCAATAATTCATAGCTTAGTGATCATTGTACAAATTGTACCAATTGCAATTAGTATAACAAGTCTCAAGAGGTAATTTGCTTGACAATTTGAACATTTTGCAAGATAAGAGAGGTTCAAACTATGCATCAAAACCATACCAAATAGACATTGCCTTCCATCCTTGGATGGCAACATCACAAGGAGAGATTTCAAGAATATAATTTTTTTGTAAAAGCATTTGGATCACTGAATCAAGGTGGTTGGTAAACCTAGTCCTTAGATTTGATTTTATGAAGTTTAGAGCGTTGAAAGTTCATTCATCCTTGATTGATCCAATCACTTGGATAACGACAACCTTGCCAACTATACTATTGTAAGGTGCAATGATTGACAATGTGGCTAGTAATGAATCCCTTCCACAATTGGGTTAGAGGATAACCAAATGCAAACGGGCCATGACAACCGTGAATTGTTCTTCATCAACAAAAAAAAAGGTGAATCTTTGCAAATCCAATGCTACAACATCCAACTTGATGGAAGAGCTGATTGTTTTTAAGGGCCAATCTTCTAAGGGGTACAATATAAGGATTTCACAAGAGTATTCAAATGTGGTTCAAACTTGCCTTCTAGATAATCTTATAAACAATTTTGAAGGTGGACCACCCTTAGCACATGCATGAGTTATTATGAATGAAATCACATTCCCAACTCGTTAATAAATTGAATAGCAACAACCAATTTTTGTTGTTTGACCCCATCCCCAACAACATAAATCTTTTAGGTCACAAAAGTTGTCACCCAATTTCCAAGTTCTTATGCCTTGCCCAAACATGTTGTCCATTAAATTCCATGAGGTCCAAACTTGTAGATCACAATAAAAGAAATCGGAGGGGGGGGGGGGAGGGGGGGTAGCCTGACTATACTACTTTACTTCTTTGATAATTTTGGGTCCTTTTGTTGAGGTTTGTGATATGCTTCAAAGAAATATAATCATGATTTCTTTCCATTAGGCCATGGAGGCCCTAAAAAAAATTCATTAATGAAAGACACGACATGATCCACACAAAGTCAATGTAAAGTGTTTTGGAAAATGCTCACCATGGCCACAAAATCACAAATAAAAAAATCACATAGTTGGGAAAAATTCATTAGCGTATTCACAAATTCTAAGGTAGGCACAAAACATATCAAAGATTGCAAAATTTCCACATCAAAAAATAGGTTAAGATTGGAGGCAATCAACATGATTGGGTAAATGCACCACCATTTTCATCAAAAGGGGCCAATATTCACAAAAAAAACATTTCATTGGTGATACCATGGAGATTTAACATGTTTTCACATTGTGTAGGATCTTGGTTTCCTTTGTTTCCATAAAGTGGGCTAATTTAATAAACTTTAAATGTGCCTTTGGACTTTTAGCAAAGTAGCAAAGATTGCATGAGGTGTTTTAACCTTCCAACCATCAACATAAATTGGAGAGTGTTTTCATTATTACATTGTAGTGATGAACCATGCAATGCATACCCACAACGAATGGTGCATAGTCTCATTGGAGTTACACTATAACCCCATTTTGCACCCCCTAGAAGACACTAACTCCATTTGCCCTAAAAAAAACTATTAGCAATGTCACATTCTCAAATCCTTCCATGATTCTTAAGAGATTGCATACAAACATTTGTGAGTTTTTTTAAATTAGAGCCATCCACAATTCATTCAACAATCAATAAAATTAAAATTTGATACCAATCCTTCAATTTGTATCGATGGACTAAAATCCAATTTTGATTTTCACACTTGTCATTTTAATAGTTATAAATGTAGCATATGTAACAATGTGCATGGTGTCTTTACATGCCTTCAAACCAATTGTGGATGTAATATGCCATTTCCTAGCAAAAGAAATCACTCCAATGTTTCTTTAGGTTTTTTTTCAACTTCAAAAAACCAAAGAGAGCTTTGAAGCCCTCAAATCAATCAAAAGTTTGCCCTTGTTGAACAACAAGAAAATTGGATGAACTTTCTTTTGTGCTTTTAACAATTGTTGTTCCATGATTGAAGGGCACCTCAAAGTTTCATACTTTGTTTCATTCCTTGCATGAGCACATTTTGTCTCCCCCCCCAATTTTCCTCTTCCCAACATGTTTTTCCAGTGAATTCCATTTTGGAACAAATAGTTTATCAAAATGGAAATATTTGTGCACACTTGATGCATTACATTGTAATCAAGATGCCAATATTATTGAAGATAGTTTTTTCCCAACACATCTTCACATACCAAACCTTTTAAAAAAATTAGCTGACATCACCTTTAGGCTTTCTAGGCCTACCATGATGTGGAGCAAGTTCAACTTGAATTGGCTTTGTAATAATCACTAAAGGAGTTGCATCAACATTATTTGTCAACAAATTCAACACCAAGATTGTTGGAATCCTTTAAATTTTGATGAGGACCATCGTAAGAGCTTTTGACAGAATAACACAAACATTGTTTTATAGCACATGAACTTTTAAGACAATCAAAACCACAATCACCTAAAACAATAATAGTTCCAAAAGGAACTTGAAAGTCAAAGAAAACTCATAAGTTAAAGTTGTGTGGAAGAATTATTGGAGGTGCCATGTCCAAGAAAATCACATAAAGAGAAAACAAAATTGAAGAATTGCAAAAAAGAAAATGTGCTTGAAAAGTTTGAAAATCAGTAGGAAACAAAGTTGAAAGATGTAAACATCTCATTGGTATGTTCAAATTTAAAGGGACAAGAATGAACATGAATTTTTTTGTGAACTTTGCTTTAAACTTGAGATTTTTTAACCTATAAATTGTATAAGCAACAATAACAACTGGACTAACAAATTGTTAACACCATCGTTTGCTACCATCACAAATTATAATGCACATTAAACCAAATCTAAACTTTGAAACCTTCAATGTTTTGTAGAGTTCAAGACTCCTAACTCCCTTAAACCTCTTCACAAAGCCCTAGTATAATTGCTCAATATCATCATTAGAACTTAAAACTTAAACAACTTTTAACAATGAAAAATTATATTTAAAAAACATAACAAATTTCTTAGTCTTGGAACTTAGAGAATTCAATGTTTATCACCCATGAAAGTGATGACAAAAATAAAGACATTTAAACAACTAAGTATGAAATATTTTCAAATAGAAGTGTAATGAAAATGAATTAAACAATGAAATGATGCAATGAAAATTTATAATTTACCTATTAAAAAAAAATCTTTGGAAAAAAGATGATGACAATGGAAGTTTTTTGTAAACCTTATAGAGCTCCATAATTTATCAGCATCTACAATAAAATGGGGTCATGGATCCAAACAACAAATTCATGCCATTTGGCGCCAACTCAAAACAATATAAACAAACAATAAAAAATTCATTCCATAGGGATGGCATATTACATTTCAAAGACAATTATATATATTATCATCATTAATTTAACATGCAATGAATTAATAATGAAAATCGTGCAAAATTTGTTCATTCATAGGTTTATACATTTTACACATGAATATCATGCATTTAAGACACCTTTGACGCATGAGTAAATATGTTAACATATGAAGTATGAACCTATGTATGAACAAATTTTACATGATTTCCACTATTAAGTCGTGACATGCTAAGTTTATGATAATTAGTAGTTGTAAATGTTTCCTTATTTAAAAGACATATTCATAAAGTCATACACATTTACATAACCATTGATTCTAAATCTATCTTATAATTCAACTTTATTTGTTGGTTTCTTTTTGTACAACAAATCATTACTACAAAATAGGTCACCATTCCATTATGCATTCCACTATGTAGTAATGAATAAGGCTTTTGAACAAAATTGTTACCATACTTTAATCCATACTCAATTAACACTTAACTATCATGTTGTGTAAACCCTTAATATGGTAATCCCTTCATCTTAAAACCTTACCTTCCACAAGAACCATTCATAGACATTTTTAATGTATTTGAAATGCACCTCATACCCATGAATATCCCTTTTAAGAAAGAAGAACATATTATCCCCAATCCTTAATTGTTATGGATGTCATCTTCAACATCAAAATTAACATCATGGCCAACATTCTTATCAACATCATCATCAACATAATTGTTAACATCATCATGGATGAAGTTCATCCACGAACATCCACCTTCATCCATTCTACATTCATAATGTAATTAAGATTGTGCCCAAGAAAGTTCCTTATTTTGAGATATATTTTTCAAACTAGGTCCCATAACCTGTATAAATGAAGTATATACGTATGTTTAGATTCATGAAAACATTCACCTTCACTTCAATATTTTTTCAATGGATAAAGTTAATGGAATGCAAGGTTGCAATTAACTATTGCCTTGTCTTAGGCCCTTCATTTCATGAACACCCCCACCTTGGGCTTTCATCATAAATTTAGCATGTGAAAAATTAATAATGAAAGTTGTGCGAAGTTCGTTCATTCATAAGTTTGTACATTTTACACACCAATATCATGTGTTGAAAACACGTTCAACACATAGATTAATGTGTTGACAAAGGATAATCAATTGGAAAAACTTATGGAACATGTAACTACCAAGTTAGATGCTTCAACAAAGAGTACACAAAGAAATAAAACCTTGATCAAAATAATACCACCTTTTTGAAGGTTTGAATGTTCACCTCAAACACATGTACATTGCTTACAACTTCGGGATGTGTAAACATTATAATCCTTTTTTTTAACTCCAATTTTACAAGAGTGAACCCATAATAATACACCAACAAAAAAAATCATACATTTAGAAGGCACATAATCCATTGGAATTTGTTTTTGGCAAAGGTTAGGGATTTTGAAAAGCAAACATTTTTCTTTTATATTTTTTATTATACGTAAAAAACATTTACTAATCTTTTTTGTGACGTAACACCTTCAAAGTGGGTGTTTTAAAAATAACATTGTTCATTGTAAGCATGTGTTTATTTTGGGAACACCTAGTGGTTCCTTGGGCATTAACCTTCACTAATATAACAATTTTTACATTGTCTTTTGAAAGAAAATGAACTAGCTCATATATTAATTTATTCAAACTTGACATAGTTGTGACCACATCCAAAAATGGTAGGTGTATGACCAAATGATTATTCAATTGAATTATGGTTTTGAGAGGAATGTGTGTGGTAGGTTATATACTAACCATTTCAAGAACATTGATGTTGTTTTCCATACTTATTTTGTCATATGTGTAGGGTAAAGGCCATGGTTGCGGGCTTTATTATAATAAGGGACTATTTGAGATGGAGCCAAATGTGGGCCCAATTTTGGTAAACACCCAAGGGCTTTACCAAGCTTAAAGACCTAAGCTAATTCAAAAATAAAACCATGTATAGTGTGAAATATGCCCATTGGGTATCACATGAGAATATTAAAAACCAAATTATGGATTTAGAAAAATGAACTGCATACATAAGTGGGCATTACATTTTTATGAATATATTTCATTTTTTGAAATGATCACTCTTTGTAGCTGAAATTTTCAGCCTATAACATGCCTTCCAACTACATTACAAAAATTGGCTTGTGTCTTTGCATGTAGAATAAGGATTGACAATGGGGTTGTTTTGGGAATGAAGGCCCATCACAAGGTGGCAACCTAATGTTGGACACAAATTCCCAAGAAACTCCATTTGAGTTCCTTTATCGGCTTAAAGAACTTATAGATTTTTTTTTTAAAAATGATTGTGCTTCACTTGAAAGGACAAGATCATATTAAAAAATTTGTAGAATAATGTTATTTGAGTTATTTACGTTCTTCCTCTCTTCAAGATGGTAGCAAATGAGAAACCTCACCAATAAAGTACCATCTTCTATTGAGGCATGATTTTTATTTAGGATAAGGCATTAGGATGAAAACATTGCCATAGTAAAGGCTTGCATGAAACAAAAGTTAAATGTGGAACTAATTCTAGTAATTTTTAGGAACAATAATGCTAGTCATTTCATTTGAAAATAAAATGTAACATTTCGAATTAAAAGACACCCTAATTTGAATGTGAATGTTCCTATTGGTGTTCCCAATGTTCCAATCTTAATTTTCAAGTGTTCCTTAATTTTATCCTATGTGCTTTGTTTTGTGTTCCTTATGTTGTTTACATAGTTTCCATGTGTCCTAAACATGTGTTCCTTAAATCTATCCCATGTGCTTTGCCAAATTTTTCTTATATTGTTTTCATAGGTCCCATGCACCCACCCATGTTGTTTTTGGTAGCCTCACAATCCTTGCTCAATGTCCCAATGGTTTAACCTACATAGGTGGGCCAAATGGAAAGAAGATTCCCATTAAAAACAATGTCATTTCTTTCCTCATAGCTGTCCAAAGTTTGAATATTTTATTTTGCGAATTTTGGATCATGTGAATATTAAATAATGAACAAATCAATGAAGCCCATAACCAAACAAAAAGGTTACGTGTAAGAAAATAAGGGGCACAAAACAAGCTAGTAGTCAAAGTATGGGCTTTCCTTTTGGGAATGTTCCCACTTGTGGGCTTTACCCATCATAAAACATGAAGCAAACATCATCATGATCATAAAAAATTTGTAGATCATGAGGTGTAGGGAAAAAATGGGTTCTAACAAGCTAGGTTACACCTAGAGGTTGTGCCAAATGTAAATGTGATGTTTAGGGTGTTAAAAAAAAGGTCCAACCCACACATACATTGTTACATAACACCAAGTTTGAGTAGTAAATGACGTGGTAATAATGTTAACTTGGTATTAAGAGTTGCAGTTTACAAAGAATGAAAATTTAAAAACTTATATGTTTCAAAAAAATTGGATATATTATGTAGAACTTAAAAAATAAAGCAATTATCTAAATGTTAGTTATGCTCATCTCCTTCCATTTTTTCCTTTTTTTCCCCCCATTCCTTGTTCTCCATCTCCTCTCTTGCAAACTATATGTACAAGCTTAATTGCTACAAGATCAAACTATCTTCCTCAATGCAAAGAATTCCATTCTATCACAAAGTTCTTACATGAAGATAATGTTATTCAATTATGTTGATATGTGACCCAGATTATGTGTTTTGTATGCAAATTGCAAAACTCTATCTATAATAAAAGGGTTGGTCAAATGTAGCCTTCAATTCCAAACCAATGAAGGTTCTGGTCAAGGTCATTAGTTCATTGTAATGAAAATCATTTTGAACAATTTCACATTGTTGTCGTATTGTCATAATTTGATGGTGAGCAATTGTTCTTCATGAATGTTCACCAAGCACCATCAATGACTAGTGAGCTATGACTAATTGATAATGAACATAACATCTTCAATCATCTTCACCACAAATGACATTAACAACAAGCACCACAAGTGTTGCTCAAAGTAATTTGAACCCTTTACTTGCATTGCCTTTTTTCTTGCATTCATTCACAAATTCAACATACACATGATGAAAGAGATTTGAAGAAACATGTTCAAGAAAATCATGTATAGAATAAAAAAGTTGATATGCGTGGGGAATGGTAAGAAAATTTGATATCCATTTGCATTAAGGGAAAATACTCATTGTAAATTTTATGAAACATGTGATATCAAATGATTTTTTGGGTATCTTATGAAGTAATACAACATTAGAGGAATATTATATCAACATTCATAATATATTAATTATACTATAAATATATTCCCATAATCCACTTTTAAACACCTTATTTACATTTATGTAAATTATAAATGATATTTTTTCAATAAGTTGCACCCAAGGAAATTCACATGACATTGCATACTCACATAATATACTAGATATTTACAAGACTTGAGGGTTTGGTCATGGGTCTATGTGTAATGGCTCAAATGCAAAGAACAATTGCATGAAATTCAACTAAGGCACCACAAATTGGTTTTGTAAAATTTGAATGAAAAGGACAAAATCAACAATCAATAATGACCACTAATATTGGTTCATTAGAACCAACAACATGAAACATGTGTAAATAAAATAGAATTTGTAATAATTAAAAAAGGTAATTAGAAAACAAATGTGATATTGAAGCCAATAAACACCATTATTTTTTATTTGAACATCACTACATGTCTTTGTACTAAAAAAAATTCAAATTGCACTACAAATGTACATAAAAATTGGTGTTGGTGGGAGGAACATACTTTCAAGTTCTATGACTTCAAATTTTGGTGTTGTTTAATACAACAAATATAAAGTGCAAAGAAATAAAAGATGCAACAACTTGATAACAAAACAAGAAAAGAATAGTTTTTTTCCATGTTACACCAATCATGAAACATTATGAACTACCAAAATGAAACCTTATAGACACATGCAACAAAAAGAATGCAAAGAAAAAATAACATGGAACTCTTGCAAAAGTGACAAAATAAATATAAAGTGAAAATCTTGAGATAGAAGATGCAACAATTTGACAACAAAGGTTAAAACGAGAGTTTTTTCAATGTTGCACCAATGGTGTGAAACATCACAAACTTAGAACATAAAACTGGTAGACACGTGTAGCATAGAAATCATAAACATAAAAAAACATAAATCATTGTAGAAACAATTGCAAAATAAACAAAGTGTAAGGAAACAAAGGATATTATTTTTCATAAGCTATTATTGGTTATTTTAAGTTATTTTACCTTAGGTCATTATATTATATTTTAGATTATTTGAATTGTTATACTTGGGATAAAATAACTTATAATAACATAAAGTAGAATGACCTTGAATAACTTAAAGTATAATTTGAAATAACATATATTAACTTCAAATAAAATAACTTAAGGTATAACTTAAGGTTAGTTGAATAATTTAATTTAAAATAATTTAAAATAAAAAGCTTGTAATAAGCTAGTTAAAATATCGTAAGGCACAATAATGTATAATAGTTTAAGGTATAATAATTTATATATAGCCTATAATTACTTATAATAACTTAGGGTATAAATTATAATAACTAAGGTAGCTTAAAATAATATAGGGTATATCATTAAATAATGTAAGGTATTTAAAATAACAATATAAAAATAATCTATTTATCATAGTAAATTATAATAGTGAATTATGTCAACTAGTTGTGAAACACGATGTTTATATGGTGATATTATAATGAAATAACTTTGATCAATGTGAAATCACTAAAGTGTAGTGAATTTATTTCACTTTTAAAGTACCATAATGATTTTAGTTAATGAATTAAACCCCACTTTTGTACTAGTGCATTTTTTATGTTCATAGGTGAAAATAAAGAAATAATTAATGCAATATGTTGGACATGAAAAATATTTGAAACCCATTAGAGGCTATGGGTGAGGTTGTTTTAATATAAATATTACTATCATTAAACGACATTTTTAGTCTGTTGTTTACATTTTGTAAGTGCTAAATTTCTTACAATGTAAGATGGGCCAACTTTGTCAAAGTGGCCCAAATATTTTTTTCTTACTTTTTCATTTCAAAATTCAATCTATTCAATTTAGTTTTCAATTTGGAAACAATAGAAGTTCAATAAAAGGTTTTGTTTCCAAATTCTCAAAAGGGTTCAACATTCCCGAAATTAAAGGGGGGAAGGTTAGACATTATGGAATTTATGATTTCAACCTTATGTTGAAATTTCATCAAATTTTTGACCAAAAAACCCACAATGTACTTATAAAGTCATGTTAAAAAAAGGGATGGGTATTTAATGTTTACCTTGGGTTTTAGAAGTTTTAAAAAAAAAAAAAATTCCTAAAGGTTTGGAGAAATGACCCAACAATAAAATTTATAAAGCCATATATTCTTAAGGCTATTTCATTTGCAACCATGAAATTCAAATTCAAATTAGCCCATTCATGAAAGATTATAGATTGGATTTTTTCTTGCATCCCCACATGGGATGTGGCACCAAAAAGCCTTTGTCTTAATTCTAAAAAAATAAAATTCCATACCATGCATAAAATGAGATAAAGATGATGGTTTAGCAAGGCAACAACTATGTGCAACCTTGCAAAACTTTATTGGCAAACACATTATAGATTAGGAAAATGTACAAAAGGATAAGAAAAAAGAAAAGGTAGATTTTACATGATGTCAAGTTAGTTCAAACTAAATGTCAAAACCTATCCATGTCAAAAATTGACTGTTTGTAGTAGGTCAATCGTATTTTTCCATATCAAAAATTGATCGTTTGTAATAAGTCAGTTGTGGAGATGAGAGATGATTAGAAAGGGAAGGTGTTATTGTTGATTTGTGTTAAGGCTTTAAAAAGGAAGGGAAGTCGATAAACCATAAACCTAGTAGTTATGATTGAGGTTACAAGGGCCCAACTCCCTAAATAGGCTGTTGGGGTGATGGTGGCCATTGGTATGAGTTTGATGTCACAAGAAGTTTTTGAAATAAAGACTTGTTTATGTGCAAAAAATCCTTTTGGGTTGTCAAAGGATCCTAGATCCAAAAGGACAAGAAGGGAAATGATTGGTTGTAAAATGTAAAACCCTAAAATGGGGTAATGTGAATAATGCCCTTCCCAAGGGATCACCTTGGTGTGTTCCCATGGCAAAGGGGATGATTGTGACATTGCCTTCACGATTATGATGGCTATAAAATAAAGGAAGTTCAAATGCATAAAATGCACGAACAAAGGGGATGAATTATATGATGTCTTCACATGTTGCACGAAGTTATTGAAATATGACCCTTCTTGACACAGAATTGAAGGCATTTGCCACATCTAGTTGGAGAACAACCCAGTTGGGGTAAAGGTCTAAGGTGCACATGATGCCATGGATTACTGTTTCACAACCGCTTTTAATTGTGACTCCAAATTAGTGTTGGGAGAAATGTGTTGCAAAGGTGTCATGGAGTTGAAGGCATAAGGCGTGACTTATGAGTTGATATAATGTTTCTCCCATTGTAATGGGACGAACTCCGCCTGAAGGCTTGGTCATGGCTAAGAGGCGGACCACGCCAAGGACACGTGTAATTTGAGGTGGAATGTGATATTCAACAATACGAAATCAAAGTTGAAATAATTAAGGGAATCCACTTGTTGAATCTTCTAGGTGAATTGGGTGTTTAATAGGAATGTTGATGACAAACTAACTTTAGACTAGTAAATTGGTGCCAACAAGTGGGGCAAAAAAAATTAGGTGGAAATTGCAAACATGTTGAAGAAACGAGGGTAGGTTGGGGGGTCTAATCATGTGCAACTGGAAGGGTTGGTAGGGTGGAAGGGGGAAAAGGTTTTACATGTGCATGATTAAGGTAGTTTGGGAAAATGTAGGGTTGGGGCTTCACATTCACACAAAAGGCTGGGGGTTGGTAACGGAAACTAGTGGGTGGTGTGTGGTTTGTTAAAATGGGAGGGGGACTTAGTGGGAAATGTGTGGTTTGCATGGGAGATGGGGTGGAAACTAGGTTTATGGTGGCACGTGATAAAACAAATGGGAAAGATGAGGTTTGATGGGACATGATGAACTAGGGAACATGGGTGTGAGGCATACTGGCACAACCATGTGTGATGGTCTCAATTTTAAAGAGTTGCATCAAGGATATTCGAGTGTGGTAACGTTATTAAAGGTTTTTAACAACTTCATGTTAGAATAAAGAATGATGAATGCGCATGGTTGCGTGGGGGGGTTTTTTTTTTCTTCAAAACATGATATTGGTGAATAAGGTGTTGGGTTAGTTTTTTTTCTTTAACAAAAAGTTGGTAACCATAGTTTTAGAACCTCAGTTGTGTAATTAGGGGTGAAAAATATTTAGAAGGTTAGGGGGTAGAAATAGACACCAAAATTTATGGTGTTTAGCAAAACATTGGTCTTGTTTTAATATTTAATGAGTAACAAGGATGTTTGAGATTCATGAAGTAGTTAAAGGGATGTCAATGAAAGGTCCAATAGAGAAAAAATAATCTTTAAACCTTATGAACATAAGATTAATTCGAGATAATATAATAATTAAATACATAGTGTGATAGGGTGGCAATGGCAACATGAGTTTCATAATGAATGAAACATTTATTTAGATTATGGATAAGTTCAACAAAGAACTACAATTACATGTTGAGTCATGGGCTACACCACAATGATAGTTCATAACTATAGAAAATATAGGATGCGTTGAATGGTGCGAATTAAATAGTCCGCCTTGCTATTAGGAGGTAGTCAACGAATTGAACAATGCAACCAACAATAGTGTCCAACACCGGGAACTGAACACCATGCGAAGATAGAAGTGTCTTCAATTTTGTAACAACCTTCACATACAATTTCAGGTTCATCATCGAAAGTGGGATGACTTACAACAAGATCACCAGGGTGCGAGAGTTTGGAGAAATACAATAGTAATAGGATTGAGGGGGTTCAACTTCAAAATGAGTGTGCACCTCTTGAGGTTCGAGATCTTCATCACGAAGATGTTGTGTCAATGTCAAATTTAAAAATGATTTCGAAAGCGGTTCTTCATTCACTTGTGCAGCTTGTGGCCTATAAGATGTGGCCATATGCGACACCATAATTTCAAGGAAAGGAAAAAAATCAAATTTTCAATCAAAATCAAATCAGTAATGAATGTGTGGAGGACTTATTACATCAAGATGTGTGATTGTAATTTATAGGTCAAGGAAAAAAAGGAAATGTGTAAATAATGGCTTAAAACCATGGTAAATTAAAACCTTAAGATCAATGGAAAAAATGAAGATTTAAATAAAATTTATTGGGGGGAAAGTGGGAAGAGGTGAAAAGGTGTTTCTCCTTCTCCTTCCATTGGCCACTAAACATTGGAACCTTTTAAGGGCCACCAAACAATGGAACCTTCCATTCGCCATCGAGTCAGGATCTTCCTTCACCTCCTTCCTTTTCCTTTTCTTTAAAAGGGCAAATTTGGATCATTGGTGCCTCTCTATTTTCGGACATAATTTTTGATTTGAGTCTTGAGAATAGTTGTTCCTACAATCGTTCTTGGGAGGAGAAAAATGATTAGTAGTCGCCCTATAGTGGGATGTTTGGTGCCAATGAGGAAAGAAGCTTCCACCTATTAAAAAATTACCTACTATTATAGGAGAATTTTAAATCTATAAAGCTAACCATAAAAGACTAAATAGATCAAAAGGATAAATATAAGAAATTCCCTTAAGGTCCCTGGTTAAGGCATTATGCCAAAGCCAAACCTTAACTTCACTGGAGGTTTGAGTGGCATAATCACTACTATGACTTAGACATTCTAATGTTAAAACATTATAGGTTTCCCTCATTGTTCTTAGTCTTAGAGGACTTAAAAAACATAATGTTGTGCAAAAGTTTCCTAAAAAACAACTATGGTGGATTAAATACCTTGTCCACAAATATTTTAATCCACTTTAATAATTATTTACAACATTAACATTTATTTATTTATTTATTTATTTATGAAACAAACTTTTCAATCGAAAAGATTATCTTCAAATTCTAGGCCCACACACTCAAGAAACCATTATATTTTCTCATTTTCCACAAAAACCTAGACCCTCAAAAAAAGAATTTACAAAAAATCCAATTCTATTTCTAATAAGTTGATGCCAATAGGTTTTAGTCCAGCGGGCAATCTTATTGAAATCCCAAGGTTTTCACTAGAACACAAGTTCAAAATGAAACAAAGACTTTTAATCAAAACCAGAAAATTGGATGCAGGTTGAAAAAAGTAAAACTAACCTTAATTGAAATTTTCTTTGCCAAATTTTTCTTCTTTGTCCATTGTTAGATGTGGCTTTGTTCCCTACAATCCTCTCATCTATCAAGCCATTGTTCCCTAACTCCTTCTCCGTCTTCGCTCAATTCTCAATTTTCTTGTTGTCTTGAGAGTTTCATTTTCCTTAGGATAAAAATAAAACCGATACACATAGCTAACTCCAAGAAAGAAATATCAGCAGCATTGGATCATGATAGTACTCTAACAACTTGTTTGCTTTTACTTACTTTGTTGGCCTTGCCTTGTGTTTAGATTCATTATAGAGTATAGTAGCTTAATGGATTTTGGCTCCTATGTAATAGGTTTGTTTTTATATGAGAATTTTTGAAAGACGATATTTTGGCTCATGTTGAAACTTGAGATTAATTACAGGGTTATAATATCTTCAAGGATTTTGGTTTCTTGGAGAGGATTTTAATGTAAATGGCAAGGCCACAGTGTGACACACCCCTTGTTACTACAGCATGCAATAAGTCTGGAAATGCATGAGGTTGGACAAGTGCTGCAACCTCCTGTTCAACCTGACCCCGTGCAAACTGAAATTTCGATAAGCCCTGGTGCCAGGGAGTTGTTATGATTGGATCTGAGAAAGGACACTCAATGAGCTTTTGGACACTCCAATGAGCTTTTGCTCTGCACCAACCCCCCCAGTTGTTGATCACCAAAAGATCTTTTGTTGTTGTTGTTGGGTGGGTCTCTGGCCTTAGCTTATTTCTTGCAAGGGATTGTTTTTGGGGGTTATCGTCACGTGACAAAGTGTGGGAAACGTAACGACATTGTAAACACCCAAGGGTGATGTTGGGTTTTTTGACGACCGTTTGTCTCAAAGTTCATGTCGTGAGTCAACTTAATTGATTGGTGACAATCTTGTTTGATTCCAATCCATATCGGTTGCCAGACCAAACAAGCGCACCTATTGAATGGGTTTTTTTTAAACATGAAACAAAACAACAAACAAACCCTAACCTCGGCCTTGCCTTGCAGCTCCATTCACCATCCCAATGCAATTGTATTTCTTTAGTGCATGGTGATGTGTGTTGTGGAATGGGTCCTGTAGGGCCTATTCCACCCAGGAATGCGATGTGCCTGGTAGGGTGTTGTTAGCTATCCTTTTTTAAGGAGGTAAGGGATTCTATTGGGCCCTGTTCCAAAGTGTAATCGACTTTTGCTAGCTAATTCAGAATTCAACAGAATTTTGTAATCTGTTATTTATTGCATCAAAACTGGACAACATCACACAAGTAAAGCCAATAAATGAGGGTTTTTTTTTTTTTTTGTTTTGTTTCGCCTAAGAAAAGAATTAACTCTAAAAAAGTGCCTAAATAGGAGACACAAACTGGTTACTTTTCTTTGAAAAAATATAAATTTTTTCCATATCAATGGGCACCATATTTTATCTATGTAGTTATCAAAATTGTCACCAATTAATCCATGTTTTACGATACTTTCATGGCCAGTATTTGTTAAAAGTATTAGATTTGAACACATCCCTCTTTTTCCACTCCAACCCAACAAACAATCTCAAAACCTACTAAGGGAGCTCACCAATTCCCCAAAAAAAGGGGGGGGGGGGGAAAACAGACTAAATTAAAATAAAATCTCAAAAATTCACATCAAACAAGAAATTCATACTTTTCCACTAAAAAATGGGTAGAATTACATACCTTTCACAACCATCAAGTTACAAATCAGATTAAATCTATTGGTGCATTCCCAGGGATGTTTGGATTGTTCAATTGCTCGGAATCTGGATTTGGTTGATAATGTCTTCGATCCATCCATTAGTGTAAGTATGCCCTCGTTTAAGCTTCTCAATTGGCCAGATGGGGTTATTGTCAATTCATTAGCAATGTAGAATGTAGTAGTACTAGGACGGCTACTATGTCCCTACACGCGACTCACTCGCGTCGCCTCAATTTGGTTGAATTGGCTAATGTCAAGCTAAATGTCAATTTATTAATTAGTATGTTCCGAGACTTGCAGCAGCATCTTGATGGATGGGGTTAATGTCAATCCATTACTTGTGGTTGCAGACGTGGATTGTCAATTGGTCGGATGGATGGGTTGTGGATGAATGGGTTACAGTTTAATCCTTTAAATTGTCCGCTCGGTTTATGCCACATTGTTGTTGTGTCGAGCATATTATGTCGGGTCGTGGTGTAAGTAATAAGTAGTTAAATAAATAATCACCCATTACTTTTTTTTCCCCCCCCCTTTTCTTTTCTTTTTTTTTCACTTGGTACTTTCCAAGAATTTAGATGGTAGTAAAAAAGTAGGACATTTACACTTTACGTTTCCCC
Source organism: Sphagnum contortum (assembly GCA_963920785.1). Lineage (NCBI taxonomy): Eukaryota > Viridiplantae > Streptophyta > Sphagnopsida > Sphagnales > Sphagnaceae > Sphagnum > Sphagnum contortum. The sequence continues at coordinate 825,200 of OY987277.1, read as the reverse complement.
CCAAAACTTCATCCTTATCCACAACACGAAAACCCGGGTCGGGCCGGGCTGGATGCAGGATAGGAACGTCGGGGAACCGTGGTTGCGGCTTGGGCGGTGAACCCGTCGTGGCGATCACGACCGGAGAAGAAGTGGGTAACCAGGAGGAAGACCCGGTCAAGATTCTAGCGTTTGTCGAAGGAAGGCCGAGGAAACGACGGGTATGGGACGAAGCTCCGCCATGGCCGCCACGGCAAACGGAGCGCTTGTTCTCTCGCAAGCATTTTCTTTTGCCGTCCCCACCACCACACTCGCAGATACATAAGAAGCTCAGATCGTCACTCCGATCGCTTGATTCTCTACTATTGATCTCCACAAATCCCTTAAGAGTATTGTCTCTGATGTCGTTGTTGTTTTTTTCGATTTGAGAGTTTGCAGCAGACCCTTGATTGAGTGGCAGTTGCCGAGTATCGATCACTTTGGATAGTTGTACGTTTTCAGGCGTTTGTGGGTGGAACTAGCGAAGATGGTTATGGCGTGAGTGCGGAGAGATAGAGAGAAAGAGAAGAAGCTAGGTAATTAGCTGGAGATTAGTAGCATGCAGCAGAGGAGTCTGTCTGGGCAACAGCAGCTTTGTGAGGCCGCGTTTTTTTCACTTGGGGGTGAAGTTGGGTGGGTTGTCGAGAACAGATGTCCTTTGACAGCAAGCGGGATGGAAAGATGTCGATAAGAATGACGAGCATTTGCAATAGTGTCCCCTTCGATTTCGAGAAAGTGTGCCAGCATATCCATCCTAGGCAGAGAAAGCAGAAGAAGAACAAGAAGCTTGAACAATTGCAGAGGAGCAGCAGCTAACATCGTAGTCCCTAGTGTGAGCATCTACAGATCAAGCCTGGACGTTATTGTCTCTGGTTGTTTGGACAGGATCATACTGGAGCTGCTTGCTGCTCACGGGAAGCGGGGTTTACAGTACAAGGAAGGGGAAAAAAAACAAGAGATCGTGATGTCCGTGGCTTACCAAAGATGGGAGATTGGAGCTGCTGCCTCCTCCAGTGTGCGCGGTTACAAGAAGATCTCGACAGGATCGGCTCAAGCTATGCACCAGTATGGTTCTGAGGGTGTAGCGCTCTTGAGGCGCCAGCAACAACAGCAGCAGCATCCCCATGATCCGTGCAGACCCCAAGAAAGTGGAACAGAGGAGCAGCAGAGATGCAGCAGCAGGGGGATGATGATCGGCGGTACCCACAGCATGAAGCCGGGAACAGCTACAAGGCCGCTCTTGAACGGCATCCAGCAGGCAAGCCGGGGGGTGAGCTTGACTCTGATGAAGCCTAAGAAGGAAGGGGCATCTGCAGAAGAGTGTAGTAGTAGCCCTTTGCACAAAGCTGAGAGCACCACTAGGGTTGTGCAGCTACCGGAAACGGTTCCTGATGAGCAGCGCCAATGTGCGAACTTCAAGGTGGAGCCATCCGCACCACCATCGCCATCATCATCATCTTCTTCCTCCATTTGTGATAGGAGAGATCTTCTTCAGCAGAGTTCTTGCTCTGAAGACACGACTTCTGCAGGAGACTTGGAGGCGCAGTCAGCTTTCAGAGGGCCATTACACCAGATGAGCGCTCTGGAGAGCTCACTTCCCATCAAGTATGTGGTACAGTAGCCGGGTTTGTTTGTTGTTTTCTTTGTCTATGTGTGTGTATGTGCTTGAAGAATATGGTGAAGCTCCTGATCTGATTCTCAATGAATGGTATGGTTGTTTGTTTGTTTTCATGGTTCTGGAAGTCCTGCTGCTGTTGTTGCTGTTGGTGATTCTCAAAGTGTTTTTTCGCTTGCTGCAGGAGACCTGGACTCTCGAAATTTTTTGGTGGCAAGTCACGGTCGTTTTCTTCTCTGGCAGCTGTGTCATCAGTCTCAGATCTAGCAAAGCCCAATAATCCATATGCTAAGCGAAGAAGGATGGGTGCTGGTGGTGGGTTCAGTAGTGCTTCCCTAGATCGCCACAAGACTTTCTATCCTCCTCTTTCATCTGTAGCTGGAATCTCCAAGAAACCTTTCACCAACAAAAGCAGCAGCAGCACTCTTACAATTGCTATAAAGCTTGGAGGTCTAACCAAACAAGACAGGGATTCTTCTTCTGCTGCTGATCTTCCAGCTTTTTCCTCTAGAACTCATGGTCTGACAAGAACCACACCCTTGAGGTCCTTCTCTCTCACTGATCTGCCCGTGGTTAGTAACCCTTCATTTTCACCTTTTGAAAGGAGCCTTGCTCACCGGCCATGATGAAATGGCTGACCACCAACAGTCCCAACATGTCCAGGCCCAAATCAAGAACACCCACTTGCCAGGGCTTTAATGGCAGCCCTTCTTGAAATCTTCATTGATCATGGAGACTGGCAATGAAGCAACGCCAAGAAAAGCCATTTTCCCAGACTGGTTACTTTCTTACACTTATTGTTCTTGACATCTGATTGTATTCATCCCACACACTGAAGAATGCTTACCTTTGAACCAAGAGGCACTGTGAGTGGGAAAGTAGCATCCTGGAGAGTGGCAATGCAGTAAATTCAGGAAGTCAAGGGAGGAGGTGCAGAGGGGTTGTGGGGGGCTGGGGGAGAACACAGAAGGTGTCAGACTTATGCTTCATGGTGCTTTTCAACTTTGATTTGGGACTTTTGGCCATTCAGGTTACTGCATCCATCATCTCAACAAGTGAATTTGATCATGACACAGAGAGAAGAAAAACTGGCACAGAAACTTGTATTGCAAGGCTAGGGGTAGTGTTGTTGCTTTTTATGCAGTGCAGACTGATCTCTAGACAGGAGAAGAAAAATTAACATCATGTAAGCTTGGAAACTACTGGACACCTCCCTCTGCAGAAACAAAGTGTTTTTCACAAAAAGAAGTGAAATGTGGGGGCTGGGTCCACCGCACAAAAGAGAGTTGCAACCTATATTTTGAGAGTTTCTCTGCAAAGTTGAAGAAAAACTTTAGGTGTGGATGCATGGGCCCTTCAGATCATAGTGTTTTGAAGACATGTAACATAACACTCACATTTTGTGTGTGCTGTGATCAAATGTAGTGACAGTAGACTTCTTTTTACTTTATCTGAATTGGATGTTGATTTTTTCCTCCTCGGTTCAACCCTGTGAATGTTGTTCTGTGATGCTTTTGATTTGGGTCTTGTGAATTGCACTTCTCCTAACTATCAGAAACTTCAGTCTGGTGCTTCCACCAGGAGAATAAAATTGTTTTGTGGGTTTACCTTCATTATGCACAATATATCACCTTATGATGAGCCTAAGGCTGTCAGAATTTTCACACATTGCCACAACAGTGTTGGATATTCAGGCTTGAAAAGCAACATACAAGTGGGTTCAGGCCATTGTGCCAATGTAGTCCCTGTAAGGAATTGGGCCAAGCGTGCCAAAATTTCTGAATGGGCAATGAAACAGGCACAATCGCCTGTACACAGCACTTGGCAACATAGTGGTGTTGATGGGCATGTGGTTTTTCAACATTGGTCTACCATCAGGTAGACCCAAGAAATCCTGTCCATTCTGACTTGCAAGGACTAAAAAGAGGCACAAAAGGCCATATGAGAACCATTATGTACATGCAGTGGGCATATGTCCAAGCTGAACAAAATCTTTGACATTCCCCAAACCCTTGAACAATTCCCTAGAAACCCTACACCTTTCCCTCAAAAAGGTTTGCCACCTTGCTCCACACTCCAAGACCCACTTCAAAAATACCTATCAAATTTCGCTTATTGTATTTTGAGGATAAACTACACCGCCTCAGGTTTCAGTCCTTGCCAGGATTGTGTAAGATACACACCCAGATCTACATGACATGTCAGATTTTGTAAGGCCCAAATCAGTCTGTTACAAAAAGTTTTTACACACAAGAAAGAGTCTATTTTACAACCTTTCCAGAATTTTCATTTGAGAATCCCAGGAGGGTCTAACTTGAGACCTATACAAACTGGACAAAAACTAGAGGTTCTTCCAAGGATTGCCTTCATTGGACACTGTAAATTTTTTCCTTGTCATTTGCTAATCACTCACCATCAATATCTTCAGTGTTGACAAGGTAGTTTGCATCTCCCATTGCAAAAGGTGAACTCCATCTGAAAGCTCACAAATCCAGCAGACAGACCTTCCAAATTCAAACCAGCAGCTGCCTCCCACTTCTTTCAGGAGGATCTAGTTGAAAAAAAAACATGCTTATGAAGTATACACATCCAAGCATCCAAGTTCAATTGAATATTTTAGTCCACTTCATTCCATATGTAGCTTACAAGAATCTAAAACTCAGTGTCTGATACAGATCAAGGAAACAGTAGCCTTTTTGTGACCTGACCAGACAATAGACTCATTTTGGCTACTAGAAATGAGGAGTGGAGACATAAGAGAACAAAAAACCAGGAGAATCATCCTAAAAAATTACCCCATTCTGCAAGCATCCTAGTTTTGCTTTACTGCATATCCTACCTTTCATGCTCAGCCATTCATTGCACCCAACCCATTACAAAGCCATATGTGAAAAAAACCTCAAACCCAAAACTTTTACTGCTGATAAAACCAGGAGATGATAAACTCTGCAGGTTTGAAGACCCACCCTGTGATCACTAGTTCTCTTGAGAGATGCAAACTCCATTCTCCTCTCCAAACAACTGAAAACCCTGCACATCAGAGAGCTCTCCAAGACTAACAGATTGTCAAGTCTTGAACAGTGAAGATGGCATCTAAAAGCTCCTTGGCCATCCAACTTTCTAACAAAATCAAGCACAGGGCTCCCCAATGTTGTATGGAACCAAGGCCTATGGATCAAAGCCATGCCAAGAATTTTTTTTAATCATTGTACTCTGAAACACAGCATGTGTGCAGAATTTGACAAGCTGCACATTACTCTTTAGGTCTTGTAACAAAAATACACAGATTCTCTCACACCAACACCCTCGACTTTTTGCTTAACTTTTGCAACCTCCATTTCCAGGAGCATCTACCTTGGCTGCCTCATTGAGGCTCAAAGTATCCTGGCTTCTTACACCACAATACAGTACACTTTGAAAGCCATGAACTCCTGAGAAAGGAAAACCTCCACCATTCCAGAATTTTAAGTTTCCTCTGTCCCACCATCTGAAGCATATAGTCCACACATTGATAAATTCCCACTTGTCAGCCAGGAGACCAGGGCCTCCTCTGCAGATCCAGGGATATACAGCAATATACACTTAAGTGGCGCCCTGTTCATATGTGGATTGGTGGTATACATGATGATCTCCAACCTCGGCAGGCCTCCAAGGATTTCAACCACCTGAACAGCAGCCCAGTGCCATTACTACTCGACTTTCTGCTAGGGTTGCCTTTCTACTTCTCTTCATCTAGCAGAGGTGCCACACTCCACATCCCATCTTAGGACTGGCAGGCCACTTCATGTCCTAGCAAAGGTTCTGATACCACAGATGATTTGGAGGATGCCCACAGAGAAACTTTCTTGAAGGATGTGGCATATGACCATAAGCATTAAAACTGATGCAGACATTATTGCTGGTGGCCACCATGGTGCAGAATAAGGGTAGATCGGTAGAGCATTGCCAAGTAGAAGAGGACCATTACTATTACCAACACGTCATCCAGTAATCCCACGAGTCCAACCACTCCTGCACAACCATGAAATTCCACCAATCATCCAAAAGGATGAATAACCATAAGCATCAGCAATGAGGATGAATAACCATAATCATCAGCAATAAGGATGAATAACCATAAGCATCAGCAATAAGGATGAATAACCATAATCATCAGCAATAAGGATGAATAACCATAAGCATCAGCAATAAGGATGAATAACCATAAGCATCAGCAATACGGATGAATAACATAAGCATCAGCAATAGGGATGAATAACTATAAGCATCATCAATAGGGATGAATAACTATAAGCATCATCAATAAGGATGAATAACCATAAGCATCAACATAACCAAGTCAAACCTTTAACAGCACCACTTGCAAAGCAACAAGAAAACCTGTCAATTTCATAATAAACCATCTAGGACCAGATTGCATTATCCACAATACAGGTCTGTCAAGAAGAGTCATCTTCACACAGGAAATATGGTTTATTCCATATAATTGTCTACTTGTGCAGGGACATGAATGTATCATGGAAACATACCTTCTGGGATAACATCCAGTGGTGAGAAGACATAAATAGCTAGCAAAACCAGCTGCACACAACCATGAACCCACAAGTTTTCAAACACTTGTCAGTTTGTTCTGAGATAAATGATGATGCAACACCTTGTCAACAAGCACAATGGTTTGTCACACAGTTCAGTAGTGTACACTAGCCCTGCAGCATCTGCACAACAATTTTCAAGCTGCAAGAAACTTAGAAAACTCATAAGCTACACCCAGGAGCAGAGGCCATACAAAGAAGAGTATACGAGTGCGGTGGACAAGAGGGATTGCTCGTTGGGGGTCCATCAATTCCCAAATCATGCGTCGCAGAAGTAAAGGCATGTCCCGCACTCTCTGCAACAGTTTTTAAATATCCATATCTTGTCAGTGTAGATAACAAGCATTCAAAGGTAACATCCTGCATGCAGTATGACAACAGCTGAATTTTGCACAAAACCCTTAAATCTGGCATGGGAAATGTAATGTCCTTAACAAAAGGAATGAGGTAGGAATAAAAACATGCAACAAATGCATGGACAATAACATCTTGAGGTGCAAGGCAATTGAAAAGGCAACTGCAGATAATCCAGTAAAACAATCAACCTACCTACTCTCTTCAACATGACAAAGAAACTTGAGGCAACTCTACCTCTGCTGCACAGACAAAAAAACAGAGGTGCACTGAAAAGAAAGAATAGGGATTGCCTGCAGGAAGCTGACAGGCCCTCCTCCAAAAATTCGGTTGTACTTGGCAAGGTCCTGCATGATGCCCACCACCTCTGGCTCCTGCTGCTGTGAATCTGAGACCTCACTAGGGATGAGCAGTGTGATGGAACGCCTGCATATAGGGCATTTACATGGCTGCAACACTGAGCTGTGTTGCCAAACTCTCAATATGCACTCCCCTGCCATGTATAAAAATATCATGTAAATCGCCTGGTGTGTGCAGCGAACTCACATCATGTTTACTCTTCCCTCCACGCAGATTGCTAAACATCCAAGCGTACAGAAAAGACTGCTTACCGCAGAACCAGTGAGCACAATTTGCCTGGCACGGCAAGGTGAAGGAATCATGGCAGACAGAGCAGCAGTCATTATCAGGTGGGGCATCCATATGTGACAGGTAGCCACTGTTGCTTGTTGGTGGAGGTTGCACTGTTTCACTACTTCCGTGCTGTCCCCTCAGTGCGCTCCACACATTGCCAAACCAATTTCGGACTATGCACACCCCATGCTTCAACAGGACAAAAGAGTGCCTGCAAATTCACCACCTTGCCAGTTATTGTCAGCTGACACACCTAACATAGAGGCTGAAACAAAATCTACCTGGAGTTTGACACAAATGCACCTGTGATCAGCAGTGAACTTTTGAATGCCTGCTCTATCAGACAGTTAATACCCACGGCTGGAATATTGATTACACAAAACCAACAGCTGATGGCCTGGGGGCATTGCAGGTTGTCTGGGATTGCAATCCAGCTAGGCACAAGCTAAGTGTTACACATAGTGTTCAAATCAGTTGTCATAGGATTAAGGTTGTCATGTGGAACCTCATAGCTTTGTAGTCCTAATGGGGAAATTGGGCAACAGTTCAGCAACCTCTTTGCCCTGCCTAGGCCATTGAATGGTATCCAATTCCATAAGAGGATAACTCTGAGATTGAAGGGATGAAGAGACCAGTATTCCTTTTGCATTCATAAGTAAATAAACTTATTGAGAGACTGTGAGAGACAACCATCAAGCAAGGAACTGCCATTTCTCAATCATGCATTTGTGAATGGCCTTTGGTTGATGATGATAACCTTCTCAAATTGAGCTTCAACCAGACAGCCTGATGACAAAGAAAACAGACAAAATGACCTAGGATTCGAGTGTGAGATTTTTGAAACCGATGAATCCTGTCAAATCTCCTCTTGCATATACTGCAAACTCCCAGTTGACCTAAGTGTCCAGACTATATAGTCTTGCATAATAATTTTGAGAATGTGTCATGATATACAAATCCAATTAAACTACTACTACTACTACTACTACTTGCGCTCATCTTCTCAAATCCAGGGGCTAGGGTTTGGGGACATGGTCGGTGCATGTAAAGTTCTTCTTCCATCTTTGCTTTTCCGCACACCTAGAAATCACAATAGATGGATACGAAGTCTGGTGATCCTGCAATTGTCATCTCCCGACGAGGGACACACAGTGGCCATATCTTCTAGTGAGTCGGTGAGCATGATTGCCGTCACTTGGAAAATGCGACGATGAAGATGACGTAAAGGCAAGTCAGCGATCAGGGAAGCGAGAATACCTCAAGGAAGAGCGGAAAATAAAGACAATAGGAGCAGCAACCAACGCCGTGTACACCAACTCATCGCCCACCCCTTCTATTATGGGCATCGTCTGTCCGTTCCCGTTCCTTCCTCCCCTGGGCGTGCTCCTTTCTCTGTACCCGCTTTCACGTTTCCGTTCGGTTTTTAAAAAAAATTCTTGTTGCTCCCTTCTTCTTTTAGTTCTCCGAACTATCTTTTGTCCTCGCAAACCTCCCTTCCTTCCCCGCCCCCAGTGCCTGATCTTCCAAGCCCTAAGGGCAAAAGGAGTGAGCAGAAGAGAAACTAAGTGGCACAGACTTGTGGAAACTCATCATATCACTTCGACGTTTCTGCTGCGGGTCACCATGAGAGAAGGCAAAGCGGTCCCCGAAGCGCAGGAAGAAAGGGAGCGACCAACGACGAGCAAGCAAGCAGCGGCGACAAACGCAGCAGCAGCAGCAGCAACCCGCACACCAGCCCAGCCCAGCCCAGCCCAGCCCGGCAGCCCCGCACGCTTGCCAAACCCAGATGCCATGACGACGTGTCGTCTTGTCCAGGCCAAGTGCCGATATTCTTGGCCCAGTGGCACAGCATCTGGGGTAGAGAGTAGAGAGGAAGAGACCCTAAACCCACCCACTCAACAGGACTTGAACCTTGGGGAAATCCCATCTCATTTATGGTGCATTCACACTTGATGTTAAGTCAGTGTTAAATGAAAATCTAGGTGGCATCCTAGATGGCACCCAATGTTAAATGGGTGATAGCTTAATGTTAAGTGAATGTTATCTAAATATAAAATTTTCATGATAACTAAATTTAAGTCCTAAATGGCTAGCATGATGATGTTAGGGGACTCAACAATCAAGTCCCTAACACCAAGTGTGAACACATCTTTAGTACATAGGCTTCAAACTTTGGTAATATTAGAGTTATGTGTAAAGCCAGTTGATTGGGGGTGAAAACCCCCAATTTGGCCAAAACACACCTTGTGGCATGAAGATATTGCTTGATAATTTTTTGAAATGAAAATAGTGGAAAGAAAGAATATTCAAGGGCATATTTTGTAGCTCACACATTAAAATAAAATGAGTGTGTAAGAACAAAAGGGGCATGCAAGAACTTTGAGATAAAATTAGAGAAAAATGATAAGCTTATGTGTTCACAAATGATGAATTCATTTCACATGCATAAGTTAGAGAACACACTTGATTAGTACAACTAGAATCTAATTGCATTTCAAATTTTCTCTACACTCACCTAAACTCACACATCTTAGATACATCTTAGATTTGAGAGGAGCACCACCTTCTTCCTTATTGAATAATATATTATGGACTTATCCATAAGTCACATTGAAATGGTTAATTTTTTTGAGAGTCCTTAATGGACTTTAGAAATTAAGGCACATTTATGTTTTGAATTTTTAGAACTTCATAAGTCCTTCAATATATTTTTGTTTTGCACATGCAACAACATTACCTTATAGTTTTTGTCAACAAAATTTCAACCCCATGTGGCAAGTTCTATTTAAAGTTCGTTCAACTTTTTTTTCTTCTAATTTTAATGGTCAAGAATCAAATGGTCAATTTGATTCTAAACCATTTTTTGAGCCATTACTTGTGTTTTCGCATTTCCAAATAAATGCAAAACCACTTTTAATATTTTTGTTTGAAGACATTTCCAAAGATATTTAAAAAACTCAAATTGAATAAGTATTCTTATCATACTTTTATCCCAAAAATTTTAAATACTTTAAATTTCCAATCCTCAAAATGATTTCAACTTGGAAGCGATTGGGAGCATAGTAATGACATTTTTCATTTTGCATTTTAAAATTCACGAATTTACGTGGTAAAGCACCTTGTCAAAACATTCTTTGGTGCGAATGTTTACCGAATTAACACTGGTTGATCTATAAAATTTGTTAAAATTTGTGCTTCTTTGGGCTTCCATTACATTCCCGCACCAAGAATGTCATAACTATGATTGAGAGTCACCTCCCTTGCATTCTCCCATATTTGACATGTAAATTTTGAAACATTTTTTTGTTTACATCTTCTTTTTTTGTGCCCACAAACTTTGGTTGTGAGCCAAGGTTAAGATCATAACAACTTAAAATTTATGAATGAGGTTAAAAGAATAAACATGCATTTAATAATATTCGAACTATTGGGACAAAAATTTCAATTATAATTTAAGATTTCACTACTACTAATAAATTGTTCATTAAATTTTTCAATTATTGTACAAATCACGTGTAATAAATGAAATTTTTTATTTCTTAAAACCATGTTTCGATAAAATTTGTTAATTTTGTGGGCACACACCTTTGGGGCAAAATGGGGGTTAGGGTTGAAACAAGGCCCAAAGGCTAAATCACTTTACAAATAACTATATTGACTTATTCTTCCATCACCATTCAATTTTCATATATGATGTACTAAGGGCTCCACATTACTTCATAAAACCATTTATACAAATTTTATAAATTATAAACACATGCATGAAATTATTATATTAAGGTTTTGTGTTATTCCACGCAATTGTAACCAAAAGAAAAGGGCAAAAAAACCATTTACTAATTACAAATCCTTACTTTGGCCACAATGTTTACAACTCATTTCCTGCCAAACCGGCAGTGTCACAACACCTTGGTTCTGCAGTCCTACGATACATGATTCTCCATACCATGAAAATTTTCAAACTGTACATACATATCAACCTTTCTTAAATGGTTATAGTAGTAGCCTCCAGTTGTTGCTTAGAACAAATTCACATATTGTGAATGCATGAGTCAATGGGGTCTGGCTTGAGGTTAATGCTTTCAATGTTCAGTTGGTTTATTATGAGTTGCTAATCCATCCCACTACCACACGAAATAATGTAGATAAATGTTTGGTCTATTAGAAACAAATCGACTTTTGGGTATGAACCATAACTGAATTAGGCATGCCAAGTTGACTTGCAACTACTTAAGAAAGATAAAATTATATGCAAAATATGGATTTATGGATATTTACTATAATCTCTCCCATTTTGTTCCTCTCTCACCCACGTTCTGTCCAACCCAAGGATATCCACTAAGGTTTATGGCTCTGATTCATATGTATGTGCTACTCATTAGAGTTCAAGAACGGTTCCACCATATTCCCCTGCAAATGCACTTTTCTACATGCTCTTAATTCTATAGCTCAAACCTCATCTAAGCGTCATTAGCCCTTAACATCAACCCCTTATAAATCCTAACTCTAGCAAGAACACAAAGCTTGCCATAATGTAGTCATTAGCGCAGCGGAAATCAAACAGTAACTATAGATTTATGCAAGTTTTTACTTTTACACAAACTACAACGGTTTCAACAAAAAAACAAACATGTCTTCCTTTGCCCTCAAACTCCTCTTCTTATATTCGTTCAATAAAATCCTATCTTCCGTCTCCCTTGCATGCTTGTAGCACCTTTGGCCACCCATCATCTGTTGCAAACTTGTTTCACATAACACACAAACAACAAAATTTCCTACTCACAATCACTCACAAACAATGATGATATAAACTTCATTGCCTACACGAAGAAAGTTGACAGCCGCTCAAGACAAAACCTAAAACCTAAAACAAAGTAATGTTCACATTAAAGAAATTCCAAGCGATTTCTTGTCTGGTCACACAACCATTTACACACATTTTACCCAAGTTCACAATGGATATATTTTATTTAGAATCGTGTTATGATTTCTTTCATCCATGTCTAAATCTAAAGAATAAAATCTCATTATGTGCATAATATAAAAAATTGAATTTTAGGATGCAATTATTTCTATTGGTAATAATTCTAAAATCGGGCGATCTAATTGTGTAATTAGGACTTTGGGTACCTATGTGTCATGAATACATAGCTTTCAAACCTCAAACATATGAACTGATTCATTGATCATCATCCATTTTTCATATTTAGTGAATTAAGGCTCCATGTTCTTGATGGAACCATTTATGCAACTTTGATATGTTAAATGTATGGGCTATTGTAATACAACTTTGCATTGCACCATGAAACTATTTATGTACATTTTCTCCAAGTTCATAATACATTTTTTTTAAAGAATGATGTTGTGATATCATCCATCCATGTATAAATCCAAAAACTCAAATCTCATTATGTGCATAACACATATATAGTAGTAAGCACACCCCTACATAAGGATGACACGTAGCAAGCAATAGCTTCGACAATACTTAATATTTAAAAATTATGTAAAATTTGGATATTTTAAAAGCTTGTTGTCAAAAAAATTTAAAATATAAATTAAAATGCAAAAAATTCTTGAAATTAAATCTAAAATATCATTCCAAATTGTGCATTGAATAATTCACAAGTCACATGTGACATAATGAAATACCATCTAATTTTAATATTGCAAAATTGTAGAATTGAGATTGTCACGTAGTAAATGGTTTTTTGGTCACTTAATGTGACATTAAACTTTAACATATTTTATCGTGAAAAGGGTGTGGAAAATAACTTGTGTTTCCCACCTCATTAGATTCACACTCAATCTATCTTCATCATCTTAGAACTTAGAGCTTTGTGGCTTGGGTTTTGTGTGGTGTTTCACTAGGTTGGTGTGGTTTGAAATATTTTGATTTTGTAAGTGGAGGGTTGTTGTGGAGATGGCACCCATTGATGCAAAGGTGCTAATATTGTCCCTTGTCTTAATATGTGTAAAAATTTTGTTAGCTTGAATCTCAAGTGGAGGTAAGTCAAATATGTTGTTGTTACAAGACTTTACTTAATAATGCATTATTATTGGTTTCCAAACAAAGTTTCTTTTATCTTGATGGTAGTTACAATCTTCTTTTAAATTAAATTAAATTTTTTTTTTCTTCAAAACAAGGAATATTTGGCACTTCTTTTTCAATAATCTTGGGTAGGAATATGAAGAGGTGTTGGGTGGGAAAGGTGCAAGAAAAGGAGATATTGAAAGGTGGTGAAAATGTGAAAGGAAAGGAAAGATAAAAGGGTTTGGTAGATCTTACAAACTATCTTCTTCACAACATCATTCACATGTGGCCCCCTTGTCTCTTGAATCATCTTACAACTCTTCCTCTTCATCATGCCCTAATTTGTATGTAAATGTACATCATTGAACTTCTTCATTGATTTTGATATATGGATCCAAAGTTAATTAGTTTCGATTCTTTGTAGGAGATTGAATCAATAAAGATAAGGTTTGTAAGTGAAGGGAAAATTCAAGTTCTCTCATTTGTATGTATTGGTTTTCATGAATCCAACAAAATGTAATACCTAAATCTAGATACCATGAATAGAAAACACATGTTTGTTGAATTTAGATGAAGGTGTCGAATGTGTGTAATGACCTATTTATTGGTAGCAAATTGGGGGAATTAATATTTCAAGTGCAAGAAGAAAGTTTGCAACCAAGATTGTTTTATATAGTAATTCCAACATCATGCATTCCAATATGTGTTCTCTTACCTTAATCCTTGTTTTTTTTACCTCAACATTTTGTTGCATGTTTTATCAATCAATATACATATCAGGTTTCATCAACACATGTTGCCATGCTTCATACAATCATTTGCAAATATGTGATTTGATAAGAGATATTCTAAAATCTATTTTCATCTTCACTTCTAATTCCAATTGTTCTATAATAGATTTCTACAACCAAGTTGAAATTTTTTCTTTGAAAGCATTTTTGAAAGATCTTTGAATGATGATGTCAACTAATACAACACAAATTTACCAAGCTTCATAGGTTTGTACAAATCTCATGTGAAATTCTATTTATTTAGTTCTATACAAAAATTACACAAATAATATGCCACGGTTAATGAATGATATTTATAAATATTCAATATTTTAAATATTCAAATGAACAAGACATTATTTTTGAATGACATATGTGGATGTTCATGTTTAATACACAAACATTGCATAATTTTATCCAAATTACATCATGATGTTTGCACATATATAATTAAAATGTGTGCACTTCATATCCAAACATCACAAGTATAAAAGACATATCATATATATATATATATATATATATATATATATATATATTTCTGTGCCATTGAAACCCATTAAATTTGCACAAACATATTGTTTACGAGTTTTGTAGGAATTTTATTGAAATTTTGTGATATTGTAAGTTTGTGATGTAAAACTAATGTGTAATTTGATGGGATGAAAACAACTACAATATTTGAATGGTTTAATTTCATCAATCTAAAAAGTCCTTGGATTTGTGGTTTAACTAACAATCAAGCAACCACACCATTTTTTATTTGTCGGGCAAATGAAGTTGCTCCATTTATGCTATCGATATGGCTCTAAGATGTTGATCACAAAGTCTTTGCTTATTTGGGGGTTGCTCCAATGGTTGTTTGAGTATGTCAAATGCCATCTTACAAAATAACATAAGCTTTTGCCATGGTTGTGAGGTGGTAGACATCTCTCCATTTTGTTAATAAATATGATTTGGAGAAGAAACATTCGCTAGAAGAAAAACATGTATTTTCGACTATTCTTTGTGATTAAATTTTAGTCGCAAGAGACATTTTGCAACTAAAATCCTTTTAGTCGCCTAAGACAAGTCACATGTGATAAACTAGTCGCAAATGACATCTTTTGACTCCATTGTATAGGTATTGTCATATGCGACTAAGATGCAATTATTTTGGTCACAATTTTGAAGGCAAATCATGTGTTGCCACGTGTCTTAATATATGATGATGATGATTATTATTATTATTATTTTGAAATAATTTAAGATGTTCAATTCAAATACTTGGATGATCTTATATTATGACATGTGGCCCAATGTAAATATGCCACGTGACATAAAATAATTTACTAAAAAATTAATATTAGGTTAGTAGGTACATAGGTAGGTACATAAATAGGTGCCTACAATCCTTACCTACTTACTTGCCTACCTACCTACCTACCTACTTAGGTAAAAAAAGTAGGTAAGTTCTACCTTCCTAGGCTAAATACCTACTCACATAAGTAGGTACTTAAATAGGTAAGTACATAGGTTGACCTAGATGGGTAGGTCAAACTAGGTACCTACCTAACTAGATAGATAAATAGGTTGGGGAGGTAAGTATTTTAGAATTGTGCATCATTTGTTTTTTTGTTTTGGGTTGAGCCTTTTGATTAGCTCCATCCCATGTGCACAAATTTTTTGATGTGACATTAGATGGGCATACCCCCCTGTTTATATAGTGTTCAAAATAGGAATGAAGAACAAACAATATGGGATAAGATTTGAAGTTGCAACTCCTTTACAAACTAAGTTGCAATTCCAAAACTTTTTTCATACCTTACTTTCTTAGTTTTAGATTTTTAAACAATTCAAGTACTAGATAATTAAATAATTATGAAATTTACATATATTTAAATTATAAACTATACACTACAAATATTCAATATTCATTATCAATTACTTAAATAAGTAATTAATTTTTCATTTTTAATAAAATAACTATCTAATTATTCACAAATTATTAATACATAATTCATAAATAATAAAGTATTTAAAAACATTTTATTACTTTTTAGAGTCTGATCAAATTATATATAATATAATTAATGTGAAAACTAATTTAATGATTATAATTTAAGATTAATTAGTTAAAATTTTATTTTAAATTTTTAAAATAATGAATTAAAATTTGTTATTAGAAAGTAAATTCTTACACGAATTTAAAAATATATACTATTCAATTAATTACATTATTTACTGTAGAATAACATTTATTGTTGTAAAAATTATTATAGGTCAAGTAATTTTTTTCTCTTGGTAATTATTAACTATAAATACAATAATTTGTTAAACATAACATTAATTTTCATAATTACTGTCAAATTACTATAAAATATTTATCATAGATGATTAATCACGGAATTTTTAAAGATAATACTATTATATAATAATTCGTGAAATTAAAATCAATAAAATAATTATTTTAACTACACTATAAATTTTCCAAATTTTTAATTCAAGTTTGAAGTTATAAATTAAAGAGTGTGAATAATAATGTTCAATTAGAAAATAATTATGCACATACTAATTAATTCTTATCTGAAGTAATTACAATGATTTTAAAGTAATGTCACATTAATTAATTTAATTAATTTCTTCTAATATAATAATATAAATTATATAATATACAAATCTATGTTATAACAATTAATATTTAGTGTAACTTATATTTAATAAACATAATCATCTATAATTATTTATAAAAGTGATTCATTATGGAGAACATTAGTAGAAAAAACCCTTGAAACTCAATCAATAAGTTTTTTAATTAAAATATAAATTTAAGATTCCAAAATAGTAATTCAGAATTCAAATATCAATTTTTAGATCAAATAAGTTTTTTGAAGTTAAATAAAAAACTTTAGAATTGGAATGTTAATTTTCAGGTTCAAATAATAATATTCAAAATTAAATTTTCCATTTTAAGACTCAATTAATAATTTTCTGGATTGAAATATTTATTTGAGAATCCAAAATAATAATTTTGAATTCAAATTTCAACTTTCAAGTCAAATAATTTCTTAAAATTTTAATTTTAAACTTCATAATTCAGATATCAAATTTCAAGTTCAAATAGAAAGATTTAAAATCAAGTTGCCGATTTTTAGACTCAATAAAGTTTTTAAAATTGAAATAATAAATTAGAATTCAAATATTGGTTTTTAGATCAAATAATTTTTAAAAATTTAAATTAAAAAATTCAGAATTGAAATGTTAATTTTCATATTCAAATAACAATATTCAAAATTGAAATGTCCATTTTTAGACTCAATTACTAATTTTCAGACTTGAAATATTAATTTTGAAATTCATTTTATGAACAATATATATATATATATATATATATATATATATATATATATATAGTACGTACATTAAAATACATCCTTATGTCATTATAGAATACCTTTAAGATGTAACTAATTTGGTGACTATTACAACTAATGGGACATATCAACCTATTAATGGATGGAAATAAATGTAAAATTGATGTAACTAATAGGATGAAAATTTTAATAGTTGTGAAAATGACCAAAATAGTTGAAAGTTGGTCTTGTAGTTGCAAATATTCACAAATCTAGTCGAAATGGAGGTATTGGACTCGTTTGATTATAGTTGACCATTAAGGACTTTGAAATGTTATGTAATTTGACTAAGAAAGTTACCCTAAGAGCCATTGTTTTGCTTTTACTTTCCCAATTCAAAAGTAGCTTGCTAGTAGTTGTGGTTGGAGTTCTATAGGACCAATTTAAATGACTTTTGATGAACATTTTGGTCCATGTGTATGACACTTTGAATCTTTTGTGTTGTGGGCTATATATCAAATGGGGCAATCTTTTGTGCACAATTGTGCTAATAAAAGGTTACACCAATGCTACATTCAAAGGTTGTCTTGTTGACATGTGGTTTTGCAAGGTTTGAATGATTTTTTGTTTTACATTTGGATATGTAGTTAAACTAGACAATGTTGTTGGCTCTTGATAAGTGATGACCCAATATCTACATAGGCCTTGTACTTGTGTTTGATGGCTTCAATAGGTGCAAATATTTCATACAAAGTCTTTGACAATTTGGCATAAAGACCATGAACTTCTCCTATTTTCTTGTGAAATGTTTATAAATGATCCAAAGCAATAATGAAATTTCTATGTTTCTTTATTGCAATAAAAATAGTAGGCAAGAGGGTAGGAGTGAACCAATTATTATAAAGCCCACATTTTTTTTTCATTGCTCCATCTCTATCATTTTTCTCCTCCATAGCAACCAAAATAAGTTGGACCTCCAATTTTTGTGGACACCCTATTGGCCACTTTGAGTGTAAAATAATTGAACAAGTTTCCTTTCCATCTCCAAATTTACATCTAAAACATCAAATTGATGAACAATTTTAATATTTTATTCATCTTTTGGAAATATTTATAAATATGGAAGAAATTTACCTTTGCTTCGCCATTTTTGTTAAACTTTTGAACATTACAATCATCACAAGCATTATATGCAAGAAAATTAAAAACATTGTGTTTAATTATATAGTACATGAATTGTGTTAAGTAGTCATTAGCCAAAAAACAAATTAATTGAAGAAGCCATTAGCTTCAATGGATGGATGAATTTAAAACAATAATGATAATTTGTTAAATTGTCAAGAACCCTAAAAAAATCCAAAAAAAATCCAATTATTTTATTAATATTTAATAATTGTGTTTAAAAAAAAATTAATTATCCAACATTAAAATAAAAACGAACTTTCAAATTCCAAGTTTAATATAGTGAATGGATTTGCCATCATTATTAAGGAGACATTGTTTTTTTGAAATATGTGCATCCAATCATATTTCTCTAGCTTGAAAATCCAACAACATCCCTATGAAACATTGCATATGCACAAATGTGTACATTCAATTAGCGGGAAATCACATTTTTTATATGGAACATGTGAGATAACATGATTTTTTTATGCTATAAAATAATATATATTTTAAATGATTAATTTATATACATTTAAATATATTCTAAAAATTTTATTTACATTTAAATAAATTATAAATTATTCTTTTTTTAATAAGTTGGGTCCTATGTTTCTTAAATGTCATTTGGCAAAACATTGAAATGATTTCCTTTGGCATCCAATACCTTTGTCCAATTAAAAATTAATTATCAAGTTCACATTTGACACTCCATTTATTCAGACATATTGGTAGCTTCATTTCACATCTTTTCTCATTAACATACATGAACATAACCCCCAACTAACACTATAAGTAAAACTCTTAACAAATGTATTAGTTTGTTAAACATTTGATTTGATTTTTTTTGAAATAGAATCATCATATTTGGAAAGAGTGGAAATCAATGCCTTTTGGCTAAAGCCCAACTCCACATCTCAAAGGTGTAACATATAACACAATAAAAGAAACAAAAAAGATTTTGTGAAACAACAATCCATTGAACAAAAATCCATGACATGTACTATTTTGAATGGTTATTCAAATCCACTAACACATGAATCTATTATTATTGATGATGATCAATTATAATAATTAAAAACTACATAGGTGTTCAAACTCATATAATTTAAGTTGAGTGATTTTACGTTTTTGCATAATAGCATTATGGATGATAATACTTATAAATTGAATTGGTTGGTGTGTGTATAATTAATAATTTATCAATTGATTTCTTGGGCAATCTTGTTGCATCTATGAGTTGCAATCAATCGTGCATATCTTATGGCTTAGGTACACCATTAGACCCACCATGGACATTGTATTTATTATTGCATCAACACTTGTGGATTCCATTCATTTTGAAAGATCCAAATAGAGTTTATTTAAAATAATGTTTTAGCTTGCCATGAAAAAAAGGAAATGATTGACCACACATAACTTTCATATTTTATTTCCATAGGAATGGAACATATTCAACCAAAACTCTATCACCATTTACATGAACAATGCCATATATTTCAGAAATATTGTGATGCACCTTTAGGTATGTCAAAAAGCAATCAACCTTTTAATTTTGCAATGAAATGCAAACTTAGTGCGCATTCCTTAACTCTCATAAAGGAAGAGGGCATGATTTCAAAATGAAACTCATACAAATTCACAAACAAAAGTTCAAGGTGAAATTAATATGTATAAATTTTTTAAAATTATTTAGTACAAATTAGAACAAAAATATTCCATGCATGAGCCATAAGCAACCTGACCCACAATACACACCATGGCTTGGATTGAGAGGAAGTTCACCATGTTCCTCCCTATAATTGTATTATATGATTTTTGGTAAGGGTTACATCAAAATGACAAAAAATCTCCAAACTTTTGATTTTGTTAAGTTATGAATCTTGTAACTATGTGAATTCATAATTTTCATTTATAAATTTTGATTAAAGAACTTTCAAAAGAAAAGTTGTAACCTTTTTCAACACCATATTGCATGCTCAATTTGAACATCATTTGACTCCTATTACTTGGGTTTTAATGAATGGGAGTCAAATTACCAATTTGATTCACTATTATTCTTTTGGCCATAACTGAATATTATATTTATGCTTGAAAATATTTTCAATGGTATAAAAAGAGATCAATTTAAAATAGATTTGTTTTTTTGCACTTTTATTCCAAAAAATGAAAACATCCATGGAACTTCAACTTTCAAAATGGGTTCTCACTTGGGAGTGTCATGATTCTCTTGATTCAATTCCTTACACAACTTCACACTTTTGAAATTGAGTAAAAAATATTCTCCTAACCCACTTCCAATTTCATGTGTTGTAAGGACAAGCCTAAACTTAATGTTGCAACATATTGAATAACTTGACCAATTCTTTTTCATATTGTTGAAACTATTCGACATTGCTAAAATAAAATAATACCCATTGAAATCTATGGATTACAATAATCCAATTTATCAAAAAAGATTATTGATTTCCTTACAATTGAATTTAAAACAAGATAAAGCCTTGTAGTTTCAATCATAAAAGAATAACATAGTAAATTAACCAAATTCACATTTACTTTTGCCAAGTTCATGTTTAATGAATTTTATTATACATTGAATTAACATGCCTTCACACCACTTAGCATATTTCTTGTTATTGCAATTGCATCCATTGATGGTCTTCAAATCTTATTTATCAACTTAACAAAATCCATTTGCAAAGGGTTGGCACAACAAAAACACCATGATTTAATGATGATAACCATTTGAAGTCTTTCAACAATACCCAAGGTGTGACAATGATTATGACAAGGGTAATTTAATTTTCAAAGTCAGTCCTCAAAATAACTTACACTATCATCTAAATTGAATTCACACCTCTCTTGAGGATTGACAAGTGTTTAAATTAAAGCCCTTCTCGAGAACGTGAGTGAAGAAGGGCAACGCAGCTTGTAAAGTTCTTTCATCGAATGTGTGATTATGACAAGCCTTGAATAAGAAGCCCCGGCTAACTCCGTGCCAGCAGCCGCGGTAAGACGGGGGGGGGCTAGTGTTATTCGGAATGACTAGGCGTAAAGGGCACGTAGGCGGTAAATTTGGTCAAAAGTGAAAGCCGTCAGCTCAACTGGTGGAATGCTTTCAAAACCAATTTACTTGAGTAAGATAAAGGATAGTGGAATTTCGTGTGTAGAGATAAAATTCATAGATATATGAAGGAACACCAAAAGCGAAGGCAACTTTCTGGGTCTTTACTGGATGTTGGTGCCAATTATAATAATTACGCACTTGACCATTGGATATTACTTTATTAGGCTGCATGGATAATTTTAAGACTGAAGTATAATTTTATGATATTTTTAGGCTTTCAAAACCACTTGAAGTTTGATAACAAAGACAAGGGTATTTTTATGTTTGATGTAATTCTACATAACTATGTAGGGCAACTCCACCAATGCTCAGTATGCTACCCCGCAAATTAAAATTGGATGAAGAAAAATCAATATATGACATTTTGGCACATCAAAATGGTTTTGGCCTAACATTTTTGTACAATTTGGGAAAGCTGGTAAAAGGCACAATAAAGCCTAAGAACAATTCTAGTTGGAGCACTGTTTCTTTTAAGAATTTTTGTTTGTTGCCAAAGTGCTGATGGTTCATCAGAAGATGTAGAAAAAATGGTGATCATCCTTAAGAAGATTTAATGAAAATTGGTTATAAAAAAATTACAATTTTTTAATCATCCTTCTATTTGTTTGGTTATCCAATAAAAATCACATATACAAATCTGACAATTTTTTCCTTTTCCTTTCTCACATCTTGCTACTGAAAACCTTCAAGATCATTATTTTCATTTCTTTAATTTGGTTTTTTGGCAATATTTTGCGAGTAATTAAAAAGTTGCTCTAGTTGTGTTCAGCCTGTGACCTTGCAAAAATATTTATGATATCTAAGTTTAGTTATTTAATTATTTCCAACACCACCCATAAAACTAAAACTGGGATTGCAAATAGGTGAAACACTACTAATAGTAAACATGGAACAACAATCAACCTATTTATTAGGGTTTAATGTGCCTTTTACAACTGTGTGGGAAAAATGCTAAGCCAAAACAGTTTTGTGGAGCCAAACCAACATGTCTTGATTTTTCTTCATCTTACTTATTTACTTACAATTTAGTGTCATTAAGTGGGCCAAACAGCGCCCGGGCCAGAACCCAATTGACGTTAAGTCTGATGAAGCAATTTAGATCTAACCATTTGACATTACTCTAAGAATCTAACAAGGATGCCTTGTTGTTGACAGCTCAGCAATTCAGCCAAAGGTGTGATGGCAGTTAGTGGTAACAAACTTCTAAACCTTTCTTGAACACTTTGATAGGAAGGGCAAACCAACAAGAAGTGGTCCTCATCCTCAACTGCACCCAAGTTGCACAATTTGTAGTAACGCTGCTGCACCGACACCTTCACTGGCTTGACTTGCCCTCCTAGCTTAATCTGCAGCTTGTGATTTGCACAACGAAAACGTGCCAAGCTTCTCCTAAACTGTGCATTGTCTACCCTGGAGAGGTATTCTTTGTACCCATACTGTGTTGAACTATTCAACCCTAGATAGGCTTTCACCCTGCTGGAATCAATTGTAGCCACTTGATGGTGTACAATGTATTGCCTTTCAGCCAACTGCTTGAGGCGAGCACATGGTGGTAGTTGATCGCTATTGATGCACAAATTGTACGTCGATAGTCGTTCATCTACTTGTGCTAGCCAACAAGCAGGCAATCGGTTATTTCTACCCATAGTGCTTTGGTTCCCGAGTAAGACTTTTCGCCTAGCTACAAGTAACTGCAGTTGTACATCATAAGCTAACCTGAGCATGCGATTTAAGTCTACCTCAGAACTGACATGTGAGAGAAAGTGCATGGTTTGTTACCACCAAAATATTTCTAGGGGAAACCTACCAAATTCTGCCATCACGACGTAACTAGATGTCGTGGTGTTGACTCCCAACGACGACTTCAGAAAAGCCTGATGAACCACCTCTAATTGTTCGCGTGCCATGTGGTCTGACATACTTCACACCCATAATTAAGCATTGGTTTGACTAGTGCATCAAACAATTGACATTGTAATGCTGGATCAAAGATGCGTAGCTCTACGCATCTACGTCGCAATGCAAAAACTGCCTTTTTCCTTGACATTGCTAATCGTTGTATTGTAGCTTGCATACCTTTTGTGCCATGCAGCTCAACACCTAAATACTTCAAAGAATTTAGTTGTTCTATAGTTTCGCCCTCATACTGAAAAACCTAACACACAGACTTGCATGCTTCAAACACAACAACCTTGGTTTTCTTGACATTCATAATCAACTGATGTTCACAATAAAAAGCTTGCAAGACATCGAGTTGCTTTTGCAATCCAACATGAATGTGTGACATGAGAGCTAAGTTGTCTGCATACAAAAGCAAGCGAACAACTAGCTGTCCCAACATTGGTGGTGCGTCACCCTCCAAAGCATTTAGCCGTTTCTCTAGGCCATCTATGAAGAGGCCAAACAGGAGTAGGCTAAGGGGGCATCCTTGCTTCACTTCGATGCGGCAGAGGAAAGTGGGCATGAGCCCCTCCTCTGGATGGTGCAGGTAGGCCTGGTCTTGACGGTACATGGAGCGCAAACACTCCAATATCCGCCCACTGATGCTAAGTCCTTCCAGCACCTGCCACAACAGGTCCCTTGGTACTATATCAAAGGTTTTTTTGAAGTCCACAAAACAAGTGTATAGCTGTTTTTTCTAAAATATGGCTTGTTTGATCAAAGTGTGAAGAATAAACAAGTTATCTATTGTCCTAAAGTCCTTTATGAAACTAGCCTGTCCCTTTGCGCATAAATCACTGGTCTCCGCCCATTGACTGATGTGGGACTCAAGAATCATTACAAACACCTTGGCTAAGACTGGTCCTACTATGATCCCCCTGTAATTGTCAAATTGACTACAGTCACGCCCTTTGTACAATGCATGTATCATCCCAACAAAAATTGATTCACAATAGCCCTCACGTAGAATTTTGTTAAAAGCAATCAATAATGGTTGCTACAAGGCAATAACCGCATCTAAAAGGAACTTTGGTTTGATGCCGTCAATGCCTGGAACTTTGGGTCTTTTTAGTTTTTTGAACGCTTGTTGTACTTCAACTTGTGTGATGTCAACATTCAACTGTTTATAATCAATACCATTGGGTGGAAAGGAGACCACTTGGGCTTGAATATCAACACCTGCCATAACTCCTGGTGTGGCTAGTGCCGTCGGAGGCTGCAGCAATTGCTGAAAACCATCCTTGACCGCTTCGCTGGTGATGCCATTGACACCCTTAGTGCGCTTGTGGTACCACTTCCAGAATGCTGCAGAATCTGCCTTCGCTAAACCACATAACTGTTTAGCCTTGAACACATCATAAGCATGTTTCTTCCTTTTGTACAATTGTTTCATTTGCTTAAGTCTGACCTACCTATTTGGGTGTGCATGTGACAATTTAGCAAACTGGCTTTTGGTCTGGCGACATTTTGTGTCAAACCAGGGTTTGTGGTTGTGCTTTATTGCTTTTCCTAAAGCCGCTTGTCTATTTCCAAACATTTCTTCTGCAGATTGTGTGATGCACTGTTGTAACAGATTGACTGTTGTTTGTACGTCAGATGCATCAAGTACATCTGGGCTTGCCTAGACACCGATGTTATGTTGTACATTCCTGCTAAACTCTGTTGCTTTGGGAGTGTCATATTTGAAACATGGTAGGTGTTTGATTGCCTTTTGTTGAATAAGAAGGGGTTGCCACTATTGTGTGATTGTAAGTACTAATGGTGTATGATTAGAGTGCGCATCTTTGTGACCTAAGTACTTTTCATTGCAGTTAACCTCTAAGCGCTTGAAACCTTCTAATTGGTTAGTTGTCGTAAGAAAATAGTCCACAATGCTAAAACCTTTATTGGATAGGCATGTGTACTCCCCTGATATATCTCCTGGTGTGCATTGAGGATGAATAGTCCAACAATTTTGCAGAAATCTAGGAACTCACGATGCTAGCTAGCCGTGACGGTGTCGCAGTTCTGGCGCTCTAACATATTGTTGGGCAGGGTGTCCTCAATGACCTGTGGCACCAACAACACATCTATTAGTTGACTGCAATCAATGAAGTCAGTGTTTGTGCTTGTCCTTGCATTAAAATCCTTAGCATAAAGCACATCGCCTAAGTTCATGGCTTCTCCAACCTCTTGGCATATGTGTTTAAACAAGTTGTTGTCCGCATATGGCGAGCCTTGTGTAGCAACATATACTATGCATAGGAATAAAGGCCTTTGGAAAACAGTGCCCAAGCGTAGCCAAATCCTAGTCCCATCCCTTATAGTCTTCCAAACAATAGTACTATTTGCCCATGTTTCTTTGACTAGTACCGCAATGCATCCACTGTGCTTTCGAATGACACCCTGTGTAATCACAAGCTTGGCAACATCAAAACAATAGAACCTTGGTAATATCGGGAATGTATCACTTGGAAAGTGATGTGTTTATGTCAAAACAACAACGTCAACATGTTGAAATAGGTCAAACAGATGTTCATGTGTTTCTAGCTTTGTGATAGCGGCCCCATGGATGTTCCACAGGCACATGCGCAAGTCTCTCTGGCCCCCGCCCCCCTATGCAGTAGGAGAATTTACGACTTTGTGGTTGATGTAGAGATTGGCCCCACACCAATAGACCCGTTCACCAGCCTCTTTGGCCTTTTGAAGGTGGCCCAAGCAGCTCGTTTTTGGGCTTGCTAAGTGGGAGTCAAGTCCTCGTTGAGCCAAAGCTGAGTGCCCTATAGGCCTTTGTGAGTGCGTAGCACTTTGGGCTTGTCGTGTATCGATGTTAGCGTGATGATGACTACTAGTGCCTTGTCAGTGGCCTTATCCAGTCGCCCTGACGACAATTACCGGTGCACCTTCTGCACCTGCACATGGTCAACAACCTTCAGCCTGTCGAGCAGCTCCGTTTGCACCAACTCCATAAGTTGTTTTGAGGTTTCCCCCTTGTTCATGGTCAACCCGGTGACCCAAATGTTTGCCTCCTTGGCCTTGACCAGGTTAGCATCCGTTGTTCAATCCACCTTGTTGGCAACCTTGTCAACCTTCCTGCCCACGACCTCCTTCCACTTCTCCCCATTGTCCTGCATGGTATCAAAGCTCTTAGCCATCACATCTACTTTATTTTGCAGCTTTTCGACTTGGCCAGTAACGGTCACAATCTTAGCTTCCATTGCTGGAGCCAGAATGTTTTTCGTAACCTGTTCCATAGTGACCTCAATAACATTGTGCATATCTTGTTTCGTCACCACATCGGCCCTAGGGACCATGAGATGGTTGACGATGGCTGTTATAATGGCTGCCTTGCCGGTCTTGGTAGGCTTGAAGTTGTAGCGTGTACAAAATGCCTAGAGTTTAGCCGCTTGCATCTCCATGATCGTTAGTGAGTCCTTGTTCCATTCCCATGCTTTAGCGTCGAAAATCGTGGCATTCATCATTAACCCTAAACCCTAAACCAACATCCTTCCATTCTCAAGCTCCATATCTTGTGGTCATCCATTTTTATTTTGCTATGCCACACATATTTAGCACCGCTTGAGCTCATATCTATAGCTCCCTGTTTCATTGGTCCAAGTGGTCCAACGTATTTGCAGTTTCAGCTTTAGTTTTGCTAGTGTGGCCTGTGCCATTGGCCCAAGTGTTATCACGTCCTCAAATGATTTTCCTTCCAAAACCTGGTTTTTTGGAATTTATTTGAATTTTCAGCACAGAAATCATTTAAAAATCAGTATCTCCAACACATGGAATCCAAATCTTAACAAATAAATTCTATGAAATCCTGCTTGTCAAGATTTTTCCAACAACACCAAAGGCACCTTTCAATTCCTCCCAAATTTTCAGTGAAGAAATCATTCAATATTCAAGAACTTTTGCGTTGCAAGTCCAAATATCATGAAACCAAGCCCATGCACCCCTCCTGGTCAAGAGCTTTCCAAAGACACCAAGAGCACGATCTGAAGCATCCCAGTTCAGTGGATCTCATAAAATACAATACAAAACAAAACAAACTACCTTCCTTCATAGATAGATGTATGGGGCTGCAACTTGAAAAAAAGTAAATAACTGAACTTGCATATGCAAAATAGATTTGCAGGGTCACATACTGAGCATAGATGGAGATGCTCTAGAGCGTGGGTAAATTTAAGGCTATAGAGTTTTCTTTTCAGGGTTTTTTCCTTTTTAAAGTCTTTCAAAAACACCCAATTACGAGAATGACGACAAGTGCACATTCCTTATTTGATATCCTTCCTACAAACCACTTACACGAAATGGAAGCCTCTCTTGAGAACGGATGGGGCGTTGAAAGTGAAGCCCCTCCTGAGAACCGCCGGGTGCTGGCGCCATTTCCTGGAATTCTAATACCCACATGACTGTCCTTGGATGTTGGTTTACAAAAGGATGCGCACATGGTAGGGTAATTTTAGGGTTCCGGGTATATTTTTCCCCTTGTGTGGTGTGTGCCCCCGTGTTGATGCGCATACATTGTAGGGTGATTCTTGGGGTTCCGGGTATAATTTGGTGTGTGGTGTGGTATGTGCCTCGTGGGTTTAGGGCTTTGTTCTGCTTGTTGGCTAAAACAGAGCTTCAGTTTTCCAGTGCGGAAGTGACGACAAATTTCCCCCTCCTCCTGCCTTCTTCTTCGTGACGACGACGAGCTTGATGACGAGCTTCGTAGCCATACGAACTGCGTTTGATGACGACGATCGCCTTTTCCGAGTATTGCGCTTGGAAAAGCTTGGAACTCTTGCGGCCACGTAGAATTTCAACAGTTTTGTCAGTTTGCTGTTTGGATTCCTTCCAGTAGCACCGTGTGTCGTGTCTCTACAACGGACAGACAATGCCAAATTAGGCGCAACCTAGCTGATCCTACAGAGAGAGAGAGAGAGAGAGATAGCGTAGCGCAAACGTAAACGTGCTGCAGCGGGCGAGCGTCGCAGGAGGGAGGGACTCGGGAGGCAAGGGGGGGAAGAATTTGGAAATTGATGAAGAAGTAACTCATTAACGAGTGTCGTTGATTCTTATCTTTTGGAACTATTATTCCATGTCGTTTGAGAGGAGAGCGAGAGATGGAAGTGCAGACTCGACGATCGTGCCAGCTTGAAGTCTTAGAAGAACAAGAACAAGAACAAGGTAGTCATGAGCGTGGAAATGGAGCAAACAACGTCGTCGTCGTCTTGGGAGTCCAAGTTGAGGGGAAAGAAGTTAGAGATGTTTACGGGCAAGTATTATGCTGCATGCGCAGCAGGGGGTATGATTTCCGCGGGATCCGTGCACTTGCTCATCACTCCTTTCGACATGCTCAAAGTGAATATGCAGGTGAGGTTGGCGTTCATGGAGTAGAACTGCCGATCTTAATCTTCTCATTCCTGATGATGAAGGTTTCTTTGTGACGCTTCAGTTACGCAAGGTTTGTCCGGTGTTGGTTTGTGGAATGAGTGAAGCTAGCAACCCATTTGACACTGTCGTGGTTGCGATCGGTTGCTTCGGTAGCATTTTTCTTTGCTTTTGATTCCATCATTGTTCCAAGAACGTTGCATCGCTCCAGCGATCGCAAATCCATCTGAAATCCTAAACCGTAAATCTTGAGCCAATGGTCTGAAGTTTCCGGTTTCCAACATCAATTGATGACTGTTTCGGTTTGTATGACAATTTTGCAGGCATATCCTTTGAAGTATCAAAGTATTTTATCAAGTTTTGGAACTGTGTATAGGGAGCAAGGAATGACAGGCATTTGGAAGGGATGGAGCAGTAAGCTATTTGGCTATGGTGCACAGGGAGCATGCAAATTTGGGCTTTATGAATACTTCAAGAGATCATTTAGTGATATTCCAGGCCCAGCAGCCTTTAGTGCGCAACAGTCCAACAACAGAACTGTCATTTACATTGCAAGCAGTTTGTCAGCACAGGTGATTGCAGATGTTGCACTTTGCCCTTTTGAAGCTGTGAAAGTGCGTGTGCAAACACAACCAGGTTTCGCCAAGGGTGTGTCTGATGGATTCCCGAGATTGTATGCAACAGAAGGCATCCTTGGGTACCTGACATCCTTCTTTCGATTTTGTTACGTCACATTGATATACCAATATGATCGATTGCTCATGTTGTATAATGTGTGGTTGGAAGCATGATTGGCAAACTCTTCTGTTGTAGTGCATCTCTTTCTTTCTTGCCCATAGGACTGATGAATCAAAGTCTCTAGCTGATGCATTGTGCACACCACATCTGCACCATCACAAACTATTTGTTTCATGTGCCATGTAGCCATTCCATCATGGGATCATGATGTTCTCCATTTCAAATTCTTTGTGTCATAAGAAAGACGGAGAATCAGAGCTTATATTAGCATCGTAATTTAACCCCTGAGTAGCTGGTAGGGAAAAGCCAGGCTATCAACCTGAATGTTGTTTATTTCCTCATACGTATTGTTGATATTCTAACTTTGCCAGATTTTACAAAGGGCTTCTACCACTCTGGGCACGTAATATCCCTTGTAAGTAGATTTTTTACTACTCCTCTTCCCTTGTCACTCTCCCCCATCCCTCTAGTTTTCTCTTTCTGCTCACTTGGTGTTGAATTTGTACATCATAGTTTCTCTTAGGTTTTCTTTTCATTAGTCACTCAATTAATTCCATGCTCCTTCTTGCATGGGGTAATGCTGATATTAGGTGTGTCTCCATTGCAGTTTCGATGCTCATGTTCTCATCATTTGAGCATTCGGTGGACTTCATCTATGGACGTGTGCTCAACAGACACAAAAGTGAATGTTCCATGGGGACTCAACTTGGTGTTACTTGTATGGCTGGCTATATGTCAGGTGTGATGGGAAGTATTGTTTCCAATCCTGCTGACAATATTGTCACCGCCCTCAACAACAACAAAGGAATCACTTTCTTGCAGGTCTGACTTTTGGCTTGTCACTCTTGTATGCTTCAGAAAGAATTATGTATCTTGGAAAAGAAACTCATGTTCCTTCCAACTGTTTCTTTGCTGGCTATATGTCAGGTGGTTATCCTCATGTCCTGGACAAAAGTGTCTCAGATAGGTGGTGTATTTTCAGAAAGGGCTACAATACAGTGGATCAATTTAGGAATTGGACTCACATTCTGCATTTTCCTGGTGTAAACTGTAAACCCTTTGTAGAAGCACCAATCTGCTTCCTGCAATCTGCACATATACATGCAGGGAATTGCACCCTCAATGTTTGCGAAGTGCATGTATTGATAAAACTAGAGCAAAAGTTCTGATCTCGAAGTTCTGCACAATGTGCAGGCAGCAAGGAACATTGGAATCGTAGATCTGTTTACTAGAAGCTTACCATTGCGAGTGATGCTGGTGGGCCCTCTTGTTACAGCACAATGGTTTTGTTATGACTCATGTAAAGTATTATGTGGCCTGTAAGTGCTTCTCTCTCTTTTTTTATTTCTTTACAGTTCTGCCAATGCTGTTACTGCCAGAGAGGAAGCTCTGTAGGTTGAACCTTCTTCCTTGTTTGCCCATCTCACATACAGTCAAGAAAGGCTCTCGTAGTATTGAGTATGGTTAACAAGTGTTTAATACATTGTTTAGCGCCTTGGCAATGACAGTTGAAAGTTTATATGGCAGGCCTACCAGTGGAGGCAATTCGGTGCAAAGGGCACAACTAGAGGCACTGTAATTTATCCAACAATTTTACAGGAACATTTCAATCATAGTGGCAAGGATTGATCAAAGACACAAGTGGGATCACAGACCTCCTTCACCCAAATGTTTGGTCAACATTGGAAGCATTTGTATGCAGTGGCACATTTGTACATCTGTATTACTGCCAATGACCCAGCCATTGTTGGATGTCTGCAAAAAGGAGGGGCAGTTGCTGCCACTGGGGAACTACTGACCAAATGTTCCAGAGTGCAAATCAGGCAATCTTCCACACAGTTAAAATGCCAAAGAACAATCCACATTGATTTGTAGACTTACTCTCCACATGCAAGCCAAACAGATGTGTAACGTGTCATGTGCACAAAGACATGGTGCACCCACCTCTTCTTGAGAGTGCAAATGACTGCTTGTCCACATCTATGATTCCCACAGATCATCCTGTACACGTATCAATTTAATTCATCTCCCATAGTCAATGAATGAGCAAATATATGCATTGAAAGTAGCAAAACAGACACAAATACACAATGGTAACTAGACATGGTATTCTTGTCAACATCCACTAGAAAATGGGTATTCACTTAAATTGCTTGCCTTTAATGCATTTCAATGGGAATGAAATTCTCATTACGGAAATTGCAAAATGTGATAACCTATTACTTTCATTCACAACATTAACTTTTACATTGCATGAATGATGATGCTTGCATGATTAATTTTTTGTTTCATGCTCCTTAGTACTCCCCCTTCATGCAATTCTATCATCCTTTTAGAACAAAATTTAAACCTTGAAAATCTGCTTAAATTGAAGTATCTTTTTTTTCCGAGTTATTTTGTTTCACACTTCCAATGCTCTTGGAACCATGTGCCACTAAAGTGCATGCACCATTTGAAACAGTCAATGGGTATGCATGCTAATTCTTTGATGTTGAATCAAATATTCTTATTTATTTATCTTTAAATTTTTGTTGTGTCAATCAAACCATGGTCAATTCTAAATTGAGCCTTGATTGCCAATTCCCACAATTCATCAATATTCATCCATGTCAAAATTTCAAGTTTTTGTTGAATTCTGCAAAAAGTTTAATACAGCTTTCATCTTGTTCAAGAGGATATTAAATGCCTTCCATTCCCAACTTTGGATGTGAGGTGGTTGTTTCTTCCTCACTGACTTTTTATTCAAGTGTTATTTATACCATGTATGTAATCAACTTTGAAAGGTATAATGTAGTTATTTTTGTTTTGGACTACATCTGTATGACATTATATAGTTTGCCTCTTCAAGGTTTATAGACTTCCATCCTTGTAAGTCAACCTCATTTGTTAGGCCCTACATTGCTAGAACTATGGACTATTGTATCTAGGGAGTGTTTTTTGGGTGATGCATTTTTTACTATGACATATTACATTATTATGTAAAAGATTGAGAATAATTGTACATGATTATGTCATTTTGAAAGCATTTCATTAAGTCCTTTAAAAATTGAAAAAAATAGTGAAAACATTGGTTATAATGTTTTGTGTGCTTTTGAGTATTCTATACTTATTAGATTCACTCCAAATTATTCCACATGTTTTCATAATATACTATAAAGGGCATTTTGTAAAAAAGTTCTAAACTTGCAATGTCAATGCAATTTTTGACATTAAAAATCATGAAAAATTAAATACTAATTACTCTTTGTGTGGTACATGTTATTGTGATTGCATTTGATAGTTTTTATTTTGTGTTTTGTTGTGACATGTTTAAAGCTTATGGCGGAAGCTTGTTTTTTCAAAGTTCTATGTTGTTGGTTTTCAAGTTTTGAATTTTTTTTCTCTTGGTGGAAGGTAGGTTGTTGTGTGTTTGGCAACATATGGGCTCTATTGGCTTTCATATTTGAATAAAGAACAACAAGTCATGTATATTTGTGCATTTGTCATGTTCTTTTCTTTCTATTCTGGTTTATTATTGTGATGTAGGCTTGGGAGGTGTTTTTTCTTTCATTGTTGTGTCAAAGGTCGCAAAGTTTTTCAAGCTTCAAGAAAACACTAGCCTAAATGGGGTGTAACCCCAAAGAGGAAGGAGATAAGATATAATATCAACTAGTCTTACCTTTGTTTCTCTACACACACTTAGGAAACTTTTGATTAGTTCTCAATTTCCTAAAGGACCCACTAAAAGAAAATGCCCTCAATCAACCATATTTAGCTCATATGCAAACTTTCTAGACAATAATTCCCAACAAAGTGCCAACACATGCTTTACCTTTTCACAAGTTGACATTTACATATTACCAAGTCTTTAGATCCATGCCCAAAAAAAACTTTGAGATTTTCAAACCAACATAATTGTCCTCAAGAATAAACTTGAATGTCCTGGTCTCACAATATTGCACATGGATGTGCATTGAAGCATTTATTGTGCCCACACAACAAATGTTTTTTGGTAATAGACATTGCAAGCCCACATACACATTTGTTCCAAAAACTCAAATCAGCCTTCACTTCATTTTGAAATAGAAATTTACAATGACAAATCAAAGAGTTTCAACAAAGGGAGATTCTTTCCCTAGCTTTGTCCACCTTTATTCAAATCTATTATGATATCATGTATTTTCCTTTACTGAACCTACAAACCAAACACTCCCAAAAATCCAAGTTTTTTCACAAGCTAAAATGGCAACAACTTGCCTCTAATTTTTGGCCCAAATAAAAAACAAAACCCATTTTTACTTTTAAAAAGCACTACATTTTGCCCAATCTTCCCATGCACACCTTGTTGCCTTTGTTTCTTCGCCTATCACCTTGCATAAATCATCTGCTTTATGTACCATTTTCCAAAAACCTTCATTAATAGAAATTTTCATTGTTCAAATAATTTTACATCACCAATCCTTAATTTTAGCACATAAAGATTACCTCCAAATGATCCCCCAAAAATTTATAAAATAATAGTAAAAAAATGTACATAACACATCAGCATTAATTAAATTGATGTGAAGTCGACATTTAGTTTTGACACAAGCATTTTAATGAAAAAGTTAAAACATGCGAAGGCCACACAAAGTGTGTTTTTTTGTTCCAAATGCATTTCCCTTGTGAGAAGGAAGTGTGTGGGAGTGCAAGAGGTATCCCTAAAATTCCCAAGTGCATTCTCACTTTTGAAAATTTGGAATCTCATAATTTTGAAACAAGATTTGAGGAATTAAAGCTTGTTGAAATTGAGATTTTTATAATACCATTGGAAAGGTCTTGAAGAATAGATATCCAAAAATAGGTTATATTCCCCATTTGAATACTTAAAATACACCGTATGACCAAATGGATGGTTGAGAGTCAAACTAACAAATTTGACTCATGACCATTAATTTTTTTGATAGATGAGCCAAATCACTTTTAATGGAATGTGCAATTTTCCATTAAAAATTTATTTTCAAGAGTTTTCCATTGAAACTTTTGAATGAAAGTCCATATCAAAAAGTTATGAAGTTGCAAAGTAATAAGACTCATTATTTCGCAATTTTGGGACCCTTGACACATGGGAATCATAGGAATTTTGTCATTTTATAGTAATCCTTATCATCATTTACATAGTACATTATTGAGAAGAAAATGGTGATTTGACCTCCTCAAGTTTGGGTGGAGGTGTGTCTTGTAAGTGCAGATTGCCATGGCTCTTCATGCACCATTTTGGTTTCAATTTGCATGAATTGCCTTTTTTTAGCCTTTTGCAAATTGATTCTTCCTTGAACTTTTTCTATTACGTTTTTTCTAATCCTATCTTGGAGCTTTCATGCCTTTTTTTCTTTCTGCAAATTAAGGAACATGCTTTAGATTTGTAATGAACATCAACGTGGTTCTTTACTCTTGGATATACCATTTCACAAAAGTAAGGGTACATCATAGGTTGAGTTGGCTTATGTTTTTTGTTTTTAAATTTTCATGCATGATTTCATTTTACTTCTATGATTTAAATTCTAAAATTTTTAGTATTTAGGTGTTTCATTTTGTTTCTCAGTTTCTTCCATGCATGTATCACAAAATAGTACTGTGCTAGGTAATCCCCCAAGATGGGAGTTATGAGAAGGGGAAAACCGCCTGAGGTGGGAGCCTTGAGCGGACTCCAAATTCTGATTACACCCCCACCTGAATGCATTACTGCACATAAAGAACGTTTCCACGCCACTTGACATCATTGACAGAACATCAGCTAACTTAGCACATGATTAAAGTGTGTGCTAGAAAAGTATAGGGGAAGGGTCTAGGTTTAGACCTTTCTGGATTTGAGATCCCTTGAGGCCAATAGGCAGAGCGGGTGAAAATTTTGGGAAAAGGTCTAAACCTAGACACTTCCATTATGGAATGCCCAAGATTTATTTTTTAATATTAAGTTTTACAAAAATGACAGCCTGGTGGGTAACTTCCAAGTTGTGGAAGTTCCCCTAACAGCCTGGAGAGTTACTTCCAATGACCGTAGTGAACCAGCACCCACCAGCGCACAATGAAGGATGGATGGTAAGTGGTCAGGAGATAGTTTTTCGTTGGTTTCCAGTTCCCTAGTTACTCATGGTGGTTAGCTCAGTTGATTGTTTTTCCCTACCAACCTCTGAACAACCCACTAGCTGGTTGTTAGTAGGTAGGTAGTAAAAACAGCCCTTCCCTATATATGAGACTTATTTCTTACATAATTGATTACCAAGTTGAAACCATAGATTAACTCATTTGATGTTCATCCATAACTGAGTAATGACAGGCATCCAGTGGATGATGCACTGGTGGATGCTGGTTCACTGTGGCCACTTCCAACAGGACATGTTTTCTTAGGGCAGTTGAGGAACCAGAAAATACAAAGAAAAAAAGGTTGCAATGATTTATGCCTTGCAAAGGTAATGGAATGTGTGGAATTTCATAAATGCAAGTGCTAAGAAATATGACCAAGAATTGCATATAACTTAATGTGTAACATAAATACTAACTCATAGGCAAGTACAGTAAACCTTTTTCATAATCACTCTCATTTTAGTCACATTCTTGTTTGTATCATACATTGTTTTTGGTAATCATTCGTTCTAATAAGAAATATCATTTTTTAGAGTCACTGTCCCATTCATTAGTAGCACAAAATATTTGAAAAGTTTCTTTTAGTAAATGTGATCATAATGGGGAAAATGAGTTTAGGGTTGATAGAAACACCGTCTCTTTTGAGTTCAAGAGCAACAAACAATCATGACTAAGGAGTCTTCTTCCTTCCCATTTTGTTTCTTCTCGAAGATACTAACTGCTGCTTGTGTAGCAAGATGGATTCAGAGGATCTTACTACAGTCAGAAAAAAACACAGAAACAAAATTGGGAGATTATTGCAGAGCTTTTTTTGTTTGTTTACGGTGTTTTGTGGAGTTTGTGTTTTTGCATAGAGTTATATATGATACGAACTTTTGTAGAATTCTAATTTTTTTCAGGAGATATCTTTTCTATGTAATCCACACTGCAAAACCTTTGACGATCATTCTGTTCATCTTCCAACAAGCTTACGGTAGCAGGGACGTCTGTGTCCATGTGTATGTTTCATTGAACACACAGAACACAATCTGTGTGCTGTTTTAGTTCAATTAACCCTCACAAGAAATTTTCCCAATAGAGTCGAAGGCTGCATGTGGTACATGTGTTTTTAAATTGTGCTCCACAATCTGACTCTTGAAGATTTTGTATTTTAGGGTTTCTAGTTCTCAAATGCTACTGCTGTTGGGTTCAGGATGTACTGTGCAAGATGGAGCTGGAGTTGATAGAACTTTTGGATGTGCCCATGGAGGCTTTGTTGTCAGCAGTGGCAGTCATAAGTCAAAAGGTGTGTCCCCCATGTCACTCAGTAGGTCGGGAAAACCTTTCTTAGATGTTTTCTCAAACAGTTTTTCTCTGTCCTGCAGAGGAGAAGCTTTCTTTACAAAAATAAAACATAGATGAGATCGCAGTTTTTCATCCTGTATGTGTGCATGCATTGGTGCCATTCAAACTTGTATGAGTTTTTTCTTGTGCAAGGTGTGATTTACAATTCGAGGGTCATCCTGGAACATGGATTTTGTTTTCTCTGTCCACACTAGTCCAAAGCATTTTTTCTTAATTCTGCAGGTTTAGGAGATTATGAACATGCATAGACAGAGTCAGCTTACGGACATCTGCCAACAGGACTATTAGGTCTTGATGGTGCACTTGGGGTGGGATCTCCTTTGGGATTGTTACAGAGGTAGTGGGACCTGCAGGCATTAGAAAGTCTCAGGTATGAGTAAAATTTCTTTCTGTTGCCTTATACATTATTACACAAGGTATCTCTTCCTTGAGTGGTAGCCAACATTATCATGACTGAGTTTTCTTGTTACTTCCTGAAATGGGACAGAAACTCAGTTTTGGCCTCTTATTATTCTGTAATTTATTAAACAGAGCTATAGTCCTGGTAGTGCAATGTCCAACAACCAATGCTGATGCAAAATCTGCTTGTGGACATGCTCTTAGTATTTCATGGATTTCAGTTTTGGTTCGGTATTTGCCTTTCATGTCTCACATTCCTGTGGCTGTCCTATCATCATGTTTCTCTTTTGGAGACTTGAACAGCAACAGTTATCTCAAATTTCCTGTGTACCTTGTAGCTGCTTCAATTGAATGTCTTCAGATTTGTGTCATCTGCCCAACATTGGTGTCAGGATAGACGACAGATTCTTG
Source organism: Sphagnum contortum (assembly GCA_963920785.1). Taxonomy (NCBI): domain Eukaryota; kingdom Viridiplantae; phylum Streptophyta; class Sphagnopsida; order Sphagnales; family Sphagnaceae; genus Sphagnum; species Sphagnum contortum. The sequence goes on along the minus strand of OY987277.1, from coordinate 787,268 downwards.
TTATTGAGCAGTTTAACAACCTGTGAAAACTGAATTTTGGGTCTCTGAGTATGGCAAAGTGATCAGTATTGTGAAGAATCAGCTCATGAATAAGTTGAAGTTATAAGCTGTCAACTTTCCTAGCCACTACTTATTTTCTGTTGCATACCCACTTCACTTGCTTTGCCCATGTTTTTTGCACAAGTTCTGATTGAGCTCACTATGTCTGATGCCTGTCTGAATCCATGTCCATTTCTTGAGAGCTTTGAGATTTGAGATCCCTTGCTTACACTTGGAATGCTGGACCTTTTTCTTCCTGACCTTGAATCATCTGAGGAAGAATGCAGTTGCTATAGCTCACCATTGGGTACAGTTTGAGCAAATCATGGCCTACTAAGTTTGAAGCCCCCCCCAACACACCCTCTCTCTCTCTCTCTCTCTCTTACTGCACAGACATTTGTTAATTCCATGTAGAAGCACAAATTCAGTGTTCTCAAATAGGAGGTATTCTCGTTGAAAATTGGATACCACATTTGACAAGATGGTAATCATGTCTGAGCTATGCTTGGATTCATACCAATTTTGTGTGTATGATTCTGATGGCTTGTTGCCAGATTTGAGAAGTGCTTGTAGACCTATACAAGAAGCACTTCTGGAACTTGACAGTACAATTGATAAAGAGCAAACAAATTGTGACTAAAAAGACCTTGTAATTTATCACCCATTGTTGGTTGTAAAATTGGGTACATAAGAACTTGCATGGCTGGAACTTGTTGGGAGTTAGTGAAATCATGAAGTTGAGTCTTTTAAGGTCTAATGCTAACAAAATTTTCTCTCTTTTGATTTCATTATTTTGATTCCTTAAGTCTTGGTACAAAGATATCATATATGAAAGTTGGAATGGAAGTTATAGTTAACTAAGTATTTTGAAGGATGTGGGATGTCAATCATGTTTACTTTTTGTTAGTTAAAAGGTTAAAAGAGGAAGTCGGTATATGGAATCTTCACAATTCAACATTAGAAGAGATTTGATTTGATCTTCTTGAGCTATGCTTCATTAGACTTTTTTTTTTCATATTTGGTCAGTCCTTTCATTAGAACTAGATGCGAAAGACAGACTCATATAAACTTTTAATTCATTTCAATAATTACGAAATCCATATAATAAGAAAAACAAATTTTGTCTTTTCAAGGACTATTTATGTACCATCTTCCCCTACATATTGACCTTCTCTCATCTTGAAGTCATTTAAACATGCATTTGATGCATAAATACCATCTTCCCCTACATATTGACCTTCTCTCATCTTGAAGTCATTTAAACATGCATTTGATGCATTTTATAGTCGATGCTCCTTGCATAGCCTATTTTCCCTTCGTTTTCTTTTTCCTCACGTTTGATTTGTCACACTTCAAGACAAGGAACAACTAAAGTTTGAGAAATGAATGTGATGGATTGAAGGTAGGTTTAATACTCAAATTTATTTTGGTGCCTCTAGTTTAGTAGGTGTTTGATCTTTTTGCCAAAAATCCTAAAAATTATAGGTGCAAATCTCATTGTATATAGCCATGTTGGTGTAAATTCTATTACAATAGTCTTTTGACATTGAATTGTTTAAACCAAAGCCCATAAGTAGATTCTCCACTTGCCATTGTCAAAATATAAAGCAAGTAATTGTGAAAGGTTTAATTCCAAAGCCCATGAAGTTGAGAGCATCTTTAATCTGTTTTTCCAATCATAAGGCCTATTACCATGCATGGACAATAGGTGTTGCAATTGACCTTTTTTGTAATATTAATCATATAAGCTTTTGGAAAGAGTTGTGAAAAATCAAGCAAGAAAATATGGAAATTTTAATAACATTTATTCATCACATTTCAAAGTTGTTCTCATCATTTGTACAAATGACTCTAACCATGTTACATATCCCATGTTTTTGATAATTCTCAATGCTTCAATGTGATTACATTGTAAAATTTCCCAATTTTAAAGGGATCAAACCTTATAAACAATGAATTCGGAAGGCAAATCTAATCCATCATTCAATCATAGGCCTCCTACTTGAGGCTAATGCATGGACAATACACATTATAATTACATTTTAACATGAGCATCATTACACAAAATATTCTAAGCAAAGGTTTCTTGATTAGCTTTCTAGATAATCAGATTCCTAGTAATTCAAAGCAAAAATTCACAAAAAGGTACAAGTTTTTGGAGTGTGTTTTACAAATTTTTCAAGTGTCATGTGATACTAGATTAACATTCAACATTATCAAAAAACTAACAAAGTCGCACAAACAAACCATGCACAAAAGTATTATGTTTGCTTGCAAGTGAATGCCTATTAAAGCAAATTTAATGTATATCCAAATTGTCACTGTCTAATTGTTACCAAATAATAGAAGAAAAAGTTCATTCGTTCCTCCATTAATATTTTGACAAACATGACAACACATGTATTCATGAACATAAAACATAAAAGCAATCAAAACCAACATATTTTATTTGTTTCTACTTAAGTACTAACAATAATTCATTTGCCTGAAGTCAAAACACAAATGATAACATCTATAGAATTCTGAAGGCAGATGCCGGATTAAATTGTTCCAAACTTAATCTCTTGAGCTACTAAGACTTCTTCATGGCATTACATAGACAACACCCACCATTCTTTTCTCAATGTAATATTCTCCACAATACATAATGAATCCTACCTTCACTGCTTCAATAAATAAATCTTTCAAAGGCACATATCCCATGAAATCTTGACAAATAAAGTTTCAACTTTCACTTCTTCCATAATCACTTTGTTAGATCCTACCAATCCCAAAAGCAAGGCGAGTCTTCCCATCAAACAAACCAAATCCCACATAGAGCTTCCATACACATAGGTACTCACTTCCCAAACTAGTAATCTTCATTTTCAAACATATCCCAAACATGTCAAACTTGATATTATAACATGATTCTACACCAACTCACAAACCCCTTATGAGCTTTCCTCATTTCCTTAATCTCCCTCTATCCTCATTATTAATTTAGTTGTCTATCTTTGCAATCTTACACCTATGATTCCAAACGTATGGAAAATTGCCCTCTAGGATGGTACTTTAATTGAAGCACTCAATCATGCTTTCACCATGCTTCCTTGACAGTTCGGACGAAAACAACAATTTGGAGGTCCCTTCTTCCATCTTCATTGAATGCAGCCGGTTGAGGAGGTAAAGAGTTCTCGACATGTTTTGAGTTTAGTACAGATTTCGCAACATCTTCTAGCAACTTGCTGGATCTTCTTCACTCGTTATGTATAGTATGATCTCATCTTTAACGGACATGATTTAAATCAGCAAGGCCTTGTCTTTTCGCTCGTGTGTCATTGTAGCATTCATATTCATCACCTCTGGTTCTCCAGCTTTCTTGACAAGATTTTCATCTACTGTCCCTGATGTAGCACATGCTATGAAGACCTTTCAAACGTGCCTTCAAGCTTGTTAGATTTTGACAATTAAATGATTGCTCTCCGCTCATCATGACTACTTGATACAGGTCCAAAGTTTCCTATCACAAGCTCCCTCCTGAACTTCACACTAGTTTCAACAACTCAACAAACATAAGATACAAGGTCCTGCCTTGAACGAAGCCAAACTTTGAGAGTGCTAACCTTGCTCTGATACCATGCAAAGAAAAAATTACTTCATTAACCAGCAATCAGAGATATACAGAGATTTCAAGGTATAGATACATATGCACAATACTATTATATACATGTCGTTGAGTTTATGAACTGCTAAATCAGTGACCTATCCAAACATTGGAACTCAAACTGCTTTCTCTAACTGAACGGTGTTACTAACTAATCACTAGAATTAGTGATCGGTGGATCTAACGGTTAATCTACCATTACATGACAGTGGAACTTAAAGTTACTAGCCGTATTAGCCGTTCAACTTGGTGAACTTCAACATGTCAGATGATTCTACTATAATTTGAACGCAATAGCAAAACAGGTGTGATTTCTCCAACATGAAATTGTTGCATAACCAGAAAATTCTTTTGAACTACAACGCTTGATCTCTAAAACATTCGACCCATAAAATACATTGTATGAATTTCTGCAATACCCAAGGGAGTCCTAGGCAGTGCGACAGGAATAATGCTAGGGCCAACGTCAGAAAATACACAATTTAGAGCGCATATGAGAACATTCGCACTTAATGTGGAGCATTCTTCTTGTAAAATCTGTACAATTTCCGAAAACTCAGGCCTGTCCTGGGGATTTGTTTGCCAACATCTCTTGATTAATTGGCTTAAACCTTCCGGCAAATCTGGTTGAAGCTCCGGTCTATTGTTCCCCTCCAATATGTGATCGTAGTCTGAAAGGCTACGATCGGCGAAAGGAATCTGTCCAGTCAACAACTCCCAACACAACATTCCGAAGCTATATACATCTGCTTTCCGTGTCAACTCTGGTTTCACTCCATCTTTTAACGCTTGCAGCACTTCGGGTGCCCTCCAAAACCCAGTGCCTATCACATCCTCTGAGGTCTCGTAATCCCCTATCATGGCAACCCACCTGAGGTCGTGGAATTTGTCGAAGCTTGTCTTGACAGCTCCTTCTTCTATAGGGCGTATGTGCCTCCTTACGGTAAGAAGGATATTGGAAGCTTTCAGATCTCTATGTAGTAATCCAGCTGCATGCATATCCTCCATCCCCATTGCAATGGAGCACATCATTAACAGTTCGGGCTCGAACTCATCGAGTATCCTGGTTCCACCAGAAAAGTCAAGGACACTTCGCAAATCCCCTGATGCGGCTCGCTCCATGACAATCCATATCTCGGACTTTTCCTGCACACAAACGCTGCTGCCGTAGTCTTTCTTCACATGACAAACACCCAACACTTTGCAAATATGCTGCGTGCTTGAGTTTTGTTCATCATCATCGGTACCAGGGGTGCGTCGGCCCAATGCCATCATCACTTTTTGCCGATGACTCAACAAACTATTCGACGACTTCATATCAAAAAATTTGCGCTTCAACACTTTGACAACCACCCACATATTACCATGCGATTTCCAAAGAGCGCGATAAAGACGTCCTTCACCCCCTTCAGCTATCTTCTTCTGTATTTCAAGCTCAGATGGGTCTATTAATGTTAGCCCTTCCATGTCAAATCCCTCGACGGTACGGTAATGGTTTTGTAGATCCAAGAGGCTCGGCTCAGGTTCTGAGCTTGACTCAGGTTCTGACCCACAGAATATAGATTCCGTAGTATGGGAATGTTCTGTTGGTGTCCAGTGCTCGTGATGTTCTGACCCATAACATGTACACGGATCGGCAAAAAGGTGATGAAGGTGACCAGATGGAGAATCAGGGGAACTAAAGGAACTACGGTCTGACGCACTTTCTGATGCAACTTCTTTGCCTGTATCTTGACAATATCCTAGAGTTGTTTCCATTACGATCAGGTGTAAAAATGCAAAACCGTGTGCAGGAAATTCTTACAGGTGGGTCCCCACTAATTGTACTAGGACGAGACTAGGCACTAGTCTCACAAGAACATCCGAACTGTACAGCAAATAGATGGACTGCAAACTCCTAAGATTAAAACAACCGGCTCACGATGAAGATGGTCGATCTACACAACAGATCGACAATGGTCCGCTGATGAAAGAGACCCCGTAATTTGCGATCAAGGAAGATGTGGATCTATCACTACAACGACTCTAGTTTTATCAACAATGATCAATATTGAAGGAAGATGTACATTTATCGCTACAATGACTCTAATTTTGTCAACAATGATCAATAGCGCATGAACATTCTTCAGCTATCAGTAGACCCACTTGATGATGACGAATAAGCTGTTGGCGAAGGCCGTAAAGGGTGTCAGAAAGAGGCCAAAGACACAAGCCTGTAAAATGACGATATTCAAGTAAGCCACAAGGTTACATTCGCTGGTTCTTGATCCAAAAACAAAACAAAGTGAAGAGAGATCGATCAGGAGAAATCAAAGATTGAAGGACAAATAGCTAGACTAGCATGCATGCAGGCTTAATTAGAGGTGCGGTCATTGCAAATTCTTAGGTGCAAGTAAAAGCTAGGAAACATCAGACATTTCCTCTATCAAGCAAGCTGTGCAGCACAGAGCGCATCATCACAGAGGATTGGAACAGATGAAGTTGGGACACTCACCCGAAGTATCAATGTGAAACCCCAGTGCGCAGGATCATCAAACTCTCCGCCACTAGATGTAGATACAATATGCTGTGTGTAGCAGCGACTTCCAATTTGTGCGGAGATCGCACAATGCGATGGATGGGCCGCTGGCCTTGCAGGAATAATAATTCTTCAATATATGCGATCATCACTGGATTGACTTGCTTCCCGGCTTGCTTGGGGCTCAATGACACAGATGAGTAGAACTCTAGACAGGAACAAAAGTGTCCAATACACCCTCTAACGACTCCAGTCTAATATTTGGTAAGTACTATAAGCGACAGAGGCGAGGAAATTTTATATATTGAATCTAGGCGAGGTGGATCTGAACACTTGATGGTACCTACTGGACATCAAAGTAAGGCAGTCGAATGTTGTTCAAGCTCTCACGAACTCTTGTACAAGCAGAGGTTTGATTTGAAGAGCTGAGGACTCATGATCCCATCGTGGCAAAAAACGCGTCTTGAGTAGCGTGTTGTGTAAGGCGCTTGGTGGATTAAAAGGTAGGTACCTAGAAACCCACACGCCATGTGCGTGGGTGGGGGGCATGGTCACCCGTTGGCCACTGCCATTGTTCCCAAGATGGTCCCCAGGTTTGCAATGATAGATGCGGTATTCGGAAAGCAAAAATCGTTCAGAAAGTCAACAGACGAGAGCCTGGTAGTTGCGTCTTACTGCATGCTTTTGGGTCGGCAGCTTCGACTTTTGTGGTGGAAGAAAAATCCTTGTACAATCGTGGTGGATGTGGTGAGGAATCAGGATCCAGGAAACAGGAATCTACTCCACAGATCTTTCTAATCGCGTTTACGATTCGTCATACCCATTGTCGGTACCTAGCAGGTGTTTAAAAAAAAAAAAATTGTGAGGTAGCTGGACGCAGACTGGTACTCATCAACAAGAGGACGTAGCCAAATTTGGCTACAAGTTGAAAAGAAATAGTATAATTTTTTGACACCCTGCTGCTATACATGGATTACATGCAAGAACCCATGATTGAAATATGATGATTCAGGCTTTTATTTTTTTACACTCCAAACATGGTGGATTCGATTTGTGGCATTTTTTCAAAAAACAGTTCCATTGTAGAACCTGTAGCGGCTTCTTTAGTGGAGGTAGGCCTGAGGGCTCAAAACTCAATTTGAAATTTCAGAGCGCCACATGGCCATAAGCACTATAAGGTTTTGTCTTGTTGCCTTCCCTTCACTGCCCTGTAGCCACGAGCATGTTCACAATAAAAAAATAAATTCTTAATGGCTTCCTTTCACAACCATGTGTGGCTAGGAGCACCTTTTACAATAATTTTTTTTTCTTGGTACCTTCCTTTCACAACCCTTGAATTATTGTGATAGTCATTGATTACATTGACAATAAAAGGAATTCAATAGTTATCCTTTCTTTTTTTATGTCACAAGTATAGTAGGTGGGTGGTGGGCTCAATTTTTTCTTGTTGCCATAATTAAAATAATGAAAAGTTTCAGTTTATTTTTTTCTTGATACCATAAGTACAATAGGTGGTGAAATTTATTTGTTCATTTTTTTCTTGTTGTCATAATTACAATAATGGAAGGTTTGAGTTTTTTTTTTCTTGCTGCCATAAGTACAGTAGGTGGTGAAATTTATTTGCATTTTTCTTATAGTGCAATGATGAAGAGGAGCAATAAGTCTTTAACAAAGGATGAAATTTTGACATTTTTGGGCTTGCTTGTTTTACAAGCAACATGTCCAAAGGCTTACAAGAACACTGCAACAAATTCATTTGAAATTGTTGTCAATCTTTTAATGTGAAGAGTAAATTTTTTTAAAGTTTTTCAGAAGTGAATGGCACATGGGCCATTAATGTTTAATGCTTGCCAGGATTTAATGCCTTGCTGTTTGGGATTTCTCCAATACAAAGGTGTGACTTTTTTTGCCTAGTGCTTGATTAATTTTTATGAACATTGACAAATTTGAAATCCAAAAACAAACAAGGAATTCTTATTTTTTTGGCATGGCTCCAAGTGATAATTATAAAAACCATCAAACACCAAAACAATCCTTATAATGTAATACCAACCCATGACCACCAAACCTTAAATGTTTCATCTAATCTCACAAGGCTATGCTAAGTTTTCGAATAGCCTATCAAGAGGTGTCAAACCTGATGGCGAACATTGTAGCCGGTTTGGACATTCGCTTTACTATAGATGTTGTGTTGATCAATGAGATCGATCCCACCGCGATCATTCAGCGAGATGGCTGGATCATCATCAAAGATGTCGTCGTCATGCACATCCGCGATCAAGGCTCGTGGGCACGCGATCTGTACAACGAGCTTTTCGACATTGAAAAATAGCAAACATTGCAGGAGATTAGCATCTTCTCGTTTTCCATTGTGGCGAATGGATTGCAGATCCAGGCTGAACGTGATTCCAACAACAATGCCAGGGAATTGGAAATGCCCCCCGTGATGCTAGCGGATTTCGTGAAGATGCGTCCTGGTGTGTTCATTAGCAAAGTAGTGGATCAATACCACATGCACCTGACCAAACACTGGAGCGCGGACTTGATTGATAAGGCAGAGAATGAACACCATGAACTGCTCATTGTCTACACGCGTAAGCCAGATGTGAAGGCTGCCTTCGACAAGCACGACGAGAAGACATTCTTTAACGAAGCGTGGGACTGCTTGAAGGGGCACTTCATGTAGTTACGTCAGCTGTGCGATGGATTGGCGACAACGTTCCCGAATACGACATCCGTCGAGAATGACTTTTCCATCGTTAAATGGGAGAAAAATGACTCCCATAATAGCCTAACAAATATGTCCCTCGCGGGCATTACACACGTGAAGCAGTTCGAGCAAATCAAAATGATCAAGCGCCAATCTTTCGCTTGAATAATAGTGCGAGTTTGTCTCCATGTCCATTCCATTCAACATTCTTTGCCTAGTTGTGTTCCATTTGCGATAGCCGCGAGAATGATAGTAGCGGTGTCCATTTTGATTTTATCTTCTAGTAGGGGGAAGCTTGTTACGGAAAATAAAGCATATGCCAGATGTGCCAGTATTAAGGCGACAAATGTGCCAGAATTAATTTAATTCTGGCAAAGTTGGCATTTGCCAGGTTTTATGAGGCCTGGTGTAATATCATCATCCGCTCTGTCTATGTTGACTCTCTCTAGTGACCCAAGCTGACAACATTTAGGTTAGTGCTGCACGAGCAGTACTACTCTACTTGAGAGAGAGAGAGACGGACGTAGTCAATAAAAGACGGCGTTAGGCCTACCTCCATTCCAGGTTCCAGAAGGGACCAACTAGTTTCACGTCTTCAGGTGACGAAATTTAGCTAGCGCAAAGTACACTAGTACCTAGTGATGTGTTGATACACCGGTCTTGTAGGTCAAAACCGACAGTGCCATTTAATAGGAACCCGTAAAGAAGATCTAAATTGGAACAAGACTGATTTGTAAAGTCGCACTTAAATAGGAGTCCGAATGTATGCATCTGACGAAGCAGACCGGGAACCTGATGTAAGCAGTTAACTGAGATGGGCTGTTTGTTCCGGGCAACTGGCCATTCTTATTGGCCCATCAACAAAAAAGATCTCAGGAAGCTCTCCGATTAACAGTTTTAAGGGGATGAGGGACCCTTTTGCTATATATGATGTACTAGTGGGTACCCGTGACCTTCGGACACTCTGAAGTCCCCGCCCCCCTTTCTTTAAACCAAGAGAGACACACACAAAGGTGCAAAGCAACTAATTTTTTTTTTATTTTTTTTATTTTTTGTGACGAAAATCCGTTGAAAAGTCCCCCATGAAAACATACATGGTGAAGTGAGCATTTTGGAAAATTTCAAAAAAAAAAACTAAATCGCCACATTTCCAGGAGGGAAAAAAAAAGAGTTTTGAAATCGCCACATTTTGAGGAGAAAAAAAACAGGTTTTGAAATCGCTGAGATTTGTGGAGGATTTGGGCAGGTTCCAAGCTTTCTTCTTTTGAGACGCGTTTATGAAGGGCGTGCTAACCCTAACCCCCTTACCCCCAAGGAGGACGACCGGACGGACAGACACCTAAAATATTATATTTAGTGGGTACCCGCGACCTTCGGGCACTGTGAAGTCCCCTGGTTTCTTTAAACTTGGTTCATGTTTTAGTTTTTTCTAGAAACTTTTATCTTGTTCTGTTTTTATTATTATTTTGTATAATAAAAATAAAGTGTTTATTTTTCACTTTTATATTTTTGTTTATTTGGATGCAAGTTTGAAGTTTGGAGAAAGAAGACACACCTCATTCTTTTTCAAGTAAGGTTTTTCTTCATTATTATAAGTTTTTTTTTCTTATTTTTTATTCTATATTTTATTTCTTCATTTTTGTAAAAAAATTCTTTTAAAATTATTTTATTGTATTTCCCTTTCCTTGTTTCATTTGTTTCCATTCCTTTTTTATATTTTTTGCGTTTTTACTTTGTTTCTGTTTATGTTTGTTTCATGTTTTTATTTTTTCAATTCTTATTTTGTCTATCTTCATTTTATTTTTTTTAATGCATTTATTTATTTATTTTCTATTTTCTTTTTCAAAAAATTCTAGTTTTTCTAATATGTTTTATAATGAAAATAATTTTAAAAAACTTTTGTATTTTTGTTTGATTAGATGCAGGTTTGAAGTTTGGAAAAAGAAGACAAACCTCATTTGTTTTTTCAAGTATGGTTTTTTTTCTGTTTCTTTTGCTCTTTGTTTTGTTTCTTATTTTTTGTCATCTGCTTTTTAATTTTCTTTTAAGATTATTTTACTGCATTTCCCTTTCTTGTTTCATGTTTAAATATATTTATTATATATGTTTTCATTTTGATTCTACTTTTATGTGTTTTAAAAAAGCTTCTAATTATCAAAATGTTTGGATAAACTGCTGCTGCCGCCATTCATCGTCCTCCTCCTCCTCTTCCATTATCTCCTTCTTCCGGTATGAGGAACTTGGATGGATGGATGTCAGGACGGATGACGGGACGGATGGATGGAAAGGACGACCAACAAGAATATTATATAAGTAAATATAGTTGAGAGAAAGGGAGAACTTTGGGCAAGTAATATGGGATAAAGTGAGGTGCTATTGTGAACACCCTCAGGGAACATGTTAGAAACTTCATGCATGTATCACTCAATATTACTGGGCTATGTAACGCCCCAAGATGCGGGATTACAAGAATCAGAAATTCGCCAGAGGCAGCAGCCTTGAGCGGACATCCAAATTCTGGCTATGCCGCCATCTCAGGGCCTTCCCGCACCTAAAGAACATTTCCAGACCACTTTACATCATTGACAGCTAAGTTAGCGGATGAGTAAAGAGTGTGCTACAAAAGACTTGAAAACGTAATGGAATGTGTGGCATTTCATAAATACAAGTGCCAAGAAATATGACCAAGAGTTGCATATAACTTAATGTGTAAGATAAAGAGTAAGTCGCATGCAAGTGGCACTGTTGCTGAGCTTCCTGATATCATCTTGAATCAATACTGTTGAAATTGCTGGTGGTAAGTTTCAAGATGTTAACTCAAGATGTTTCAATATCGCTGGGTGGCAGTTTCATTTGCAATACCTTGTTACTAGATACATTGGATACTAAGAAAATGGCAAAGAAAAGTGAACAAGGCAATTGGTTTGCAACTGCAACAACAACATATATAACTTAAAATCCCTGGGGCATAAAAAGCACATCAAGCTTCACAATCGGCTTCAGATTAAAAACCAGTCAACATTTGGAAACCTTTGGATTTCAAGGGATTGTCCATGTCTCTGGTTCTCTGTCTTTCCTGGTACAAGTATGACGTTCCTGCCCCCATTCCTCTTGGTATCAGAATTTTCGCAGTGATCCACAATTATAGCAAACAAGTTTCAATAATAAAATCTGTTTGTGGAAAAGAAAACCTGTTTGTTGGCATATACTATATGAGCAATGCTGTATCTGTCAGGTGCTCCTCCTGTTCCGTTGTCAACAGAGGGACATGGGTGTCACTCCTATTGAATCTTCTTTACTGGAAACAACAGTTTGTGATTAGTCAAACCTCATCTCATGTCCGATACCCAGCATCACAGAATCTGGCACCTAGAATGATGATACAATTTGAAAGTCGTTGGTGCTGGAGTTGGTGATTTGTAAAACATTTTACAGAGATTTTTGTGATGGGTTTGTGTGGGAGTCCAATTACTTTCAGTTAAGAAGAAGAATGCTGGTCTTCATGAGCACTTTTATACCTAACCCAAATCGTCTTTTGTAACTGCGAAAATGCAATGGTTATGATGAAGTTTTACCTGTAACAGCAGTGCGGCAGGTAGGTTGCAAGGATTGCAAAAGGAGTTGAGAGGAAAAGGACTCCATGGCGGGGAGGAAGGTGAACAGGATACGGGTGGACGAGAAAGTGGCGCACTTCTTCACTGCTCGCAATCTTCTCTTGCCTGCATTTTGCTCCCGAGAGCTGGCTGGCTGGGCTTGCTTGCTTGTACAGGGGCAAGTTAAACATGGAAATGAATCTTACCTTCCTCACAAGCTTGTTGCAGCTTGAACGAGGAGGATTCCAGTGTTTAGGGTTTAAAGAAACTATGTCTCTTTTGAGTTCAAGAGCAACAAACAATCCTGACTGAGGAGTCTTCTTCCTTCCCATTTTGTTTCTTCTCCAAGATGCCAACTGCTGCAATGTGTAGCAAGATGGATTCAGAGGGTGTTATTGCAATCAGAAAGAAACACAAAAACAAAATTGGGCGATTTTGCAGAGTTTTTTTGTTTGTTTACGTTGTTTTGTGGAGTGTGTGTATGCATAGAGATATATGCTACGGACTTTTGTAGAATTTTAATTTTTTTCGGGAAACATCTCTTCTATGTAATCCACACAGCAAAACTTTTTACGATCATTATTTTCATCTTTCAACAAGATTAGGGTAGTAGGGACGTCTGTGTCCATGCGTGTGTTTCATTGAACACACAGAACACATCTGTGTGCTGTTTTAGTTCAATGACACCTCACAAGAAATTTACCCAATAGAGTTGAAGGCTGTTATGTGTTATACCATGCGTTTTTAAGTTGTGTTGCACAATCTGACTCTTGAAGAATTTGTAGTTTTAGGGTTTCCAGTTCTCAAATGCCACTGCTGTTGGGTTCAGGATGCACTGTGCAAGATAGAGCTGGAGTTGATAGAACTTCTGGATGTGCCCATGCAGGCTTTGTTGTCAGCAGTGGCAGTCATAAGTCAAAAAGATTGTCACTCAGTAGGTCTGGAAAACCTTTCTGAGACATTTTCTCAAACTGCTTTTCTGCAGAAGAGAAGCTTTCTTTACAAAAATAGAACATAGACAAGACAGCAGTTTTTCATCCTGTATCTATCCATGCGGTGGTGCCATTTGTGATCTGTATGAATTTTTTCTTGTGCAAACTGTGATTTACAATCCAAGAGTCATCCTGGAACATGGTTTTTTTTGTTTTCTCTGTGCACACTAGTCCAAAGCATTTTTTCTTACTCCTGCAGGTTTTGGAGATTATGAAGGAACATGCAAAGACAGAGTCAGCTTGTGGGCATTTGCCAACAGGACTCTGAGGTCATGATGGTGCACGTTGGGGTGGGATCCCCTTTGGAATTGTTACAAAGGTCGTGGGACCTGTAGGCATTGGAAAGACTCAGGTACAAGTAAAATTAGTTTCTGTTGCAGTATACATTATTACACAAATTATCTCTTCTTTGAGTGCTAGCCAACATCATCATGACTGAGTTGTCTTGTTGCTTCCTGAAATGTGACAGAAACTCAGTTTTGGCCTCTTATTATTCTGTAATTTATTGAACAGAATTATAGTCCTGGTAAATTTTACTGTAAGCTATTAGAACAGAGTTATAGTCCTGGCAGTGCAATGTCTAACAACCAGTGCTGATGAAAATCTGCTTGTGCACATGCTCTTAGTATTTCATGTATTCCAGTTTTGGTTTGGTATTTGCCTTTCATGTCACATTCCTGTGGCTGTCCTGTCATCATGTTTATCTTTTTCAGACTTGAACAGCAACAGTTATCTCAAATTTCCTGTGCACCTAGTAGCTGCTTCAATTGAATCTGTCTTCAGATTTGTGTCATCTGCACAACATTGGTGTCAGGATTGATGATAGATTCTTGTCATTGAACAGTTCAACAACCTGTGGAAACTGAATGTGGGGTCTCTGAGTATGGCAATGTGATCAGTGTTGTGATGAATCAGCTCATGAAGAAGTTGAAGCTGTAAGCTGTTGACTTTCCCGGCTGCTACTTATTTTCTGTTGCATACCCACTTCACTTGCTTTGCACATGTTTTTTGCACAAGTTCTTACTGAGTACACTATGTTTGATGCCTGTCTGAATCCATGTCCATTTCTTGAGATCTTTGAGCTGTGAAACCTGTGGCTATATTTATCTAAGTATTTTGAAGGATGTGGGATGCCAATCATGTTCACTTTTTGTTGGTTAAAGGTTAAAAGAGTAGGTGGGTGTATGAAATCTTCACACTTCAACATTAGAAGATATTTAATTTTATTTCTTGAGCTATGCTTCATCTTACATTTTATTTTTTTTCATATTTGGTCAGTCCTTTAATTAGAACTAGATGTGAAAGAGAGTCACTATTATTGTACTTCAATAATAACAAAATCTATATAAGAAAAACATTTTTTTGTCTTTGCAAGGACTGCTTATGTACCATCTTCCCTTACATATTGGCCTCCCTCATCTTGAAGCCATTTAAACATGCATTTGATAGTTGATGCTCCTTATATAGTCTATTTCCCTTTTGTTCTCTCTTTCCTCTTGTCATTGTAGCGATAAGTGCACATCTTCCTTGATCGCAAATTATGGGGTCTCTTTCATCAGTGGACCATTGTCGATCTGTTGTGTAGATCGACCATCTTCATCGTGAGCCGGTTGTTTTAATCTTAGGCGTTTGCAATCCATCTATTTGCTGTACAGTTTGGATGTTCTTGTTAGACTAGTGTCTAGTCTCGTCCTGGGTCTAGTACAATTAGGGATCCATCTGTAAGAATTTCTTGCACACGGTTTCGCATTTTTTACACCTGATCGTGATGGGGAACAACTCTAGAATATTGTCAAGATACAGGCGAAGAAGTTGCATCAGAAAGCGCGTCAGACCGTAATTCCTCTGATTCTCCATCTGGTCACCTAAATCACCTTTTTGCCGATCCGTGTACATATGAGGATACAGTTCAGCTATACAGGTGAGAAAGAGAGAACTTTGGGCAAAGAATATGGGATAAGACAAGGTGCTGTTGCAGACACCCTCAGGGAACACATTGAGAACTTGAGAAATATAATTGGGAACAGGCTGGGAACATGATGAGAATATAAAAATAAAAAAGTTCCATCCTCATCCCCCCCCCCCCAAGGAAAAAAAGATGAACCCTCTAGGGTGTATATTAAGTGCACTCATCAGCTATATGCACACTCTATTCCTTGACATGATGGTTGCCCCCTTTTTGCCTCAACTAATACCCCCTCTACAAAGTACACTGTTTATGTGTGGAACAGGAACATGGTACATCTTTTGGAAAATAAATGGGACTGGCACCAGTGGGTAACTGAGTCCCAGGAAGTAAGAACTCCCAAAAGAACCATGACTGGTCTTCAGAATTTGAACAGACCAGAAACATCTAAGAAACAGAAGTGGAAAGTGGTGGAAAGAATAGGGTGCCATCTCAATTCACTCCATCCATATATCACACAATAGTACTGCACTAGGTAATGGCCCAAAATAGGGGTGTTACATGTAGGGTAAAGCCCTAGGATGGAGGCATTCTCAAAATGAGGGGCCTAGGACAAGGTGATAGCCAAGTCCAGCCCCACATTTTTCGCGCACCAATGGGCTTCATCCTCCCATAATATCCCTCCCTTTTTTCTAGGAGGGAAATTGATGGATATAAGGTGACCTCCAAATACACTACAGATTTTCTTTGAGTGCTTTATGAGAATGAGAAATCCACATGAGGTGGGAGCCTTGAGCAAACTCTAAATTGTGGTTTCACCCCCATTTTGAGGGCCTTACTACACATAAAGAATGTTTCCACACCACTTCACATCATTAACTGAACATCAATTAACTTAGCACATGATTAAATAGTGTGCTAGAAAAGACTTGAAATAGTAATAGAATGTGTGGCATTTCATAAATACAAGTGTCAAGAACTATGGCTACTATGACCCAACACCCACCAGTCCGCCAGTTGGTGGATGAGGTCATTTAGACTGTTTTGGGATGACCTAGACCATGCAACCAATTTTTATTTTGATTTTCCCTTTCCCTACCCCACCTTGCCCCTCCAATTTGAAAAAACTAAACATCTACCTACCCTTTCCTACCATTGGGCACCATTAGAGCTTTTCTTCTTTTTCTCCTAAGAACTCCAAAGTGCATTAGGGGCATCACCATCAGAGCTTTTCTTTCTTTTTGTTTTTTCTAAAATTTCCAAAGTGCCACTAAGCGGACATCATCATAGTAGTTAGGCTACTTTTAGCTAATTGTAGGTTATTTTTAATTATTTTTGTTATTATAAGTTATTTTATCTTAAGCTATTTTCACAATTTTAGGCCATTTTTAGTAATTTTAGATTATTTCACCCAAGGGTACTTTTCATTGTTCTAGATTTTTTTTCACTATTTTGAGTTATTCATTCATTCTAAGTTACTTTTGGCTATTCTAAATTATTTCACTTTAAACTATTTTCAGTTATTCTAGGCTATTTTCAACTATTTTTGTTTATTGTAGGTTATTTCATGATAGGCTACTTTTAGCAATTCTAAACTATTTTTTATTAGTTTTAGTTATTTTAAGTTATTTCACCTTATCCTACTTTTGGCAATTTTAGGTTATTTTAAGTTACTTTTGGCTATTATATGTTATTCCACCCTAAGCTTTTTTTGGCAATTATATGTTTTTTAAAATTACTTTTGGTTATTTTATTCCATGTTAGGTTACTTTTCTAGGCCATCCACCCTAGGTTGCTTTCACCTATAGCTTATTAAATGTTGTTCTAAATATGATACTTTTGGTTTTTTTAAACCCATTCACCCTTGGTTATTTTTTACTATTATAAGTTATTTTCAACCTTATGTTGGTTTTGCAATTTTAGGTCACTTTTGACTATTCACATTTTTACAAGTGCATGGCCAACACTATCAAAAATCATGTGTTGGGTTAACATTTATGTGACATAAACCAATTAATGGCATTGAAACACCATTTTGGGTTGCAACAAAAGCAAACACATATATATTTAGTTTTTTCAATTGTGTAGCCCATTTGTTTAATAATTGTAAAATGCTTCAAATCAATTAGGTTCAAATATAACAAATTGGGTCCAAAATATAAGATCCAAATTCAACCATGAATGGATTATATACATTACATAATGAATTGGGTCCACTAGATAGTGATCCAATTCTATTACAATAGATTAAATGAACTATATAGTGAAATAGGTCTACTACATAATGAGCCAATTCATTTATGGTGGATTGGGATTTAAAGCTAAGTAAAGTTATTTCACTATGAAGGCCCCATAATGATTTAGGTTAATGAACTATGCCCACATTTTGTATTCGTGATTATATTTTTTCTTCCTCTTCCTCTTTTTCTTCCTAAACCATAGCAGGGGGGAAGTAATAACATGTATTTCCATTGCCATCAATCTTTTCCCCTAGGCATCGTAACAACCATTGGTAGCAATTACAACAACAATAACTGTCAAAGCCATCACAACAACCTTTTCTACCATTGTAGCAATATCATCAAGGTAAATTCCCTATCAATTCTTTGTTTCAAAACACATTTGTGTGTGTGTTTTTTGATATTACAAAAAAAAAATTGTCCAAGAACATTAAATCATGGTGCATATACACAATAGAACAATATGTGAGCATTTAAAACCTTTCATCCTTGTTGGCAATGATTGGGAAATTGCCATAGTAAAAGATGATGGCCCACTTGGTGGTGTAGCAACACCACATTTGCCAATTGACATGGCACCAATTAAGGAACAAAAAGCTTTAAAAACAAATATGGTCAATGATGGGCCAAGGAACATGAAGCTCCAAAAGATTTTTGCAAATTCTTGTAGATGCAGAAATTTGTGTTGGTTCCAATTTTAATTCATATGAAAATTGGGGCATGCACATAAGACCTAATATTCACATTTAGTTAGGATTTGTTCTTATACATCAAATTTTCACTTCAAATCAAGTATAGGGTTTAAACCCGTGTATGGAATGCAATAATATTTGATGCTAGATTGTCTATCTTATGTTTCAAGAAATGATCAACCCCACCCTCATTCCCTCACATATGTGTGTCCAACCTCTAATTTTAAAACCATCAATCCATAAATGCGAGGATTTTGAGTGAATCCACAACCATCGTGCAATGGAATGAACAAAAGGTAGTTGTGAAGGCAAGGACAAAAACTAATAAGAATGAAAATCCAAACTAACCACTTAATTTAAAAAGATGAAAGTTTTTTTCAATTACCATGCATCAAAGATGATCCATGGGTAATATGCATTCAAACCCTCCTCTTAATGTACTTTGTGTTGAATGTTTAAAAATACCATGAAAATTTTGCTAATTACTTTTGTAATTACGATTCAAGTTGTGTGGGACCATGAAAGATCAATTTCTAATGGACACAGTTCATTTTGCCATTGACCATCACTAATTGTATACACACCATCATGCGACAAAGTCTTTGAGTCATGTGTCCAAGAAGGGGTACCTTGATTGTGAATATGCCATATTTTTGCATTTCTTTGAACAATTTTGGACACATTTATATGCATTAACACATTTTCACCTAATTTTTGTGGACATAGAGGATAACATATTATAGGATAGAAGTGTATGCAACAACTGACTATGAAAGTTTTTTGCATCTTTCAATACAATGTTTCACATGTCTTATTCAAAATCATGTTTTGTAACCATGTCTTGTGATGCAATACTTTAATCTACCGACTAAAACTATACATATGTAAAAGAATGATTCCACAATATATCTCCATAAACATAGAAAACCACCAATACAAAAATATAATATCTATATTTTTTGTGTTTATTTGATATTAAATTTCACATGTCATTCATAATACCAAGACTAAGGTCACAAAACCCACAATGGATTAAATACTTCACATCACAATATCTACATGCGGGTCCATTAAATCCAAAATGGATAATTAATTCACTTTGCAATACTCACATAGGGGACCTAAACCCACATTGGATTTTTCCTCTTCAAATGCAATACCCCCATAAAGGTCATTAAACTCACATTGGATTTTTCCTCTTCAAATGTAATAACCTATAAAGGTCAGAAAACCCACACTATTTTAATTTTTTTCAAATGTAATACCCACATAAACATCAAAAAACTCATACTAATTTTTTCCTCTTCAAACACTACACCAATATATGTCTTAACTCCTTATGTATTTCATTAGATTTTGAATGAAATTGGACAAATTTACCATGGTGAAAGTGGCCAATGTTTTAGTGAATGAAAACTAGTTGTTATAGACAAGTGAATTCACTAATAGTTAATTGAATTCATAAATAGTTAATTCTCTAATAACTAATTGAATTCATTAATAGTTAATAAATTGATTTTAACTAGTCAAATTCATTAATAATTAATTAAATAGATGAGGTTTTTAGTTCATAATTAGGTTAAGCTATAGGAACCTAGGTTAAGTTAAACACCTAGGAACCTAGCCTAGGTTAAATTATATGCCCAAGAACTTAAGCCACTTAACCCACCAACTTAGTGGGCAAGTGTGAAGGTTTGAACCTTTCATTTCCCCTCACTGAATCATGTTTAAGGAGTAAGTCTTTAAACATTAGACCATTATTTAAATAAATAAAATGATTTGTCATCACACATTATTGCCACATTCTTTTCATAACCTATGTGTAAGCTATGATAGGATATGTTTTTATGTTAATCTTAGGTAGGTTATTCCTAAGCTACAATAGGCTAGGATTTTAAGTTAATTCTAACCTACTATAAACTCTTCTACCCCAAGCTAGTCCCAAATATTATGTAAAAAGGTTTATAACCTACTAAAAGAACCAAAGTTGGCTTTCTCATATGGTAAATCATGAAGAAGTTTGCAAAATGTATATCAAGGGCACCTTATATCTTTGAATTTCCCTAATGAAAATAAAAGAGGGGTTCTTATGCCTATTCTTCATAAATGGGAAGGATCTTACACCTCAACATAAGATTTATCCTATCTTTTAAAAGTAGGTGTAAAAACTAATGTTGGGTGGATCTATGAAAAATCATAGTGGGAACTAGTGGTCCAATTAAAATGTTGCACTAATTGTCCATGTTGGGAACTAATAGAAACCAATTAATTAAATAACCAATTAGTTAAATAACCAATTATGTGTTAAATTCAAAGTTATTGACCTTTAATCAATTCAATTAATGTTGATTAATGATCTAGTTAATGTTAAGATTAAGTTACTAGGAATTAGGGTTAGGGTTAATCATATCCTACAAGTTTTGTTGAAGCTTAATGAATGCACTTTTGATATTTCAAGAATCTAGACACCTTGTTAAATTTAAAAGTTTTTTTATCGAAATGGTTATAGGGAAGAGTTTTTGTTTTTTTTTTTAATCATCTAAAATGGGTTGGCCAACAAGCTACATGTTTAATTCATGGTTGCATTTTTTACAAAGGGTAATGAAATAATGTATGTCATTTTTTCAAGCCTTTGAACATAGGAAATAATAAAAATAAAAGGATGAATGAATTGATCAAAGTAAATTAACATTAAAGAATGCACCATTTTGGATGGTTGTTGGCTAAATAAGAACTCTTTTTCATTTGGTCCTTATTGCCCATTAGACACTAATTAGGTCAATATGTTCTCCTTCCCAAATTATGTTCTTCATTTGGATGATCTACTATAAGTGTCAACTAGTGTTGGGTTGTTTTCATGTTTTGTGAGAATTGTTGATTTTGGTCCTTGCATAAGATTTTAAGAACTAAATATATTCTTTAATAAAAATTTCCATAAAGGGGAACTAGTCAAAGTATCAAACTTTTGAAAAAAATGCAATTGATTATCTAAGTGTTGATTCTCACAAATTTAAAACCAATCAATTTCAATGGGTTTAGGGTTTATTAAAGATCTTTTGTCATATTCTAATAAAACCCTCCCTTTAGTGACATAAAAAAACTTAACCCTTTGAATTTCAAATAGGGAAAACAATGCCAATCCAACAATGTTAAAACTACATCAATGTACTAATACTTATTGAATATATATACACCATAAAACTTTTTTAGATCAAAATTCACCTAGTGGGCACCAGGTGAAACATAATAAATTATTAGTCATGAATACCAAACAACACATTTATAGTAGGAAAAAAGAATTCAATCTTTTGAATCTAATACATCAATGACAAACACGATGTGAATTGATTACATTTTAGATTCCATATATAAATAAAGTAGTATTTCACTTGGTACCCAGTAAGTGAAACATAATACATTATCAAATAAAAAAGTTGCAAGTAAATACTCCTAATAAAGATAATAAAAATTCAATTTTTTGAAATACAAATAAAGAACAACATACCAATTCACCAATGGCAACAACGTCTATGCATGTAAAATTATTATTCATGTTATAACAAATCCATTATTTTTGGGACTTTATATACCATGTAAGAGGAAAGGTGATGCTTGGTGGCCACCACATTTAGGGTCAAGGTGGAACAAAATCAATTATTAATCATTAGTTTTCAAGAATGTACACAAATAAAATTTTGCAAAAAATAAACTTATGAAACTATACAACATAGAAATTTAAGGAAAAAAAAATGATAGTCAAATCCATACAATGGATATAAAAAACATCGAGAAATTGCAAATATATAATTTCATCAATGTCACCCACATTCTTCACAAATTTGTTTGAAACATTAGCACCATTGATATTAACTTTAACTTTACTAGCATATGCAACTAGGATACTAATTTGACTCTTGTTTGTTGTATTTTTTAGAATGGGAAAAAAGAAAAAAATAGCTGAAATGTCAAGCCATTATCCTAGACTACTAAATTACATTTCCACTTGCCATTCTAGCAATCTTCATATAGATGTTGTTCATCCAAATTTGATCAAATCTTCACAAGAACCCATCATTGAACCCTCACCATCTTGAAATATTCACTCCCTTGTCCTTGACAACATCACCTTTTACTTTTCCCATCGAAAGAGGAACAAGATCAGGATCATGAAATTTCAACAACATAAAATCTCCAACATTAAGATCTTTAAATGGGATGTGTGCATAACTTAAAGGTCTCATGTTTTTTGGCCCACAAAAAGGAAGTTGAATTGGATTTATCCTCCTTCAACTTTTTTGAAAAATATCCAAAGCATCTATCGATATCCTCCTATGTACGACCAATTACAAGGGAACCCAATTTGACCTCTTCAAACACATACCTTGTCGTCAACAATGATAGAAATGCTAATAAATGGCGATTCTTGTCGTCCTTCACACAATTATCCATTTGAAGCAACAATTTTTTTGATAAAGGCTTCATACCAATCACTACAACAAAAGGTGTCCTTGTACGCCAAGCGATTTCACTAGATTTTGAATGAATTCATTGGTCTTGGTAAATGGGGATTAGTTGGAAAGTAATGAATCCACTAGTCTAGTGAACAAGGACTAATGAATTGCACCCACATTTTGTAATAATGAATAGTCTATACCAGGGTCCGTAATTCGCATACACAACGTGATTTCCCATGCAAGAGACATGTGAAGAATGAGTTCTATGGGGGGTGCTCAAACAATAATTTCAACTCTGAAATTGGAATTGCCTCCAACGTTCACAAAAGCCACAACAAGGACCCAATTGTGAAATTGGGATCTTTTGGCCACAACTCGTTAAAATATTGTGCATATTTTTCATCTTTGTGTCCATGCGTTATCATACCCATGAAGGTAATGGGTAATTGTCCAAGCCCAAATATCATTTTGTTGCAAGATTTGCAACCTTAGAAGTGCAATTTTTGTGTGATCCATTTTGTCATGGATAATGCATGGGAACTCATCCTTCAACCGCATTAACTTTGTCCTCCAAGTGTGGTATAAATTTTTACACGACTATTGGTGCAAGATATCACTAATGTACTAGAAGGTAGCATTGAGCAAACAAAGCTAGAGATGGATTTTGAAACTTCCAATGATGTAGGGTGGAGTGTGCTAAAAAACCCATTAGCTACATCAGACAAATCATTTTATTCTGGAAAAAAACAGTGAAGAAAACCCTAATAGGAAATCCAAAGGACTGTACAATAATTAGTTCAACATTTGAGCTATGAAGAATTCATTTGAGCGACAAAGCCTTAACAAATTTATAAAATTAATATTGATTTATTGCAAATTTTGCAGAGTCTAAAAAATTAAAACCAATATGAGGCATACTAATCACATTAATGCTTCCATATTCTAGCTAGGAATGCTTATTGAAGTTGTCAATCGTAACCCTTTTGAATCTTGCAATATTAATAAATCCGAGAAATTGCCATTAAAAATTGTTTATAAGATGGTATAGGGCATAAAAAGAAGTTTTGTCCATCATGACCTTATAGCATAGACCTTCAAAGAACTGCATTTGGATAGGTTTATTATTCTTTGAAATACTTTGAAACTTGATTCATGGACATTCCACTCTTGTAGATGCATATTTTGGGTTGTACTATAAAAAGCACAATGAATTACATTTATACAACTAGTTTTAAAATCTTTCAAAGTTTTGCAAAGTTTAAACATTCAAGCTAGACATGGGTGATGGGAAGTGTATGAACTTTCAAAGCAAAATTTTGGTTATGCAAGGAATTATGTCTCGCAAAGAAATTAGATATGGCATATGTATCCATGGGAATTGTGCAAGTCCTATATACTAGTCCATTGGTCATTGTAGTCAAATTTGGAACAAACTTGAACAAAATTTCCAGCATTGATCATTGTTGCATGAAAATGGCAAATCTTCTTAGACCCATATGTTGTGCTTTTTGTTGTGATTGGTTTCTTCTCCTTGATTTCACCCACAAGCTCCTTGAACTCATCCTTCACAAAGAAACAAACAAATGCTTAATGTTCCATGTTGACTGGTAGTGAATGATATTAACACAATCGCAAGTTTCTAAAGATACATGGAAAAAACCCGCTTGAAGCACTAATCAACAAATGCTACTAATGTTGGCAGTAACACCTTCACACAACATTAGGTTTGCAAACAACAATATAAATATTTATGGTTGATAGTTCCCAGGTAAGAAAAACCACAATGATGCCAACCCATTCAATTTAAAACAATATGGGTTTTCAAGGATGCTTGGATTTGCAACACTTGGAACCCATTAACCTCAGTCTCACTGATTGACTTGGAACCCATTGATCTCAGTCTCTTAGATCTCCATTATAGTTGCAAACCTTTGCATTTGCCTCAAATAATTTTGCACATATCCACATAGTAAGTTCAACATTGCTATAACAAGCTTAAATGGTCATATATCCTTGTTGTAAATAAGTTTCTAACCGTTGGAGCAAAGCTTTCAAAGTCTTGTTTTAACCCTAACAAATGCAAAGTGGCTTCTATAGTATAAGTCAAAATAAGAGCTCACAATTTGGATGAATTTTGTATGTGTTTTCTTATATTCCATCTTGCTCATTTCCTACCCATTCTTGGCTTATCTTTTTGTCTATGCCAATAGATTATTGGGAGTGCATGTGATAAACTATTACAGGGGATGGATGGTATGGAAGACATAGATTGTGTTAAAGGTGAAGATTACAACAATGTGGGTGTTATAGTAGAATATCAAACATGAGAATATGAACTTGCCAAGGACGCAAATGTGGCTTCAATTACATACATGTGGAAGCTTCTTGACAATGCTTTGTAATCTTTGTATGTACGTTCAACCAAAAATGCTAGTAGTTGTTCGATTTTTGTGACATTTTGTAACTAACGATGAAGATTGTTTTGATCATTTAGGTTTTGCAGGGCCAAAATTATAGTCTATTAAAAGTTCCCATGATAAGCTTTAATGTATACATCGTGGTACCTACATTTTGTCTTTATAGCAACCTTACATGTATTTTACATAACTAGATCTTGGTATAAACATTTGTATTTGTTGTGATTCAAAACATGTAATATCTCCCATATGTTTCATTTTTCCAAGGTGTAGGGTGACTATACAATTTAAAAAAAAAACCATGCATGAGTTGTTTTCATATAATTCATAGTTTTTATCTATGCAAATGTTGATATTTTATTATGCAAAGAAGTAAGCACTTGCATTCATTCCTACTTAAACCCGGTGAGGCACTGTGGTGTGGTGTAAGGTTGGTTGGAGTCACAAGCAAAATTGAGATTAAAGAAAGTTTTTAAATTGTAACAATGGAGGAGGCTTTTGCTGAAACAAACATAGATGATGAGTACATGCTAGGTGCATTCATTTGGTTTCAAGATGCTAGAATGTTTTTTTTTTAAATGTGTTACCATGTAATGTTTATTAATCAACACCTTACTATCAATCAATTGTGTTGAAGTTTGTTTTCAAACTACCTTATTTGGTTGTTAGATAATGGACCTATTTCAAAATGAATATGCTTCAAGTATGTCAATTATGTGCATATTCAACAAGGGTAGTTGTCTTTGCCCCTTGTTGTTGTTTTGCAGTAGAAGATATCATTTTTAGGGTTAGGGGATTTCTAGATAGTCATGAAATTAAAATGTTGGTTTTTTATTAAAACCTTTAGTTAGTATTGAATCTAACCAAAAAGTAGAAAATAGTAGATTTGTTGCTTGGAACAAAATTGTGTTTAACATTTAGTCTCTTGTAATTACATTTAGGTCATGTATTGAAGTCAAAAAGATTTTGGTACACTACATATTATACCTATTTACACATAGATGTGAAAGGAGTGTGTTGTTTCTCAATACTTTTTCTTCATAATTCTTATTACAACTAAGTTCATTTCTACTTCTAGAGCTACACCCAGATGTGAAGACAAAAAATGTGATAGTAGATCATTTTGATGGTTATTCAATTTCTGTTTGTATACATGTTTTCTGGGTCTGTTTATTTACATTTAGATCTCCTTCAGCACAAGGATGTGTGACAAATATGTGTGTAAGAAGGTCCAAGATCAATTGTATATGTTAAAAAATCTAAATTTATAATAATCACATTGAGATGTGCATATGTGTCTTTTATGAAATTTTTCTTCTTCTACTGATTGTGAATGTAAAAATCCAGAACAACAAAAGTTAAGTAACATATAAAAAGTTAACAATAAATCCCCTTGATGTGCATTTTTGCATGGTTGCATGTGACCCATATGAAGTAGTTATTGATGATTAACTAGGTGAAAACCATGTTGGGTTTGTATTTTGTATTGTCTTGGGATTATGTCAATAGTGATGACAATTTGGAAATGGCCGTTAGTTCAAACGATTCTTGATGAATACCCCTTGAAAATGCATCTCATTCCATTCAATGAAACCCATATTGACGCGCCCCCAAGTTCCTTGTTAGACCTAAAAAGGGTCCAACTATGTTAAAGAACGGAAGTAGTTGGAACTTGGTGCCATTCCCAGCTTCCAACACTAAAGGGGGTGAGAGGGGCGTGTTGAAAGCTTCGGGATTAAACTAGGAAGAAGGACAACTTATTTAGTTACTCAGTCTTGCATCAAAACCAACCAACAAGTTGGTTAGTTCACATTCGGAAACACTCTTGGTGTTGGGACAAGCCACGGGCAACACGGATTCACTTGATTCACCACGGCCTGGACTCGGGGGAAGCCACCACCTTCCCCTATATATTATTCTCTACATTTTCCCACGGCACCTACATTTGAATGGTTTTTTGTCTTAGGACTCCTAAGGAGGAGTCCCGAAACTATCCCGGTTTGGACTCCCGGGACTTTGGGAGGTCATAACTCCTAGCTCAAACCTCCGATTGAAATGAAGTCTAAAGAAAACTTGTAGCTATCGTCAAGAGCTTTTCAAGAATGTGTTGCACTCCACCTGCACACATCGGGATCGGGTCGATTCCTGAATTTTAGTGGTCGGGAGTCAAACTGGCAATTTGACTTGCAGCCTTTCTTTCGACCATAACTTATGATGTAAATGTCCAAATGGCTCATACAAGGCCATTTTCGACATCTACACTTCAAGACCTTTCCAACGGTATAAAAAACAGATCAATGCAAGGTGTTTTGACCCCTGTAATCAAGCTCTGAGTTTTCAAGAGTCTTGAAAGACTCCAAGTTCCCAGTTTTGGGAGTGTGAGTTTCATCTTCACATTTGCTTCAAAGTGGGGTTGCGACACATATACTAGATGATGACAATGTAGGATTCGGTGTGAAGAAAATAAAAATCTTTTCATAAGAGGAAGTAGAACGATGTTGATTCTAAAGGTTCTATTTCTACAATTAAAAATGTGTTATCAGTGGAGTCCGTGCACAGTGAGTGCATCAATTTGTTGTGTGATGAATTATTGTCAACACTTTCCTTGTGAGAAAACCTTGTTGTTAAAACAAGAGTTTTGGAGCTTTTCCTTTAAAAACTATAAAGCATATGGTTTAAATATTCTGAGAAGGTTGCATATGAAGGGAAATAGAAAATGATATTAATTTATCACTATTCAAGGTGTAAACATCTACGAAATTGCTTGGTACCAAATTGTTGGTTTCTTAAGGTCGACATACATGTTGTACAAACAAAATAACAAGGGAGGTTGTTGGTTTTTATTGCATGACAACAAAAGTACACATAAATTTTTAACCTAGCATAGGTAGCAGCACTAGAAGAAAAACACCTATTTTCAACTAATCTCTACATGTAAATTTTAGTTGCAAGCAACATTTGCAACTAAAATCCCTTTAGTCGCCTTGGATAAATTGCATGTGATATTAATTGCAAATGATACAAGTTCATCCTTTGATTCCATCATATATGTATTATCACATGTGACTAAGATGTGACTATTTTGGTCACTATTGAAGCAAATGATGTTTTGCCATGTGTCCCAATAATTAATGATTTAAAATAAATCTTATTATTATTTTGAAATAATTTGGGACATTCAATTCACATGCTTGGATGATTTATATTATAACACATGGCCCAATGTAAATATGCCACATGGCATTTAAAAATGAATTTAATACAAAATATAGATATTAAATTGGTAGGTACCTAGGTAGGTACATAAGTAGGTGCCTACAAACTTAGGTTAAATACATACTTACCTAGTTAGGTAAAAAGATAGGTAGGTAGGTACATAGGTCAACCTAGGTGGGTAGGTCAAATTAAACACTTATTTAGGTAGATAAGTAGTTTGGGGGAATAGGTAGTTTAAAATTGGGCATAATTTTTCTTTTTGTTTTGGGTTAAGCTTTTTGAATGGCTCCTCCCATCTACACACATTTCTTAATGTGAAATTGGATGAACACACCCTTTATTTATATAGTGTTCAAATTAAGAATGGAAAACAAACAATATGGGATAAATTTTGAAGTTTCAACTTCCTCACAAACTAAATTGCAACTTCAAAACTTTCTTCATGTTTTTTTTTTAATTTTTAGATTTTAAAACAATTCAAGTACATGGCTCACTAAATAATTAGATAATCATTTAATTAATAATGATTAAATTTAACATATAATTAAAATATAAACTATACACTACAAATATTAAGTATTCATTATCAACTATTTAAATAACTAATAACTTCTTAATATTTAACTAACTAGCTATCTAGTTACTCATAACTTGTGAATACATGATTCATAAGTAAATAAACAACTTAAAATATTTTAAAGTACTTCCTTACTTTTAAAAATCTGGTTGATATATAAATAATATATTTAATTTTTAAAAATAATTATTATACTTTTAAATAACTATTATAAATATTTATTTTATAATTAAAACTAATGAACTAATAATTTTTATTTGAAAATAAATTCCTAACAAATTATTTATTTTAAAAGTAACATTAAACTAATTACTGTAATTACTATATAATTACATTTATTATTGTAAAAATTCTTATAGGTCAAGTAAATGTTTTTTTCCATTAGTAATTAATAACTACAAATACAATAATCTGCTGAACATATATTAATATTTTATAATTACTATAATATTACTCTTAATATATTTATCATATGTAAGTAATTAAAATATATATATTAAAAAAAACTACAGTATAATGATTCCTACAATTATAATTATTATAATAATTATTTTAACTACATTATAATTTTTCCAGAATTTTAATTCAGATTTAAAGTTATAAATTATTTATTTTGAGTAATTATGTTCAATTATGAAATAATTATGAAATTACTATAATTAATTCTTATCTGAAATAATTACAATGATTTTAAAGTAATGTAACATTAATTACAGTAATTGATTTATTTTACTATAAGAATATAAATCATATAATATAAAAACTAATGTTGTAACAATAAATATTTATTGTAACCTATAATTAATAAATATAATCATTTATAATTATCTATAGAAGTGATATATTATGAACAAGTAGTTACAAGAAATATATTATAATTTATTATATTAAAATTCATGTAGTTATGGTCATAAAATTAATTATTTTAATTAAATTATGATTATTCTAAAAACTTAAATAAGAACTAAATTTATAAATTATAAATCATAAATTATAGAATACAATAATAAAGTTTGATTATTGTAATAGAAATCAAAATTGTTACATTATAACTTGCATTTTTTACTGAATCTTTCAAGACTCATTTCTTTTCTAAATTAATCTTTTAATGGCCACCATGTCATAATTGTTTGTTGTTGTAGGTGAATCATTTTGGTTTGGATGTGGTGTACCATTCAATGTATTTTACTTTTTAGGGTTTAAGGGTTTGAGATTAAAGTTTAGGGTTTTGAATTTACGATTGTAGATTCTTCCTAAGAAGAACAACCGAATAACCTAACACACATGTTGTAATGACAGTTGGAAATAAATTATAAATTGAACTACATTGTTGAATTATAAATAAATCAAATTTTTCAAATGTTCTATTTTTCATAGTTATTATTGATTCTTCTTGATCAACAATAATGATGGAAAATAGAACATTTGCACAATTTGATTTGTTTTAATTCAACATGTAATCAAATCTATGATTTTCTTAACCGGCATTGCAACACTCATGCCATGTTATTTTCATCATTAAACTATTCATCATCATCATCATAAGCTCATGATTTCAACTTGTTCCCCAAAGAAGAAATTAGCTCACAACTTTGAAGTTTTTTCTTTCAAAGCTTGATATCATATACCACTGAACTTACTATACAATGTGAGTCTTGCTCTTTATTTTTCAAATCAAATCTTGTTTTTACTATAATAAATCATGATGAACAATCTTACATATGATTGTTTCATAACTTTATTTTTTCCTTCATAAATAGATTTGAGCACATACCCACAAGGCTAAATTTTGTTCTTTTTTTTGGTGTCCACCAAGTGATTTATAATTGAAAGTTTGAATAAATATAACATTGTCAAGTTACTGTTTAGATTTTTGAACTTTTGTAAAGTCTTAAATCAATTAAATATGTGTTATAAGCTTTTGAATTAAATACCAAGGTTTAAATTTAAGGGTTTTGACTTTAAGTGTTTAGGGTTTTGAAAATATATTAAAAAATTCATAGTCCCACCAAATTATATGAAACGTTTATTGTTTAGGGTAATGGTTTGAACCTAAAGTAATTAGTTTAAGGTTTTCAGTTTAGGGACTAGTTTAGGGCTTAGGGTTAAAGTTTGTGAGTCTAAGGTTTAAGGTTTTGAGTTCAAGGTTTAAATTTCTAGCATTAGAATTGATTAGCAACATTTAAAATTTAGGGATTTGAATATAGGGTTTAGGGTTTTGACTTCGGGGTTTAAATTTTAAGCATTGAAATTGATTACTAGCATTTAGGGTATAAGGTTTAAGTCTAGGGTTTAAAGTTTTGAGTTTAAGGTTTAGGGTTTTAAGTTTAGGGTCTAAATTTTATGTATTAAAATTGATTACTAGCATTTAAGGTTTAGGGTTTTGAATTTAAGGTTTAGGATTTTAGGTTCAATGACGCGCTCCTAAGTCCCGGGGTGAACCCACTTGAGGGTTTCACCTTGGCAAGTTGCGGAAAGTTGAGACTTAGTGCACGCTCCCGACTTCCAACACTAGAAAAAGGTAGAGGGTCGTGTTGGGAGCCTCGGGATTAGACTAGGAAGAGGGACTAGCTTAGCTTGTGTGAATCTGCATCCAAAACCCAACCACGTGAGGTTAGTTTAGCATTCGAGACACCCTTGGGTGTTGGGACAAGCCACGGGCACTTGGACACACAAGACTCACCACAGCCCAGACTCGGGGGAAACCACCACCTTCCCCCATATAGTATTCTCTGCAGCTCACCATGGAGGCTACATCCAAATGGCACAAATTCTTGGGACTCCCGAAATGGAGTCCCAAAATTGTCCCGGTTGGACTCCCGGAACTTTGGACGGCCATAACTCCCGATTTCAGAGTCCGATCGCAATGAGGTCTAAACCAAAGTTGTATTCCTCGTTGAGATCTTTCCAACGCCATGTCGCACTCTCAAATCGGATGTCGACAAGGGGTCGATTCCCGACTTTTAGTGGTCGGGAGTCAAATTGCCAATTTGACTCCCGGCCCTTCTTTTGCCCATAACTTGGGCTGCAAATGTCCAAATGACCAATGCGAGGCCATTTTCGATATCTACGTTTCAAGACCTTTCCAATGACACCAAGAACACCTCAATGCGAGGTGTTTTGGGCCTTGCTGTCGAACTCTGAACATTCGGGAGTCCCGGAGGACTCCAAATCCCCAACTTTGCAAGTGTTGGGCTTCACCCCCACACTTGGCCAAAGTGGGGTTGCGACATTCAAGGTTACACTCCCAACCTCCTTTATAGACTCAAATCTGAATCTAAAGTGAAAACAGCGGAAGAGTAAGGAGTTAGGGCATGTTTCTTGGCTCATAGCATTTCGGGGGTAGAGGGGCATGCTAAAGCTCCAGGATGGGGACTAGGAAAAGTGACAAGCATCAATCACTCACACGGACCTACACAAACCAAACAACAAGTTGGTTAGTGCATAATTTGAACATTTTTGGTGCTAGGACGAATCACGGGCAAACTCAAATTCATAAGATTCACCACAGCGCGGACTTGGGGGAAGCCTCCACCTTCCCCCTTATAGTATATTTTGTGCCTCTCCACGAGGCCCACATCCAAATGGCATTTTGTCCCGAGACTCCCAAATGGGAGTCTCGAAATTCCTAAAGTTGGGACTCCCGTTACTTTGGGGCCCCATAACTTTGTGTGAAGACCTCTGATTGAAATGAGTTTTGAAGCAAAGTTATAGAGCTTGTCGATAACTTTCCAATGGCATGTTGCACGCTACTTGCACACAAGGAAATTGGGTCGATTACTTATTTTTAGTGATCAGGAGTCAAACTGCCAATTTGACTCTCAACCTTTCTTTTCACCATAACTTGTGTTTTAAATGTCCAAATGAGTCATGCAAGCCCATTTTAGACATTTAAATTTCAATAGCTTTTCAATGATATAAAAAACTCTTCAATCTAATTGGTTTTGACCCCTATAATTTCCCTTTGAAGATTCGGGAGTCCATCGGCACTCCAACTCCCAAGATGGAAGTTCACTTGCGAGTGCAAAGGTTCATTCTTTCACTCCCTTGCACTCCCAGGAGTATAAGATGTGCTTCCCAGGCTTCCCTGTTGTCCCGCATTCTTGCAAGCCCTTGCTTTGGTCGCGAGCCCAAGGCTAGGGTTGCGATAGTTTATGTTTTTGAGTATAGGGTTTAAGCTTTTAACTATAAGGTTTATGGTTTAAGGTTTAAAATTGATTTACTAACATTTAAGGTTTAGGAGTAGGGGTTTAGGGTTTTGAAATTAAAGTTTGGAAATTTACAGTTTAAAGTTTGGAGGTTTTGAGTCTAAGGTTTAGGGTTTAAAATTCAAGGTTAAAGTTTTAAAATTCAAAATTCCATGTTGGAGTTTGGAGGTTTTGATTTTAGGGCTTTAGGTTTAAGGTTTAAAGTTTAGGTTTTAAGCTTTAAAATTGATTAGTAGCATTGAGGATATTATTTATTCATGACATGTTTTTAGAAAAATCAACATTGAACAATGAATCAAATATATGGGAATGTCATAGACTGTAATATGGTGATTTATGGTTTAAGTTATACGGTTTAACATTTTGATGTATAAGGTTCAGGGTTTTAATGCATAAGGTTTAGGGTTTTGATTTAAGGTTTTGAGTATAAGGTTTAACATTTTGATGTATAAGGTTCAAAATTTTGATGCATAGGGTTTTAGGTTTAGGTTTGATGCATAGGGTTTTGATTTAATGTTGATGGTATAGGGTTTAATGTTTTCATGTATAAGGTTTAGGGTTTTGATGCATAAGGTTTAGGGTTTAGGGTATTGATTTTTGTGATTATTGTGATAGTAAGCTCTTTAGCCTCTAGGTGTGGTTTGGTCTATAATTAAGTTTTTGAATATAAGGTTTAGGGTTTTGAATCTAGTTGAATATAAGGTTTAAGGTTTTGAATTTAAGGTGTAGGGTTTTGAACCTAGGGCTTAGGGGTTTGAATTTAGGGTTCAAAATTTAAGCATTAAATTGATTACTAACATGTAGGGTTTAGGGTTTTGAGTCCAAGGTTTAAGGTTTTCAATTTAAAGTGTAAGGTTTAGGGTTTTGAGGGTTCAAGGTTTAAGGTTTTGAGTATAAGGTTTAGGGTTTACACTTTAGAATTAATTACTAGCATTTAGAGTTTAGGGTTTACTTTCAATTTCCACCGCCAATTTCAATTTCTAGATCCTTGTGTTCATAATGAATGTAATCACACCAACATGCACCATTACTAATCATAATCATTAATTTTTTGTGTTTTGAAATGGTAAATTAAATTTTATTGAAGTTTTGGGATATACTTAATTAAAATAGAATCCATGAAAAAATATGAATTTTAAATAGTAAACTTAATGAATAAAACACCCAAAAATATTTTAAAAACAATGCAGAATACCCTATCAAGGTATCTCTGGAGATTTAAATAAGCTTGGGTAGGGTCTTAGGTGATGTTTCTCACCCTCCTGAAACCTTGCGGTTCACATATCAACTTGATATCGTCGTAAATGATATCCTATAATTTTCCTATTGAGAACCGACTTCAATTCTTGACCAGTTCTCACTTCATTTTTAATATCCACCCAACAATAGTTTAGACCCCTACTTACCATCTCATGTGCTATATATATATATTTGTTATCCTTGAAATCACCAAATTTTGGGACTAACAATCAAAACACAAGATGAACCCCACTTTCAAGTTCATAATTGATTCGCTAGGCTAATGTTTGGGTTAAGTGTTTGAGGTGTTGAGTTGAATGGTTTTTTTATATTGGTTAAATCATGGGGGTGATCCATTCCTTAGGTTTTTGTTTTGGATTTTAGGGTTTTGTACCAAGCCAATGGATCTCTGTTTTTTTACAGTTAAGGTTTGGCTTTATAGTTTAAGGGTTTTGAAGGTGTGGAATGGGTCCACTTCTTAAGGTTAGGGTTTGCTTCATTCATTTAGGGTTTTGACCCTTAATCCAAAGACTCAGTTTTTGGGGTTAAGGTTAAGATTTGGTTTTGGATGTATGTTTAGGTCCAGGATTCAGTTTTAGGCCTACTGTTATTTTTAAGGTTAGGTTTTAGGTCTGGTGTTGTCTTTAGGGTTTGGTTTTAGATCTAGGGTTAGTTGTAACGGTACAGTTAGGTTTTAGGTCTAGGTCTAGAGCTCAATTGGAATGCTCTTCGGTTTGCAACCTGAGCAGAAGACTGCAACTTCACTTCCAATGTAAGCTGTAAGCGGTTCTCGGTTGTCTGGTGCATTCACACTAACAGTGAGGAACCCTGCAACGATGCAGCTTCATGCTTCTTGGGCTAACTGAGTTTTCTGCGAATTGAAGAAGACTGTTAGACCACTAATAAAACCAGATTCTGCACTTTAATAATGGGTTAGTGAGAAAGCTGGTTGGGAAGCTATGGTGTCACAGCACAAGGAGTGGCTTGAGGAGCAGACCACAAAGTGAACAAACAAACAACCAACTAGTGTAATAGGGATGTCCACTTCGCTAGTGTAAATAACTAGAGTTTCAGAACAAAGTTTCAAACTATAGGACAGGTTAGGCTCAACCATATGAAGAAAGTGAGCTTCCATTGAGCTGCTCCACCTCTCTGATTCCTTTGCTTTTCAGTATCACCCATAACCACAATTTAACAACTCACTTGTGCAACTGAATGCAGTTCACAACAAGTGACATTCTTTGCAAGGAACTTGTCCACAAAGTTATAGTTTTGTTCAGCCTATGGTCTAAAATTACTTCTCAAAGATTCCATATATGCAATGTTGGTTCAGACAGGGTTCAATCCTGCTCAGTAAATCTCACAACCTTCAGGGCAAACTAGTACTACAGCGATAGCATTCTGGCACTGTTGAAGACCAGTGAGCAAAAGACTGGAGGAAACTAACAGGAGACCACTTTGGCTTGAACCAAATTCCAAACCAAAAAACTATAGAGGCCCAGATGACAACCACAAATTCTGAGATGTCCCAAAACCACAAAATTTCTAAACCATAAAAGTGTTGGGCACTCCAAAACCAGCACCACAGATCAACCATTTAGACCTTTAATTATGCAATTAACAGAAAACTTGCATAAAAAACTAAGCTGCATTGATCAGATATTCATCACAATCACCAAGAGGTTCCTTCCATATGCATGAAAGGATGAGAAAAGTTTCCAATTTCTTAAAGCATCTGATGAGTTCAACTTGAAGGCTTCTATAGTGGGTGTTGAGTACTTATCGCATTATTTCCTTGTGTGCGTCACATGGGAGCCAACTTACTTTGTGTAAGTTAGCATACTTCACCAAATGTCACTTTTGTTTCCTTTGTAGTTATACCCAGAGCAAAGCTACCAAGCTCCAAAACTTCGAACCTCACATCCCACCACCATAGTATGCAATTGCATTAACACATCCAATACAAAGAGTTTGCTTCTGCAGGTATCTTAATATATTGGCTATAAGAAGGTTTAAAACAGTAGCAATACTGCAATATTCCCACTGACTTCATCACCTCCAAGCCTGGTTATAGATCAATGTCAGACATCAACCAAATGTACAGAACTTCTGTTATGAGTCGGGAGTTTACAGGAGGACTCAGCCATAATGCTGGTTATCTCAGTGAACATGAAGACTGTCAGACAGCTAAAAAGAAAGAAGCAAAACAGGAAAGAGGAAGAGAAGAGAAACAAAAATCAGATCTACTACTATACTAGTGAAAGAGGCAAAAGTGGAGCGTAAAAAAAGCTCGTCACTGAGAAGCAGAAGTCTTTAAAAGAGTCAATTCCGAAGGCTGAAGCAGCAAACATGAATATTTCTTTCTTCATTTTCTTAATAACTGCTTTGCTTTAGAGATCAACCTTTGTCCTTTAAAATAATTTTCCTGTTCTGTATCAGTTGAGTGGCTTGGGCCCTTCTTCTCCCTTGGAAGCAGAGTGCAAAAAATCAAGATCTCAACTAAATTATACAGGGTTTAAGATTGTATGTGGAGGACTTCGAGCATCTTGAGCAGTGTCCAGTATGTGACCCTGCAAAAATATTTCTGACATCCGAGTTTAGTTGTTTAGTTTTTTCCAAACCCACCCATAAAACTAATACTGGGACTCAAACAGGTGGGAGACTACTAATAGCAACTCAACAGGACCAATCAAACTATCTAGCCAATCAAGAGCAGATGTTAGGCTGTGCCTTTATCAGCCTCAGCATCATGTGGAAAAATGCTCCACCACAGCAATTTGGTGAGCCAAACCAGGCATGTTTGGACTTTTCTTCATCCAATTTTCATTTGCAGGGTCACATGCTGAGAGCACCGGTGGAGTTGCTCTTAGATCCACAAGCAATTATTTAAGGGAAGGACTTTCAGAAGATAACTTGAAATTGTCTGATTTGAGAACCCAGTTATGAGTTGTGTACATTGGCCACATTCCTTCTTTAAGGTGTGCTCCATGGCACTGGCAGTTGGTGAGTTTGAATGGTTGCTTATGCACAGTGGGGTTGAGAACAAGGAGAAAGTTGCTGGATTTATGAAAGATCACTGTTAATCTTCTTGTCACAAACCCTTACTAGCTAGCTACTCTCTCTCACAGAAAAGAATGGCAATAAGTCCAGCAATGGCGAAGAGAGGAATTTGCACACCGGTTGCACTTAGGAGAGAGGATCTAAGAAACCTCGGATCCTCACCTCTGAAGCATAGGGATTGACGGGCTTCATCTTCTAGGTGGACCATCAAGTGAGAGGTTCACCTAGTTGGGGCTCAAGTCCAAACCACCGTGGGGCGGCCTCTACGGTGGCTTGCGTTACGAGTCTATGTGTTGGACTGGGTTTGACTTCTAGTTTGATAGCAATCATGAGTCGCATAGGTGCTGATAAGTGAGGGTTTGGGAAAGGAGGTTGGGGAGATGTCTCCGTCACATTAAGTCCTTGAGTTAGACATGTGACCAAAGAATTTAGCCTCCAAATCCAAAACCGTTTTTAATAGGCCTACCATAAAGCATTAACCTTTTTACATGAAACAACTCAATTTTTTTTCATTCCTTAACCAAATTGAGGGTTTTTTTGTGGCATTGGAAAGGCTAGGTGCAAGGCAGTAATTCATTTTGGAACCTTTTTTGAACATTCAATTCTATTGTAATTCAAATTAATGTTTTTTCAAATCATGTGCAATTAATACTGGTGTTTCGGTATTTGACCGTCATTTTTTGAAAAGTTTGTTCCAGTTATGGATAACTTAACATAGCTGTTTTTCTTTCTATTTTGCAAAAATATGACATTTGCTTTTATTTCAGCCTTTGTGTTGCTAAGTTGGCCATTGGTTGGAATGAATTGGAACCCAAAATGCTATAAGTTTTTGTAATGGATTTTTTGGCTACAAGTTAAAAGGGAATGGAATTTCATTAGGTAATTTAATCTAGTTAAAATCTGGCTTTTTTTGGCTATAAGTGTCAAATTATTGTAAGAGTTCTGGTTCTTACCAATTCTCACAAGGAGAAATCCAAGCTACCTTCTACTAAACATGGAGAGTAGGAATCTAATTAGTAATCACTTGTGAAGGGATTGAACCCTTTAAACCACCCATTACAACACAAATGGCTTGCCGACAAAAACAAATACATTCATTCAATACAAAATCACCAACTTTCAAGTCAAAATAGAACTTGGAAATATAAGGTTGAATAAAAAGTGATATCCATTTGCAATCACCATTTCATTTATCCAAAAACCCAAAAATTGTCTAGAGTTTATAAACAAATGAACACAAAAGGGATATATGTAAATTAGAAATGATCACTGGTGTCCATTATGGATTCACCAATTCCTATACAAAAAACCAACAAGCTTTGCAAATTGCAACTTACAAGGTTGCCAAAACCCATGGATAGTTCCAACTTCTAACTTTTGGATCAATAAATTACTAAACTAAAAATCTAAGTTCCCACACCATACCAAGGTGTTATGCCTGCCATTACTAGAATGTTTCTGTATATGGAAAATTATGTAGAGTATAAAACTTTTGGGAGAACATTTTGACCACTATTCTTAAGTTGGTTGTTAGTCGATTGTGCAGCTTGGATTTGTAGAATGCCAAGGAACTAAAGCATTGTTCATCCTCCATGCTACCAAGGACTTGTACCATGGCAATTTCTGCCAATTTGAAGTATTCCAAAAAAAAACCAATAATTTGGATGTTAAAAAGAATGTGCCAAAAATGTTTCAAAAGATTCACATCAATTAGCTTAGCCATTGTAGCACATGCATTTGATTTCATGGCAAACTTGAACATAAATTGTTTAATGTCATAGAAAGATGCTGACAAAACCTCAAAACCCCATACATCACTACCAGCCAATTTTTAGGGCTACAAAATGCAACTTCAATTACATCTAGATGCTTGCTAAAGCTTTCATTACATCAAACTATAGCCAATATTGTGGGTACACCACACCCCAGTTGTCCATGACATCATGAGTAAGGAATCTCCTTTACAATTTTACAACAAAGCAATCAACAACCCTTACAATGCAAATCAAACTCCCCCTTTCCAAATTCCAAATAGACAAAATGAAAAAAAAATTAAGGTTAAGGTTAGGGTTAAACCTACACATTCTATGTATCCATCCCACATGATGGCTGCAACATACACCTATCTAATTGCAAATGAAACCACACCAATTTGCAAATCAAAATGAGTAGCCCAAATGTGCTACTAGTTCACATCAAAAGACAAATGTTCCACACCAAAAGTTCAAATCTAGCATCCAGCGCATGATTATGGAACCATGTGTAAAAGCTAATAAAATTTTGTAACTTACAAATGCATCAAACTTAAACCTCATTTTGTAGTCTTTGTATAGTGTCAAAGATCTCCCCTTGACATATCTTTGTTGTTGCCGCAAAATCATAGACAAAAACATCACGCAATTGGTTAAACATAATCAAGTTATGGATTGCTTGCAATAGTGATAGAATGGTAGCAAGCCCTAGTAAAATCTACACATCACAAAGAAGCTCAAATTTGCTTTGGCTTTGTCATTGGTAGGACCATCGTGGGCCATATTCTTCATCAACAAAGTTCTATAATCTATGATCACACATTTGGCAAAAGACAACATAGATATCTAACAGGTTTTCATATTCTTCAAAATCTTTGCCCCAAAATGCATATTACAATGAACCAAAAAATGCACCAAAGAAGTCCATGTCTACATTGTTTTTGGTGTTGTCGTCACTTTTAAAATGAGGTTTCCAATGATAAATTAAGTTTTTGCAAGAACTATGGGTTGTACATTTTTTTTACTACATTAGAAAACACATTCAATGAAAACATTTGAATCAAACTCAAAAAATACATATTGAAAAGTACTTGTGAATTATGACATTCCAAAAAAATATTCAAATGGCCGTTTTCATGATAATGACATCCTTCATAAGAATTTTAGTCTCCATTTTGATCATACAACTTGTGGCAAAATACTATCAAACAAATAATTTAATAACCCAATATCTTTGAGTTCATTTACAATTATTTAAGGATTAAATAAGGATTGTGACTAAATTTAAAGCAGAAGTTTTAAAGTCCCCCCTAAACTGAAAAATGAACATATGGTTTTCTTTTTTTAATATGTTGTTTCTATGATAATATAGATCATATATGTGAGTCCCTTTTCTTTTTAAATTTAAAAATTCTAATTGAAGAAATATCATGTAGTTGGAAGGTCAGGAATTTTTACATTGTGACACAAAAAAAAACATTATAGTATGCATTTACCCATAAATGTTGCAAGCTTTGTAAATTCCAAATGCCTTTTAGGGATTTTGGAAAAATAATTATACAAGGTATGAAGTAATCCTTCAATTTTATTCACCATTTGCAAATGTGACAAAGTCTAAACCACAAAATTAATTCTACGAGCCATGTAATGAACCCCCATGAATGTGGAGTCCCACACATTGGAAATTTCCCAAATAACAACCAACTTAGTGCTTTGGAAATAGGAATTCCATCTGCAGTAAATGTTAGTAGCTTCTTACCAATCAAATATTTTGTTAGACCTTTTTCATGCATCAAGGCTTGCATGAGGATTTGAATGAGGTTATCAATGCTTGATCTTGCCACCTCATGTTCAAAGGAAAGAAGGATTGGTATCTGCAACCAATTCTGAACCATATAAGCATGAATAGAAAGCCAATTTTGATTGTTGATGGTACTAACTTCATCATAAGTAAGTGACATGAATTGAACTGCACCAACAACAAATTTGGTAACCTCCAAGACAATGCCATGCATGTGTTGAACCATAGCCTAGCCTATTGAATTAGTTCAATGCATTTTTGGGTTTTTTTCAAGACTCAAAAAATCAGACAACTCCTTGTGAGCCTTATACTCAAGCATTGGCCAACCATGCTTTAATGTGTAAAATAATGTGACAAAATTGAACCAATTTGTGTTTTTCACTAGCTAACCCAGTAATGACTTGCTAAAAAAACATTCCTTCCTTTTACAAGCACAAATAGCTATATTTTTTATATGCTTACAATCATTGATGATATACCATTCACCTTTATTCACCACTTTCATATTTCTTTTGACCTTCCTCCAACCAATGTGTTTCTAGAGTGAATCCCATTTTGGAACCAACAACTTATTTTTAAGCTCAACCTTTGAACATATTTTACACTTCACAAGGTGCACACAACCATCAACACCCTTTGCAACTCAGCCCAAAGTAGCTTGGCTACCCATGAAACTTGAAATTTCTTCTTTGACTCATAATCACATGTTTTGTTAACTTTTTGCTCCAAGACCTCTATTAAAACTTAAGGCGTTTTTACTGAATTAATGCCAGACTTGGATTATCTATAAGAGAATTTGAACATAAACAAATCACTAACAATCAATGACAATTTGCTTACCTTTTGAAGTAACAAACTCACATTTTGATTGAATTTCACCTCTATTATTAGAAGCCACATTAAAGTCAATAAGAAGGGTGCCATCATTAGGGCTACAAGAGGTGTAAAAACATTTGAATTTGAAATTTAGGGGCGGCTTAAAAGGAGGCATCTTCAAACAAATAGTCTAGACACATTGAAGTTCACATTAACTCCTCAATGTGATTTAAATAGAAGTTGCAAAAGAACATGATGAAACCGCAAAAGTAAACAATGCAATAGACAAATGCACAACGCACTCTACATAACCAAAATTCAACAAAAGAACCTTAATAGCAAGAGAAAAATCACCAAAGCAAAAAAACTACAACAACAAAACACTTACATAAGCATAAGAACCGCGAAAGCACAAAGAACTTACATTTGATTTGCAAATTGGAATGCTGCATAGTGCATATGTAAACCATACACAAAGGATTAACTCAGATACATACTTAAAATAAAAAGCAATGGAAAGAATCACGTCTATTGTACTGTGTCGATGTCAACCATTGAACTTCCAAGCTAGGCTTTCCAATCTTGAGATCTAGTGCCATTTGCAAATCCATCGCCATAAATCATGATTATTATTATGTTGTACTTCAAGCACTTACAAAAAATGAATGTTGCAATTGTTGTTTCGAGTCTCTCAAGCTCTACTAGGCGAATGTAGGGTTCCTTTTAGGGCAATTTGGCAACTAGCTGTTGCTACGCACTTGCTAGAAAGGTGAAAAGCTTCCAAGTTGTGTACATGTTTTGGCAACCTTTTAGGATGTCATGATGTTTTTAGGTGAAAAGTTACAGATTTCACCCTTGAAATCCAAGTTTACAGGTGGTCAGCCCTAAAGTTTTGGAGAAATTTGGCAATTTTTTGTCAAAAAAAAAGCACTGCTCAACATTTGAGAGAAACAAAGGTTTGGGATGAATTTGGGGTTGAAACTGAGGATCAGTTTAAGGATAACTCTAATGGGGTCGAAATTGGTGTGAGATAGCAGAACACAACAAAACTAAAAAAACATTAATTTAAAAAATGCTACCTAGTGAAACAAGCAAAACTGCCCAGAACTACACAGGGCGCCAAAGGACAAGCCCAGAGAGCTCCTTAAGGTATATGTGCTCTCTTCTATGATATAGACTTCCCATTTGAGGTACTGCTGTAGTACTGCAACAAACTACCAAATTATTGATTAAATCTCAAATCTTAACTTGGCAATCAGTGTTCTAATTCTGAAATTTTCAGTGCATAATGTTTATATGAAAAACAAAAAATCACTTTGTTGTTGTGAGACAGTCTAAGTTTGTCTGAACTGTCACACAACCTTTAATTTATTAAGGATTTGGCAGGTTTGAAGTTCAAACCCGACAGTTTTAAATGCTTCAGAAGTTAATTTTATAATAATTATTAAAATTTCGGCACAGATAATAAATAAAATTTCCAAAGATCCAGTAAAATAAGAAATAATTTTATTTCTGTCGAAACCGTTACTGTATTACAGTAGAAGTATATACAGAGAACTTTATTAAATCTGTGCTAAGCTAAAGCTGCAGTTTGTAGTTTAGCCACATGTACTAATTAAATAATAATAATTGACCCACTTCAAATTTTCTTCTCCCAGCACCAACTAACAATACAATTACATATAGTAAAGGATGTTGTGGTCGTTTTTCGTGAAACTTTTTTCATCCATCCATCCGTCCCGTCATCCATCCATGGATGGCATCATACAGAGAAGAAAACCTTGGCAGAAATAAATAACCTGCCCCTCTCTCTAGGAAAAGCATGCCCGGCCCGGGGGGGGGGGGGGGCACCCCCAAGATTTTGATATCAATATCAGCAACAAACCCAACATATATTTGCCGTCTCTGGTCTTTTCCCATGGTCAGCTGTATGTTGCTATCTCACGGGTCACAAGCAGTGCAAACATCAAAATTTTCAGCGGCCAGGGTCCCGGTG
The DNA here is from genome assembly GCA_963920785.1 of Sphagnum contortum. Taxonomy (NCBI): domain Eukaryota; kingdom Viridiplantae; phylum Streptophyta; class Sphagnopsida; order Sphagnales; family Sphagnaceae; genus Sphagnum; species Sphagnum contortum. The sequence continues at coordinate 743,397 of OY987277.1, read as the reverse complement.
GCTACATGTGGTATGTAGAGAGGTTTTGGAAATGTAGTTTGTAATTGTAATTTTGTAATATGTACCGTCAAATACACACACACCTGTGCATTATGCACGGGGTTCAAACTAGTACAATACAAGAAAAGCACAACAGGGCAGGCACTGGGCAGTATGTCCATAAATATTTTTCTCTCACTGCATTGTGTACTTTCTAGCAGCAGGTAAAATTATTAATCTATCCTGACCTGACCTTCACCCATGTCATGATTCATCCCCTCATCTCAGCTTGGCATGGTGAGTTAGTCAGAGAATATTTCTAAAGGCTTGCAGTTGCTTGGGACAATGCTACATTATTCAAACTCCTCTGACAGCATTGGCAATTGGAACACCCTAATGGCTTGAGTGTCATGTAGCACAAACCACTTCCGGTGTATCTTGTGTTGTTGGCCCAAGTGTGAACTGATTACCCAACTAATTTTTCCTTTCGAAACCATTTTTTGTAATTTAATTGAATTTTCAATGACAGAAAACTAATCGCATTTCTATATCTCCCATCCCACACCTTAGGTCCAATTTTTTTTCAAATCACCTTCATTAAATCCTGCTAAAGTAGAGACTTCCAACAATACCAAAGAGCATGTACAAATTCTCCTGTAATATTTAGTTTTGATTTAAGTGAATTTAGTGCAAAAATTGTTCAATATTCAATAACTTCCCCACCAAAGGTCAAAACATTATAATAAAATCTAGCACACCCTTACTCATCAAGAGCTTTTGAACAATACCAAGAGTGTGGCAAGAGCCCATGATTGAAGAGATCTCAACATCACAAACAAATTAGGATAAATAGGTCAGTGAGTGGAACACTTACAAAATCAAATGAGGTCAAATCTTCACACATTGTTGTATCTTTGCGTCTGGATACAAAGAAGTTTTGTAAAGTCCTGGTTGATGCAACTGTAAGGTTTAAATTCACCTTAAAATGAGGTGAAATTAAAAATGAGGAAAAATCCAGTTTGTGCATCCAATGACACAAAAATTGCTCAATTTGGTTAAGGAATGAGAAGAATATCGGAAAGTGTTCAGTGATGGGCAGTTTTACCTTTTCTTCATTCATATAGATAGTTTACTGGATGTCCTCTTGAGTGTTCATTCAGAGAACCATGAAATTCTGAGCACTTCACATGTAAACTTTGAAGGTCATATTGATATTCTAATTATCATGTGCATAAATAGGTTTAGAGAAAGAGATCTAATTAATTAAACATTCATGAAAAATTGTAAATGGTAAGTCATAATCTGTGGCTTATGGAGTAGAAAGATTGAAAGAGAATAATTTCAAAAGATTAGGATGTAAGTACCAGCTGCACATCTTGTTAAATAAAATAGCTTCCACCAGTGTCTGCATTGAGCTTTTCAAGTCTGATTTAGTTCTCTTGAGTTGTCTGCTACTGTGGTTTAGCATTAACTATTTCCAGAGTCAGTCAGATAAAAACTAAACATAATATTAAAATTAATAAACAAGATTTCATCACACTACCCCCAGGGCCACTACCCCACTAAATTTCAAGCAACAGCAAAAGTGAAATAAATCCTTTTTAATATTTGCATTGCCATCATAACATGGCATCGGGATTTCGTACACCAGTTCCTATAATTGTGGAGCTTAACAAAAGCTACTGCTGATCTGAAATCACATTCACAAAGCAGTGAAAATTCACAAGTAAACAATCACTCCTACAGGTACACAGTGGGTGCTTGTTGATTTCAGAATACCCTAAACCCCTAAAACCCTAAATACACCAGACTCCAGCATTGGAAACATGCAGCAGAGTATGTATGGTAGCACATCCAAAAAAAGATCAAAACACTTCATTGTTTCAAGAACATCAAAGTTACAAAAATGCCTGGCACTAAGTGGAGCACAACACAACCAACAGGTTCCAAACTGAGAAGTCCCATTGAAAAACTCATCATTCATTCATCCCGCCTGCATGATGGCCGTGCACAAGTGATCAAGTAGTTGGGAACCACAAGGCATCTAAGGCACAAGACATTGGGATTTGTAGAACTCCGTCTGAACCCAGGAGCATGCCTGCCAAATTACACTAGTTTGAGCATGAATTAAGACCCATACCTGGCCCCAATGACTTGGTACAAGGTAGTAATATCAACTAGCAAAGTGGTGGTTTCACTAGGTATGGATCACAAGCTGATTACATCTCAATGAAATTTTCTCAAAATTTCCAACATACCTCTGTTGAAATCAGAACACTTTTGGTCAATTTTGGGGGTTCTGATTGATAAGAAGTTTTACCACAATGATGCCATGTCAATAGTCTGGAGATGGGGGGCCACTAGCACTTAAGAAGAAGGAGCTCCTGAGATGTATCAGTTGCAACAGGGTCTGGCCCAGCAGCTGCACTCCAGCTTGACCTTCCAAGAGTGAACTCCAAATTGGGCATCTTTGGGATAATATTAGTGATATGGGAAGACACAAACTCAGAAAGAGCAAATGGACTAAATTGTAGATGGGGTTGCTTGTTATGATCAGGTGATGTTGTGGCCTGTGTCCACTCATGGCCTTCATCTTGATGGCCTGAGCTGGGTTGATGAGCAGCAGCAGTGTTTAGCTGTTCAGCAATGGTGAGCTCCAATCCTCCATTCAATTGCCTGGTGACACCCTTGTGAAAATTCCTGAATGACTGGTCAAGCCTGCATAGCAAACCAAAATCTGTTCAGAACTGAATAATATATTGGACAGAACAAGTTGCCTGCATGCCTAGATAGAGTTTACCAGATATTTTTTCACCAAAATTTTCCTGAATTTTCAGGCAAATTAGTGATCAATGAAGTCTGAAATAGCAGAAGAGAAGAAAGTAGCCTACTGAGAAGTAGTAGGAAGATGTGAGTTACTAAACCCTGAACCCTGAACCTGGGTTGGACTTTCTTGGGGAGATTTTCAACTGCAGAGAATTAATAAGAATGCTGTCAAACATGAGAACAGTAAACTAAATAACACTCTTAAATACCTGTCTGATGAACTAGTCCATAAGCTGTAAGACTCAGGCTGTGATGGCAGCTTCTTGGTTTTCATGGACAACAATGCTGCATGTGCATCAACCAGAGTTGGGTAGTAGTAACTATTTGCAGGCGAATCAGCTCTAATGAATGCAGCTGAAGGCATAGCAGTTGTAGACGAAATTTCAACACCACTGCTACTATTGCTTAAAGAAGAACGCTGAGAAGCAACAGCAGGCACTACACGAAACTCCACCAATTCGGAGCTGTCTCTCCCACTGATGACAACGTTGTCAGCAGCTGGATCCGAGTTGCATAAATATCCTTGTCCTACAGTTGTTCAGTACCAGGGATCACAAAAACAAACCAACCAATTGTTGATCACAATTAAGCACCCGATATTCATTCTCACATGAGCTTGGCATCAAAATGAAAAAAAAATTTCCTTAGGCCTTAGACTAAACAAGCAAGCACAATCCAAACTCTCACCACCTGCATGAGTAGTAGTAGTGAGTGGTAGTAGTACTGCACCAACCTGCTTCAAGAAGAGCTAAACCTGGTTTGTCAGTTGTTGTCTTCACTGTCCGATACATCTGGCAGCCCACTCATGAGCACCCAAATTCAGGCACATGAACTTATTGACATACTCAATATACGATAAAAGCAGCAAAAAATAAAAAACCAAACATGCACAAGAAACCTGAAGAAAAACAATCTGTGGGCAGTCTCCAGCACACATGAGAAGATCAACCTCCTAGCGAGCTATAAGCTGCAGCAAGTTAGTTAAGAAGAGCTTGCTGCTGTTGCTGGTGCAAATGGCGGCTGCTTCAAGACCAAGCTGCAGCTCATATCTGCAGCAGCTGGTGCAAATTTTATTTGAACACTCTAGTAGTCGAAGTACAACAACCACAAATTTAAAAGGAAAAAAAAGACTCAACAGTATTCACAAAAAATCAATCATCCGCTTGCTGCTGCTGCAGGTACTAGGTCCATACATTATCAAATTATATAGTGCATACCTGTAAGTGACTTTTGACATGAGCCAGAGTGAGGTCCTTTACATTCATCAGCTCCAGCACAGACTTGGGAGTTGCCCCTGCATTGCATAATTCATCACCTGATTTAGTGAGCAATCAGCTACTAAGTCCAGAATGCTTGGCAGACCCAGCAGAACAAGATCAAAAACAAGAAGTAAAAGAAGACAGCAAAACAAGAACAATAAAACGACAAGAACAAGAACAAGAAGGAGAAGAAGTAGAACAAGAACAAGACAGCAGAATAAGAACAAGAACAAAGACAAGGAGGAGAAGAGAGAGGGGATACTTACGTTGATGTCCGCCAAGGGACTCCACGGCATTTACGAAATGTTGGTGCAAGGTACTAGTCCAGCGCATCCTGGGGGCTCGCATGGATCGAAGCTTGGTGCAGGATGGAAATCTGGACATAAAGCGGCCGGAACGAAAAGATTTTGCTGCATCAGCAGCGCTGTTGTTAGTCGACGCAATATGATGATATCTGATGATATTCTCCGGCGAACATGGCGCTCGATCAGATGACTTGAACTCTAATGCACAAGGACTGACTAAGCACAAGTTAGTGGATGCAGCAAGACTAGTGCTCGACACGTTGCTGCTGTCACTGTCGCTGCTGCAGCTACCCGACCTCTGCGGCCGTTGCCAAAGACCGCGGAAACCTGCATGCACACGCTCGACGTGTGGCGGGCTGCGGGCCAACGACAGGGCACCAGGAGAAGACGAACTCGGCTGCTGCTGTTGCTGATTGCGAGAGTTCGGCGGGCTGATATGGAGCGACAAATCAGGTCCTGCTGGTGGTGGTGAGACGCAGATGTTGGTTTCCTGGCTTGGAATATTCGGATCAAGCTTGTTGAAGCTGGAGTATTGCATTGTAATTCGCGAGTTTTGTCCGGAGCTTCTTACGTGCTGGGAGCGCCCCGGGACGTTAAACTTCGTCTAGGCGTCGTTTAGAGACAGATCAAGACCAAACAAGAAGCTACGAACAAAAGGAATTCACAAGATTGGCTGTAGACTGATCTTGCTCACACCGGGGAACTGCATATCTCGATTTTCTGTCGACTTCCCTCTCGTCTTCCGCCGCAAACAGCAGGCGTCCACAACAGATGGTCGACGGCCGCCAGCAGCCGCTGCATCACGAGTCGTTGGGGCAGGTAAGGTACTGATCAGCCGCTGCAGGATGGAGGAAATGGCAGCAAAAGCACGGCGCGCGCCGGTCAGAAAGCAGAGGATAGCTTCAGGTCACCAATAGTGGAGCCTCGACGGCGGCATCGCTACAGGAAGATGCAGCAATGCATTCCTGTCTCGAATTTGAGCCCAATTGAGAGAAAAAAATCGAGCATAGGTACAGCCGGAAATCAGCTACTAACGTGTCGAAAACACAAGTCACCTGAAGAGAGAGAGCACAGACAAGCTGTGACTGGCAACGTATGCGGAAAACGAAACTCGGACTGCACCGCCACCAAAGACGACAACAGCAACGTGCTCACTAAGAGAGTTCCCAGCTTAAAACGATCGTCATGGGGCAGTATAACGCAGGCTGCAGATTGAAACACAAACCACCACCACTGGAAAGAACATGGACGCGGGAGCCGACACACGAAAGAACGTTTTCCGACAACAAAATCCAGCGCCGTCGCTGCCCTTCCGGCGGGTGCTGGCGCTGGCCACTAATTTTCTGGGAGCAGAACAGTAGCAGATTGAGAATATTCACAACGACAGTGGTATGCGTCGAAGACACGCAGATCAGTATAACGCAGAACAGGTCTGCACATGAAACTGCTGCACAACGGTAACGACGACGTGAGAAAGAAAAGGGAAAAGAAGAAGTTGGTCGTCCACGCGCATCGAGAAAACAAACGACGCGACCGGCATTGAGAAGGGCAAGACGGAGTCGATTCCAGAGACAGTACTCCGACGGCTGCAGCAAACTAGATTCACCACAACAAAAACAGCACTGAATACCGATGCGTACACGCGTTCAAGGCGCAGAGAGAGAGAAAAGCTCGAGAGTGCACACAGAGGAAAACAGGGACAACAGACAGGACCGGCGACGAAGACGCGAAAGGCAACGAGAGCTTGACTTGAAGAGGGACCGACCAAGAACGAGCGAGCGAGCGAGCTAGCGAGCAAGACAGAAGCTGCTGCTGCCCGTGACATGCGGACGCGGCGGCACATTTGGTGGCGCTGCCCGCGGAATCTGCCCGTACCGGGGACTCCTTGACCCGACCCGACCCGACCCGACCCGATGTACAATCCCCCTTTTTGTCTTTTTGCCTCTGGTTTTTTCTCTTTGAGAAGGGAATGCACAAAAAAGGAAGAGGACACGTTGAAGAAATAATTAATTCTGCAAAAAATTGGCATAAAAATCGTTGCATTATTTAAACCCTAATGAATAAACATGTTGATGCAAACCCTAAACCATGAGTTCATGATTGTTTTGCATAAAATTCATCACATAAAAGTAGTGGAAATATAAAATAAAGACTAAAGACCTCCTCTGAATTCTCTAGTTTATCTAAGCGAGAGCCTTGCTAAGCATAAAATCCCATTGGGCTTTTCAAAAAACAAAAAGCTTCACTCTTCTTACAAGCATTCCATTTTTGTAAATCCTGATGTTTTTTTTTCTCCTTGTGAAACCCACCAAGTATCATCATATCCTGGACAAAAATAAGAAACAAAAGGTTAGGTTGCTCTTACACAAGGCCTCATTAATTTGTATTAATTTGAAGAAGAATATAAACTGATGAGAGAAGAACGGCCCAGACCCATTTCCCCTTAATGTAGTAGGGTAATAGAATGTTAGGGCTTGCTTGGGAATTTTAAGGCTACATTCATCAATGGATGAATGAAATTTGGACACCAACAACAAGAGGAGTAATAAGGTAGCTGAACTATATTAGCAGTCATAATAAGGTAATGAAATTGATATACTTTTCTCACACTTGGGTTTGTGTGTCTTTTATTATTATTATTATTATTAGGGTTTTTAGTGTTGCGTCTCTAGACTCAAATTTCAAAAACTTGTTATTATGGTGTGTAAAGGACTCTTTTAGCCTTTTTTGTTTTTTGAGGAGAGTTGGCACACACTCCTGAAAAAATCTGGATAAATCAAGAATCTTTATCTTTTGGTCACCCTCTCCTTCACATTGAAAGAGTAGAAAGAGAAAAAGAAAAAAGAGAAAAGAAAAACACTCAACCCAATGTTAAAAATTAAATGTTCCTTGTTATTAGATGTTCTGTTAAATGTTGCTCTTTAATCTAATCTAGCACCGCAAAAATTGGAAATTCAAAGCCATCACACCAATTGGTACTGATCAAAGATATTTTCCCAAGTATTTATTATTTTTTTTGCACAAAAAAAAACTTGGGGAACATTTTTGGATAAATTTTTATTTATTTATTTTTATTTAACGCCAGTTGTGGGCCAGAGAGACCCATTAGGCGGATAAATGAGTTTTTCTAATGTTAAATTCAACTATTTTTGCTAATTTTTTTTGGAAATTTCTCGAATTTTTTTTCAGTATCACAAAAAATTGAAAAAGAAATCCCTGGTTTCTGCTGGAGTGTGCTTATACAGCAATAATTTATTAGGGACAGAGCAACTTGGTCAAGTTGTACCCTAAAGAAAATTAGAATCTAGTTGGGAGGCAGATGCATTTACTATAATTTATATGTCTAGAAATATAGGCTACCATCAAAGAAAAAAGTAGAGTTTGGCCAAAGTGAACCATGAAGGATGGATGGATGGATGACCAGTTCCCTGGCTAACCACCATGGTTGGCTCAGTTGCTAGTAGGTAGGTGGGTAGTAAGAAGAAGGCCCTAACCTATGTATAAACTTGATATTAACTCAGTTAAGGTTCATCCACAACGGAGTCATGACTACCTGGTAGTGATTTTCTAAGTGTAGTTTGAGGCCACATTCCTCATTCTAACTTTTGGTACATGAAGGGTGGTTGTTTTCAAAAAATGTAATGTTAGCTCTCATGGTTGCCTTTCTTTTTTTCTCTTTTTGCAAAAATCCATTGGGTACTACTATGAGAACAAAATTGCAAAATTAAAAATCCTATGGGTGTGTTTTTAAGGAAGATAGAACCCTTGGCAGCCTCAAACCTTTACTTACCCCATTAGCATGCATCTGGTGTACCATGCAAATGTATTCTTCTGAGTTTGTGGCTGAAAGCCCACCCGTGGTCGTCTAATATGGGTGACCAACCAATTATGATGGGCCCTGGTTTTTTCCTTTCAAGCAAAATGCTACTGGGTCCTTCACACTAGGTAAGGACCTAAAGCAAGACGGTTATGGGAATTTGGGTCCCATGTTTGGGTGTGTCACATTGTGCATGGCCTTGGCATTTACATGAAAAAAAAAAAGTATGTTAGGGCAAACGAAGAATTATGAGAAATTCAAATAATTCACCATGTCAAAATATAATCTTCAAAAAAAAAATCTCTAAAAGAAACCAAAATTCCTTCAACATATCATAATTCTATAAACTAATCTCAAGTTTCAACACAAGCCAAGATACCCATCTTTCAAAGATGCTCATATAAAATAAAAAAATAGACCTATTATTATTACCTACTAGGGGCCACTATAAATCCCTTAAGCTACTACTATACTCTATAATGAATCTAGACACGGTATCCTTGCCTTGGTAGGCAAGGCCAAACAAACACACAACTGCCACATACAAGATACAAAAGTACAAGAAGTATAAATAAAATAATAAAATAAATAATAAATAATTCAACTATTTTCTGTTTTCTATTTATTTATTTATTTATTTAGAAGATTCCACTTGGGAATTATAATATTCTCAAAATATTTCATGATTCTCTTTTTCCTTCATGCACAAAAAATTCTTTGAGAAAAAGTAACTTTTGAAATTTTCGGCATTTAAAAAAAATAAAAATTTATGGCCAAAGCCACCAAAGTACTTCCGTATTCACGGTGGTTAATACATGTCAAAAGACCCCCACAACATAAGAATAAGAATTAAAATGATGATAATAATAATAATAATAAAACCAAATAGTGGGAGTAGTAGCTGCTACAATTGGCCCGAACCATTTGAATCCCACAAATAATGTGTGAAAACAAAGGGAAGTAATTTTAGCATGGCATAATGGCGTAGGGGATCCACTACATTTTTTTTTTCAAAAATAAAATCAGTTCATATTAATTTTTTTAATTTTTTATTGCATCGGAGGGAAATTTTTTAATTAAAAAAATTGAAATTCCACAAATTTTTTAAAAAATTTGTAAAATAAATATAACATAGTGTGGCATGTGCCATTGGCACCACCGAGTGTGCTTGTTATTCAACTAATTGAATTTGAATTGTGATTAGTTATTGAATTTCAAATGATAAACATTACTCAAAATTCAATACCCTTACAGATAAGGTCTAAAAATTAGAAAATCACCTCCATAAAATCTTAGTTATGGAAAAACTTCCAAGAATACCAAAAACAGGCCCCAATTTCCCTAATTTTTTTTAATCTTTGGTTTTATTGAATTTTCAATGAAAAAATTGCTCAATATTCAATAACTTTTGCACCATAGGTCTACTACTAGACATTACAAAATCACCTCAAATGCACCAGTGCTCATAAAGGCCCTTTCAAGGGTACCAAGAGCATCTTGGTTTGGGAGATCTGAACATGACAAACAAAACAATCAACCTTTCTTAAGAGGGAGATTTGATATTACAATTAAAGCTGTTTATTTCATATATAAACAAGTTTAGATGTTTATGAATTTCCAAAAAAAAACTACAATTTCATTTATACCATGCCACATTCAACATTTTAGTGTCAAATATCTATTTTCTATTTTGAAGTGTAAATAAAAATAATTTAAAAAAACACACTATCGCAAAGAATATTCCAAAAAGATTCCCTAATTTCCCCTTCACCAAAAATTTGTTGGGTGGAAAAAATAGTACTATTAGAATTTTTTTTAAAAACAACAAGTTAACAACCCCATTGCACAATTAGGTAGCAAAATAATGTCCTCCAATGACACAAGAGGTACCAAGAAAATACAAATAGTGACTTCCTTAGCAGAATGGCAATCATGATGTGATTGCAAATATATATTATAAATAAATTATTATATTATATTATATCATTTTTATGTGAACTCAACTTCCATAGACCTGCAAGGATGGTCTATTACGACTGAAAATAAAAGACAAACATGTTCCTTGTTCCAAGGGATAGTGTTTGTTCCAATGGGGATGCAAACATGACTTTGGTTCCTATGGTATCTTCTTCTTCTTCTTTCGTTCTTTTCTTTTCTATCAGGTAATTCGGACATTCGTGTCACCATGTCAACCCCAGATTGTTAAGGCCCAAGAAACACTATCTCCAAGCATCCAAAAAACTTAACTTCCAAAGCATCAGCGCATGCACTTGGATGTGCGGTGTTGCGTTGTTGTTGTTGTTGTTGTTGCGCATCTTTTTCCTTTTATGGAGGAATATGACAAGTCCAAGTGTTGTGTTATCCCCCTTTCCCCCACACACCCGCTTTCCCATGAATACAAACCTATCCACTCTTTTTTTCCTTAATTGTTCCTTTTGGGTTTTGCCTCTTGGATATATAGATGACTTTTCTCAGCTTGTTTTTATTATATGTATGGGGCCTGCTCCCTTGGAATTGTTCATGGTGCACAACATCTTTTTGACATATTCTCCATAGAGAGTTTTCCACAAAATATGGCAAAGTTTTGGTATATGACTTTGTTGTTGTGTTTGCTGGGTACTGGGTATGTGGGATGTTGTTGTTATTCTCTGTTGTAACAGACTAAAACTCAGGACTTCACTCTTTTTTTAATACAAAATAACTGCTGACACCCAAGAGAGAGAGAGAGAGAGAACAGGACACAACTGCTGCTCTCATCATCAAATGATATGTGTTTGAATTTGGAATGTAGAGAGAAAGCAAGTCAAATGATTTGGATGGGAGGAGAGAGAGGGGGATGGTGTTAAAAGGGGGAATGAAATGGAATGGAATAAAATGAGTGATACTTAGTCAAACACTTCTGCTTCTCTAATTTTCTTCTGTTCTGATTTCTGACATGAAAACTGCATGATTGATTGTCTTCTACGTTCTCAAGTGAGCCCTGGGGCAGGGGGAGCAGGTTGGACCCCATTTGCATTAAAGACTGGTGGCCTAAAATAATAATGTTTGACGACGGGTGGAAGACTCATCACTTTGCATGACTCTTGTTTAATCTTTGACTGGTAATCAATAACAAGCACAACTCTAATGGCTAGTCCAGTCATCTGTCTCTCCTCCGGAGAACTTGCCGGGCAGATGTTTAAATCACTGAAGCCTCCTTAATCCTGCTGCCCCAGAATTGTCAGGCAGATGTTGAAGTCAGGGCTTTACCGATTAGCCCTTTGTTGGACTCTTTATTGCTGCAGAATTGGCTCAGCTTGTCGATTTTGTGGCCGGCATATTCTGCAGCATTCCCCTCACAGTCTCTCTAGTATTCCAACCGCATTCGTTGCCTCTTAACACCAAAGAGCAGGCTACACACAGCCCCCATTCTGCCATGTAAATGTGCCTGGGCAAGTCCATTACAGCAAGCCTGGGGTACGAGTGCTACTAGAAAATCTATCAATAGACGGTGGAATTTGTCAGGTGCGCATACCACATGCTTGCTGTAATGGGCTCACCCAGGGCATGCTTACTTGACAGATTTCGCCATCTACATCCCCACTGTCTAGTGGGTTTAAATTAGTGAAGGGTCCTTAATGCTGCTGCTCAGGTACCATGTGGGTTAGGGAGTATGTTCATAGGAAGATCATTATAAACTTTAAAAGCAACCCACATGAGGATAATGTCTTATAATGTTTTCTATGATGGGTTTGAGTGTTGTTCTGACTTTCTTATGTCTTCTGGACAGATAAGTGATGATTTGTAAAATTTACAACTTAGAACTTTGGTGTCCTCCTGAGGGTTGTTGTTGTTGTTGTTCCTCTTCTTCTTCCCTTTCAAGAAATTATAGCAACCAACCTGGAAATTATTTTGCATGTGGATGTGTCATTGTTGTGCCCCCATGATTGACAAGCATCAAGTAGTTTGTTAATATTACTGCATCCATAGCTGCTGTAGAATGAAAGTGTTCTGCTTCATTGTTAATTGGCTAGTCCATTACCAATGTAATTTAAGGGTAGAAAAATCAAATTTCTATGAGCAAAAAGCTGATATAATTAAAGCCTTTAGTAAGGTGGTGGAAAACAGCATACCCAAAGAGATAAGATAGACAAACACCAAAACCCAAGAAAAGAACTAAGGCTGCAAGTATATGTAAATATCATTATAAATGTATTATATAGGCTAATTCCATTGTTTCATCAGAAATTCTCCAAAACTTATCTACAGCACTAGGGTTTTTTCTTTTTCTTTTCAATAATATTTTTTTGGTTTGTTTTTTGGTTTTCTAAGTGACTAAAGTGATCATCACCCATGGGCTAGGTGGGTCAAGGTCCCTTTAGTCACTGAAAAGAAGGTGGTAAAGGTGTGAGCGGGTTGAGGTTGTGGAGCTCTAGTCTTTCTGATATGTTCTGGACAGTTAAAAGGCCTGACATCATGTATTCAAGGTCTAATTCATTTATGGAGCCATGCATCAATCTCCTGCACCAAGTTGTTGGCTTACAGCACCCCGTACAATATGAAGAAGTAGCAAAAGAGGAATGAGTATCATGACAATACAAGTACATTAATGTCGGGAGAAAGGGGCGGGAGGGGATGAAGGTAGTGTTTATTAAACGTGAATTTTAAGATTTTTTTCTTTAAAAAAATGGGGCAGGGTTGTTCTACCACTTTTGGGTTTGTAAATTGAGCCAAAATCGTGAACGTTCAACAGTTCTTGATGTGATAGGAGCCACGTTTTGAGGAGTTGATCCATCGTAGTCACCTTCACAAAGGTGCTTGGCTGTTGGATGCCAAGGTTCAATTGCCATGTTGAAGGTGTCATATCAATCCTCCTCACTATGTGTATCCATTACTCTTTTGCATTGCTACCTCCAAAATCCTTCCTTCATTATTATTGATCTTTATGAATGCTGTGTTTTTGCCAACCTTCATTACTTTTTTATTGTTGCTGCTTTGATCCCCATTACAACTTGACAGTTGCAAGTTGTTTGCTTCAGTCTCAAAAGCTCCAATGGCCAATCGCCACTTTCAAGTTTGTTATGTGTAATCAAAGTGATGGTCAGAAACATCAATTATGAGAGTTCCACCCCTTCCCACATTGCTTATAAAGCTTGCAATTGTGACTTTGGAGCTTCATGAGCTTCATTCTGGCATTTTAGCTTACGCATTCTTTGCTTTGAAATTTGTATCAACTATGCACAATATTTTTCTTTGCATTAAGGTCTTGTTGTGCTGCTTGCAAATATTTTGTGTGTTTGTGTTTAAGGTTCACAACTTCAATGTTGTGGGTTTAAAGGCCTTGGGGTTTTAGTGATTCAAAGTTGGTTCCATACACTCTAAACAATGATGCCTCTCAATGCTATTTTCCTCACCTCCTTTTGGTGTTGGGTGTGTGCTTTAATGTTAGGTGAACATGTTGGCAATGCATCCACTTGAGACGATGGCTTATCTACACTTTCACCTTCATCAACAAAATTTCTTGAACCAAACTTAAGTAAAGGATTGTTGTAAGCATTAGACATCATATGTAATGGCAAATATCCTCTATCAAAGGGAATTATAAGAGCATCAACTTTTGGCATCTTTGAAGATGATTCAATCTTAGTAGTTAATTGCATAGTTTAGATTCTTTTGCCACTAAAAATTTGGAAGGAATGAGAACTCATTTGGGTGTTCTAGGATGTTTGGGATATTACGCTTCCCTAGGCTAAAATAGTTATGATTAGTCCTAAGAGTGACATGATGCAAATGAAATGTCAAACTTGCAATGAAATACATAAGAGAAAAAAGTTCTTAATTATTCTTAAATTTGGGAAATTACAAAAATACATAGCTCATCACAAATCAACAATTGCATGTTTAAACTTTAGTTGTCAATTAGTATTACACGAACTCCACTAATCAACATGTGAAAAATGAATGGCAATTTGTTTCTTTCCATGGGTGAATTTCTATGGTTTAGCAAGTTGCAAATGGGACCATGTAAAGCAAGGGCAAACCTGGCCCAAGGTGGTACCATCACCTTAAGGAATGGTTAAAAAATTAAAATTGGCCCAATAATTTCCATGCCCTTACCCTTAATTTTTTTTTAATTATTGGATTTTTTACATGTTTATCCATTGCATGCACAAATATATGGCCTTAAATTTTTATTGGAATAAAAAAAAGTGAAAATAATATACATTTGTATCTTTAATTATCCTAATTCTTGTAAGAATCTCTTATAATTTATAAATTCATAACTAAATTATACCAAATCAATAAATTATTTAATAAAATTAAATAGGATACCTTCTTTAACTATAGAAAAATCTCAAAACATGTTTCAAACTTGTGTTGCTCACCAAAACATTCAAGGAAAAGAAGCATTGGTACATTTTTTGAATTTTTTCTAATTGCAATGATTAGAAACATCAAAATATAAAATAGTTTTGATATCATTAAGTTTCAAGATCTATATAACCTAATAAATGTAGTCACAAAAAAATTAATGAAAATCATTACTTAATTGTTTCTTATTTGTTTCTAAGATTTGATGAATTTATGAAAGTGTGATAATCTTATTGGTACCACCAAAGGATGGGCTTGTCCATATGAGAGGAAATTCACACATTTAGTTTGTCATGATATTCCATTTGTTCAAAGAGTGTTGAACAACTCTTTCAAAAGGCCTAATTCATCTTTGTTTCTTGCACCAAATTATTACCATCAATAATCAATTGTGGACTTTTGTTCATGCAAATGTTATGGAAGTGTGGAGATGGACTTTGATCATTTTAACATAGTAACAAGTTGTTGAAGGTTCCAACACTAACAATTTGACATTGGTAATTGTTGATTTATTCCTTATGTACATGGTGGTGTTTTAAAGTTTGCTTTGGTTTCAAAATTGATTTGTTTTGGAGCAAAAGGTGTGATGACCTTCTAGGGTTTGAATAATGATATATTATAGTGCAGGTGTGTATTGTGTTACACACTAAACCAACTTAGTTTTGTCAACTTTGTTTCAATTATCCTTTGTTGCAAAATTCAAGTCGTTCCTAAGGTTAATTGACAATTATTATTCACATAACCCTAAGTGGTTTTTGGAAAATTCTGAATTGGTCAAATTCCTAGAATAAAAGGTGTTTAAGATTTCGCGAAATGCTAAAACAAGTTAAATTTCAATGATGTTTCCAAAAACGTGAACATTAACAAAGTACAAGTTGTTAATTAAGCACATGTTTGTTGAAAAGGTAGTCAACGCCATGGCAAAAGCCAACTTCGACCTTTCATGTGATGTCAAGACTTTTATAGGTTTGATTTGTATCCTACCTCTAATTGAATGCATACAATCTAAATTTTCCAAGTTCGCTCAAGCTTGCAATATTTTCATTTACTATTTTGATGATGTAATCAAACCTTTTAAAGCGGGTATATAGATTGATCCAATTACAAATTATGGGGATGTAGATTGAATATTTCAAACCTTCTTGTTATAGTGGGTCACACCTATGATCCCTAGGTGTAAACACTAAAACATGATCCATAGTGACCTCCTTTTGTGCTTTGGTTAGAAAATAGTGGGTGACTTAATGAAATGGAAGTGCTAAAATATGATTGGTTACAAAAGGAGAATATATCCATGATTTAAAAATTCACACACAAAATACTTTAATTCTTATGACTTCACAAAAGTTACATTTTATTGTTAAAAAATTATGCATAATAATATTGTTCATGATCAAGTCATTTTCAAAGCATTTGAAACCACTTGGAAATGAGATTAAATATTGAAATCACTAATTACATTGTTTTAAAATCGTTTTGAACATTTTATATTCATTGGACTCATTTCAAACTTCAAATGTTCCCGTGATAGATTTAGAAATATTGTTGTATGAGTACACTAATCAATATTAATGTAAATTAACACTTACAAACATGTAAAATTAAGCATTGGTTACACCTAAGGTGGGTCGTGGTTTTTTGTGTGCACCCTTTTACATATGGGTTAAATTTATGAACCCAATAATAATGTGGAGTATGTGGGATTTCATTTTTTTCCACACATATACATAGTTCATACATGGGACTTGCTAATTGGGTCTATGTGTTATGTTTCCAAACTTGATTAATTGAGTGTAATTGAAATCGTGATACAATATTACACTATTGTTATTTTGGCTTTGTTTAAGAACTTGCCTGCAAACTCATAAAGCTCAAGACATCATGAATGCCATTAATTGGGGTGATTTTGGGTGTAACTTGAAATGGAACAAAAAAAGTTTGGTACGTCTTTCAATTTTGAAAGTATTTAATACATTGATTACAAATGTCACCTTTGGTTGAAAGCCAATTGCTAATCCATGATTTTCTTTTGATAAATTACTTTGAGAAGTTTGGGAAACATATAGGTTTGAAACAAGTTTTCATCACACCTTTGATTGATGAAGCATTGTTGGTGTAATAATTGTATTTTTTCAAATTTATTATGCTCGTAGCTAACTACAATGTAACCATCAAGCCTCCATTGGGTTGTAATCCTTACATTAAAATTTGATGCAAATTGGCTTGCACTCAATTTCTTTTCAATTGGCTATTTAAATTGTTGAAATGGATTGAGTCTTCAATGGCCATGGTTATGGGTATTAGCATAGAAGATGAAAATTGCTTGTGAAATTTGGGTTTCATGGAAAGTAGGTATGATTAAAGTTTACCATTTGAAACACAAAAATGACTTCTAGGACTTCCCAAACTTACATTTTCTATCACAAAACCTATGACTTGTTTTAGATTTCCTCATTCTATTTCATGTTTTATCAACCAATTTTTTTTTTAAATTTCATTTTTTGAAACCTTTTACATTGCAATTGTTCTTATCATCATTGAGTGGTTTATACACATTATACCTTTTTCTGCTTTAAATTTGAGAAAAATATATACATGCATGATGAGTCCATGAAGTATTTTCACTAGAGTACCAAAGTTTTAAATTGTTTTTCAATGACTTGTCAAAAATTAGTCTTATTACTTCATAAAATTCTATCATGTATTTGCCCATTCATGCTAATTGTTATTTGGTGTGATTGAACAAGTATTTCTACCTTCTAGTTATGCTCAAATATTTTTCATCTATCCATTCGTTATGAACAAGACCTTTAAGCCACCTCTAATTGTTATGAATATCATCCATGGCTATAAGTGATCATAACACCAAAGCCCATTATTCTTGTTTTTTAATTGTTGGCATTTGTAAACTTTTAGTGCCATGTTCCAAATTGAATGACTTCAACTCAAATCTATTGCCTCAAATCCATGTTTACTAGGGGCTACCAACAACTATATCAATAATTTGCATGCCTTTTTCTTTTAATTCCAAGTTTATTTTTTCAATGTATCATATTGATGCATATAGGATTAGCTTTGTGTCATCTTTGAGTTCATAGATATAGTTGCTAGTTGTTCACCCAAAATTCCTCATCGTATTCTTGTTTCCTAATGGATGTTCTATTATTGCCTCAAATTGTGCAAGTCCATTGACCTAAAGTAATAATCTTCTTGTTCAATGATGTTTACCAAATTTAGCAATTGTCCTGGCTCTTGATCCCTCGTTGATTACATTCACACTTATCTTTTTCTCTTCTTCCATTATTTCAATCACCTTGATTAAAGCATCTAAATCTTCATCACTACCTTGAACTTATTCCAATGGATTTCAACTTGATATATCCATTTCAACACATTTTTTATGGTGTAGTTATTCCTTAGAACATGAATTACTACCTTGGACTTATCTCTTCACCACTACCAAAGTGGCCAAGAAATTTCATTTCCCATGACCCAAAAGAACACTATGATGGCTGAATCTTAAGGTTTTTAGTGTCTCAAGTTCATAATTGCACTAACAAACTTGAGACACCCAAAGGTAAACCCTAAGCCCACAGAACTCGGAATCTTTCAATGAGGTTTAGCTTCCATCAATAGGATTAAAATGTCCAAAACCAATCTCCCTCCACCAATCTTCAATGACCAGCAAACAGATCTTCTATCATGGCGATGAATACAGAGAACTATTCAATGCCAATAGTTTGATACCCATGATTGAAAAACATTGGGCAGTAACATCAAATCCCACTTGAAAAAATACCTGTAGAATTCAAGTCCAGCAATGCAGTCATGACATTGCCATAGCAATTTTTGATCTGAAATCTCCCCTTAAATATACACCCTGAGAAGTTCTGTTGCCTGTGGAGGTTGGAAATGGGTAAACAGCAAAGACACCGATTAGTGCAATCTTGTCAACTCCTCTATTTGGGTGCAAAGATTTTCTACTGAAACATCCAGAGAATTTGCAACATTCTCCATGTTTTGTCGACCAAGATCAAGGAATGATTCAATGAGATCTCCATCCAAGAAGTTGTGAGCATTCATGGTTTTTTGGTGATTGTGAAAAGAGCGCCACCGTTCATGTCCAAAGCCACCCACTCCCTTGATAACTTTGACAAGGAGTTGCTGAAGTTTCTGCAAGAAGAGAAATTGCTCATTGGGTAATGATGCAATTAAGCCAATCACTCCATTCACCGTGCCAAAGACCACTGTTGGGACTTGGTTTCCCTCACCATCTGGCAGCTGAATTATGAGTGATCCATGCCTGAATCGATTCACAAGTTCACCAAGATGGTAGCGGCCAACCACTTGAAGACCACCACCCCTGTCATCATCTGTGGTGGGAGCATGATCTTCACTCTTTCTCAATGTGAAAAGGTTGTAGCAATTTTCTGCACCTAAATACATCCCATCTTCAAGGATTTCGACTGCTGTCATCCAATTTGTGTTGCAGTCATGAGCCTGCTCCTCTATCACACCCTGCCCAGGCTGCATCAACACATTGCTTACAAAATTAAGAACAGTTCAGGAGAACAAAATTTCAGCACTCGGTTGATCCTCACTATGAGCACCCAAGAGGGAAAATTTGCACTCTCAGTTTTTTAGTTGCAAAAGTAAAGAGAATATACAGTAGTAGTTCAAAACATACGCTTCGGCAATTCTAGAAAAATTCTCATAGCAGCACAAAACTGATACTGGGGACTATTATGGGTGTTTTGCATGACAAGCAGAAATGAAGTAGATGGAAAGTGCAAAAACCTTAAATGTAAGCAGAGACATTGATTTCATCAGATCTCCAACCACAATGAAGTCACCACGCAATTGCATGTAGAGAGCCAACATATTAAGCGGATGATGCAACACAAATTGCAACTCCCAAAAGTTGTTTTCAATAATCCTCCACTTGTACAGCTGAAGTTCATGGTTGACACCCGCCAACAACATTCCATGCACCTCATTCAGGTTGTAGACTGCCCCATTGATATCCTTTTCAACAACTAGCTGGAGCTTGCCATCCTCAACCATGAAGACCAATATACTTCCCTGTTTGTTTGTTTGTTTGAGCCACAAAAGTTCTGATTAGTTTTTCATAATCAGCATTGAGCATTTTCATACACAACAAATTGTATGAAAAACTTCCAAATGGGTATTGGGTAAACCTTGCTAGGCTCGCTGTCTTCAGGAAGAACGAAGGCTGTCCCCACGCAGTAGTATACATTGAAATCACAAGAGAAAGAGCATGAAATGATGGAGCAGGCTTCTTCATAAGACCTCAGCTCGTAAGATGACATGATTTCAAAAGTCTGGTCCGAGATCAAGTGCACATAATGAATTTCCATATCACTGCTACAAGAATATTTGGCCGAGCAGATTGCAAATGTGTGAGACTTTTCTTGGTGGCTGATGCGGCGTGGCTGCTCACCAAGAGGAACAGTTCGGATGTGAAGCTTTTGAATGTCATCAAATTTTCCAATTGTAAGCTCTCCTTTCTTGCAGATTGCCAAGCTACAACACCCCCACCCAGCACACCACACGTACATTGTTTCTGAGACATGGAAGAAGTTCATTCTGTGTCTCTCCTAACTCTCAAACCAGATTTTATGTGCAACTCTGAAGACATGCAAAAGGAAGAACCTAGTTTGGAAGTTATGGACATGTTCAAACCTCTCAGGAAATGAGGAGGAATTGAAGGGGCAGATGTGATTCACTTCTTTCAGATTCACATTGCTATAAACAAGCTTTTTGTTACTGCTGTGGATCACAGTGGATCGATCAGATGCTGCAAACACATGCATGCCTTTCTCAGTCCAAAATGTCTGAAGCATAATCGGTTGTGTACCCAGTGAGATCTTCTTCCGGTCTGACAATGCTCCAGTACTGATGTCAAGCTTGTAATTGAAGAGATGTCCGTCTCCCAGTGCACACAGCAAATAAGCAATCTGAGAACAACAAGCTACCTGCAGATCAGTAGTGTACTTCACAATATACCACTTTCGGTTCTGGAAAAATTAGTCCTTGCAATGCAGGAACATTGTGGTGGGCAAAATCTTGCTTGTGATGATTGTGAAGAAGTTGCACACGAGGGAGGATGAGGCAGCTCAGAAGTTAGTTACCCCTTCAAATGAACAGAAAAGGACTGAACGTGGAATGATTTCTCCTCCCAGGCTCTCCTTAGCTACCAATGTCAGTGACGGAAGAGCATAAACATGGATGCTGACATCAGTCCACACGCCCACAGCTACTAGGTTGCTGCCTATACGATTCTTGCCAATTGGGTTGATGTCCAAGCAAGCAATCTCATAGTCCAGCTTAGTGCGTTTTGTCTCCATTAACAAGCCTCGCCCTATTTCAAAGTAGATCAAATTCCCACCTCCACTTGCAACCAGGATCTGCATGAAAAGCTCAAGCTCAGGATTAAGTCAATTGACCAAAACAGCTGTAGCAACTGTTTGATTCTTCTCAGCCATGATCATTGTGATGGAAGATTCTTCACTTGTGGATGCAGCAAGAGGTAACATAAGAACATGGGTTGTGATTCTATTACTACCCATACTACAGACAAGATTCAAATACAAAAGAGTATTTCTTCATTTTCCAGCTCACAGACCTTCCAAGAGGAAATAAAGTAGTACCTGAGAAGAATTTGCTGTGGCAACATTGATGGAGACCAATGGATCAGGAACTATCCACTCAGTTAAGTGCCTTCGTGTATTGGCATCTACCAGGCGGATTGAGCCTGCAGTGATCTAACAAAAAGGAAAAGAGAACAGATCAAACATC
Source organism: Sphagnum contortum (assembly GCA_963920785.1). Classification (NCBI taxonomy): domain Eukaryota; kingdom Viridiplantae; phylum Streptophyta; class Sphagnopsida; order Sphagnales; family Sphagnaceae; genus Sphagnum; species Sphagnum contortum. The sequence goes on along the minus strand of OY987277.1, from coordinate 722,041 downwards.
TATATTATGAGAAATCTTCAAAAGAGAACCTTGACGATGATTGATCAGTCAAGGAGTGATCCATAAAGAAATTTGTGTACCTGTACAAGTTGCTCATGGATTGCAGTGCAACAGAAAAGAGTCTCAGCTTTTGAATCAAATCCGTCAATCTTGGTCTCTTCTAGTTCATCATCAGCATTTATAGCCAGTATCCTGGTCTCTGTGATGAAGCTCACAACAAGAAAGCTATCAAACTTGTCATGTGATGATGCTTGCAAGGACCAAATGCCTTTCATCCCTTGCAATTCCACTGAAGCCTGCGCAAGACAAAACTCAAAAAGCATAAGAGCTAAACAAGACCTTGGAGTATATTCAAGGAAAGGGAAAAAAAATTCATAATAACATGGTGTGACCACTGGCTGCAAAATCCCAGTTAAACCAGCAATTCAAAGAGAAGTGTACACAGACAACCTGCTCATGGATGGCAATACCATTCCGCACAATGCGGAGGGAGCCATCTTTAAAGGCACCTGAGCAGGTGATGACTTGTGCTTGACCTTGATGTTCCAGGTCAACAACACACATATCAATGATAGGTGCCAGGTTCAGAAAGGTCTCCAAAACCTCCACATGTGAGCCTTTGCTATCTGCCTGAGGCTTAAGCTTGATCAGCTGCACAGTCAGTCACTGACAAAATTGTGAGATCAAATTCAATTCATCTGCCCTCAACCCAAAAGAGTTAATCTGATGAGGAGGAAAACCTTTTTTGTTCAACCAAAATCAGTTGGACTTTGGAGTTTGAGTCTTGGGTCTCATGAAGTTTGTTAAACTCTGAGTTCCTCACATCTGCATTCCATTGTACTTCAATCAAAGAAATCAAGCTTTATACAGCAATTTTCAAATACCTGGGAATCACCACAGCTTGAGCCAACATAGACAACATCATTGCCAAGGTATGTCAGAGTAGATGCTGCTGATGTCTCTCCAAGAAACTCAAGCTCTAAGCAGAAGACACTGCAGGAAAAAAACCCCATCAATCAATCAATCAATGATGGGCTAGCTATTGGATAATTTAAGTACCAACAGCTCTAAGAGCAGCTCTAGTGGTGCTCAGTGTGTGACCCTACGAAAATATTTCTCACATCCAAGTTTAGTTATTTACTTTCTTCCAACCCCACCCATAAAACTAAAACTAGGCCTGCAAATAGGTGGGAGACTACTACCATACCTAAGACTCATGTTCAGCAAATCTTACCAAAATAATTAATATTTTGAAAAAGGAGGTCTGGCAGTCCCAATCTGAATATTTCAGAATTTCAACAATAGTCTCTAAATATGCTAAGTCCACTAGTAAGTTTCAAAATTATCGTGTGTTTTGAACTGGGTTCAATTCTTTAGAATTTCAGCAATTTGCTCTTGGTTTTTTCTTTTTTTTTGACTAGCCCCCTTAGGAAATAATTAGTGTCAAACATGAGTCATAGGTACAGCAATAGCAAACCACCACCTGGACCAATCATTATGATTGGCTGATCAGAGACAGGGAGGAGCAGCAGTCAGATCATATTTATTACACTCTTCTCTGGCAGGTGTTAGGATTTGCTGTGTCTTAACCAGCTTCAGCAAATTGTGCAAAAATGCTGGCCAAAAGCTGAGCCAAACCAGCATGTTTTGACTTTTCTTCAACAAATTTTAATTTGCAGCATGACATACTCAGCACCAGTGGAGTCGCTCAAAGCAAGATTTGCTGCATACTCACTACTTCTTACCTGTCTCTAACATGTGTCAGGATAAGACAATAGAGAATGCCATCGTAGTCAGAGAGGAGGTAACGTGAGCCATGTGCACCCATCATCCCATAAGCCTTTGTGATTGACTGTTTACAGCTTCACCAAACCCAAGTGTGAGTGACATCAGAATCAAACAAGACATATGTGTACATGTTTTGAATATGGGACCCAGATTTATCTGCAACCAGGTGGTCGGTTAATGAGAAGCAGCTCCACAAACTCTCCACATTGGGCTTGCACTTAATACCTATGTTCTCATTGCTATTCAAGAGTCCCAAGAGAGGCAAACCCTTTACCAGTTGGATTGGGATCCCCACAAAGGCAGCAGAAGCATTGCAATAGCATATAGTTTGCTCCCCGATAATGATGACCCCACCTAGTGGCAGTGGAATGGGAATCAGCAAGCCCGCACCATTGTCCAAGTTGTTTTGAAACCAAGTACCCTCTATGAACTCCTCCACCTGCACCTCATAAGTCTTCAAATGACGTGTGTCCTTGTTATCCTGCAGTTCCAGAAAACAAAGACATTAGTTCCCAAAATGTTGCAGCACTATGGTGAATTAGAAAGATCTGAAGGTGATGAGAGACCACCCAGTGTGCTTGTTGCTCATAACCATATACAAATTCATCCCTACTAACCACTTCTTTGACACATAAACCCTGGACTCTGCTCAGAAAAAATTGCAATAGAAACTTTACAGATTCTCATCATGTATTCAGGGTTGTTTTTCCCTTCAATATTGTGAAGTAGGTGGACTGGTCATCATGCACAAGGGGAATGAACCCAGTCTGGCTAGAGGTCAGGCATGAAAGTAGAATTTTTTCAGAATCCAGCTTTGTGCTGGTTACCTCCAAGATGAACTCAGTGTCTAAATCTGGCGACTTCTGACTGTTTTTTCTCAAAATATGGCAACTTTTGCAACAACATTTCCAAAAAACCCCTTTGTACAATATGCACATGATTTTTTTTGTCACCATGGTGTGAACCATTGCCAAAAGAAAAAACACTGCATGTATTTTACAAGCACACACCTTGTAAAGGAGTGCAATAGTTGGTTTGGAACATCCATAAAGGAATTTGATGTCCAGCACCTGCCGCTCCTTCAGACTACAGTCACAGACATTCACAAAAAGTATCAAACACTTGGGTACTTGTAAATAAGAATCAAACACTCAGGTCCCTGTGGATCTTGAGAGACATGTGAGTGCTACTACCTGATATTGGAAGCTTCTTTAAGCTGTCCTTTACTGCCAATTGGAATGACCTGTGAGACATCAAACTGACTGTTTAGTACTGGGATACTTTGAAGTGTATGGTGAAGTGAAGTCCTCATCAGGAAAGCCATTCATGAAAGCCAATGCCTCTAGAGTGATGATGTGTTCAAGGATACCCATACCTTGAATTTTCCATCATAAGAGTGAAGCCCAATCAGCCTGCAATCTGGATCTATAATACCATTCTGCTCCAAATGAGAATGCTGTCAGAAACAGAAACTTCTACTACAGAATTCCATCTAGTACCAATGCCACCAAGTATCTCTCTCTTTCTCTGTTTTTGGTGCCAATCTCCCAAATCCTAAACCCAATCTCTCTTTGGTGACTCAACCCTCGAGCAAGAAAGGGGTTCATGCCACTGTAAGCAAAAGGTTCTGGAGTAATTAAACAATTTGATGGATATGCCTACTGTTTCACCTGCTCATTATCTGGAGGTTGGTGACATTCATTTGCCAAATCTCCTACTGCTCTGCACACCAAGAAACGCTTCTCAGAGAATGCAACAATGGAGCGCTCATCTGAATTTTTAGTCATAGACATTAGACATAACACATTTTGAGTTTTGCTCACAAAAAGTCTGAGACCAGATCAAACGTCCCTCATACATGGCAGTCATGCCTAGAGCTGTCATGACTCGGACCCAGGGAACTTCATCAGGTCCTGACCATTACTAGATGTTCTAGATAAGCTCCATCCAGGAATAATAATAGATTAGTTCCCATGTACTTACAGTGTAACAAGTGCTCCAGCTTCAGCATCCCATTGTAGAACGCAGAAATCGCCTCTCTCAAATGCCAGAAAAAGAAGCTCCTTTGACTCCCCCTGAAAAAAATACTCCATCAAAATAATGTTGACATGATTTGAAACTTGGGGGAAAATTATAGCAACAAATAACTGAGTGGAGAATCTGACTGCAACAGGAATGAATCTTGATGATTTTTAAACTGTCTTTCAGAACCCCCCCCCCTCAAGGTTATCATCATGACTGAAAGCCATGTGTCATTTTATGGCTGATCATGGGAGAAACACTTACAGGGGAGTGGAAAAGCTCAAGAGTGGCTATACGCCCATAGACTGGAACATCAAGCATCAGCTGCAATTCTCAGACACCCACAATGCCAACTAAGTTTTTGCAAAGAACAAATGCACTAGGGTCTTCAACCTCTTCAAGGTGAATGGAAAAGAACTGAGATTGAACAAAAACAACATAGCATCACAGGATCATGAATAGCGTGAGCAACTTCTTTTGTACACAAAATCTGTCTAACTCTCTGACTTGGCTCTAGATGGGTCATCTGTCAACTGGTCAAAATGCGTAACTTTCTTCTTTGATTTTCCATTCCCAAGTTTTTTCCTTTGTCACTTTCTCCCTTTCTTTCCTCCTCTCTTTTTCTTTTTTCACTGTTCCATAAATTGTTTACCTGCAGTCCCAAAGCAGTGAGCAGATGAATCTCCAAGCGGGTGCATTTCCTGCAGCCAAAAAAAAGGACAGATAGATCTGAGCATCATCATTGTCATCATCATCATCCATCTCCCCTCATGAACAACAGACTCCAGTTCCTCCACACATCAGAAAAGGCATTCACATCAGGAAAAAATAAAATACAGATACCCTAAATTCCTCCTCCTAATAGGACCAAAACATACCCAATGATGAGGTTAAGGTCCAGGGGATTGGTGAAGCTCCCCGCACAAGAGTGTGTCACATTGGTGGGTTTGTGAGCAGTGACCACATAATTCCAACCCCCCATCTTTCTCTCTGTGCACATAGCCCACCAGCACCACTACCACAACAGCTGCAACAGAAGCAGCAGCTTCCCTCCTACTCCAACCCAATTGTGGGTGCTACAGCAGCAGGAGCAGCAGGAGCAGCAGAGCTCCAACAACAACAACATGCATCCCTCATATTCCTCAGCTAAAAAAAACACAGAAAAGAACCCAAAAAAAGCAGAGCTCTCACTTGGCATGCAGCAGTTCCAAAAACTGCAGGATTTACACCAACTTCAGAAATAGGTCCCAAACCCACGCCATGGAATATGGGTAGTTCGCATCAGAGCATAATTATTTCCCTTCTCATCAATCAGGATGTGTACCCCACCACCCACTGCCACACTGATCATTCCTTCTGCTCCTCCTCCTCCTCCTCCTCCCCTAAACCCTAAACTGGCAAAATCTGCTGGGATTGCCAAATTCTCTCTCTACTACTACTGTTTCCAACTTTCTTTAGCTACTAGAGAGTACTTTAGATTTTGTTGGTTGGTTGTTTTCCCCTGGTTTTGCATCTATCCAACTTCCTTTCTCCCACCCACCAAATGTAAGTACCATCACTACAATTTCCCACATAACCTCCTCAACTTCCAAAGGCTGCTTCAATGACTTCACAGGTTTGAAACTTGGTCTTCAACTTCCAAAACTGATGTGGGTGATTTTGAACTCTGATTTGTGTGACATCCAATCCATGTTTTTCACTTGTAGCAGCAAAGTGTTATTCCAAGCACTTGTATGGTAGCAAACTTGTGCAAGACATGGCAGAATGTAACTAGTGTTGTTGGCAACTTGACTCAAATTTGAAGAGTTTTTCTTTGGTTAAGGATTGTTTTGAAAATTAGATTTTGAAGGCTATTAGTCTTTTTTCTTTTCTTTTTTTTTTTGGAAAAATGAAGTTTATGGTTTGATATTTTCTTTATGAAACATGCAAAGCTCCAACATTTTTTTATGTAAAAACAAAGTGACAATAATACTATTTTTTTTTAGTGAATTTGGTTGCATGGCTAACACAAGTCCCAAATGAATGTAGTTGTCTTGCAAAAGGTGGAAAGTTAAGATCAAATGTAGGTTACTATATGGTGAAAGGCTAGCAATGTGATGGTAATGAGGATCCATATGATGTAATGATATGCTTATCTAGTGTTTCATCACATATGGTTATAGGTTTTTTTTTCCCCTCCCTTAAAATCCTTCGTACTAGGAGCAAGCCTTTTTTTATAGAAATCTAGTGATAATAAGCTAGAAATAAAATGACTAGTGATACCTATCTATGAAAGAAAGTTGTTTGTTTTTTTCTCATGTTGAGATTTTCCAAACAACATTCTTTGAGAATTTGGAAAGTGTTCTTGGTATTGTTGGAAAGTCCTTGACAAGAACGATTTAATGAAGGCGATTTGGAAATTTTTAGGCTTGAGGTGCAAAAAATATTTAATAATTTTTTTTGTCATTGGAAATTTGGCCCAAATGTGATCACCTTCAAAGCTTTAAGATGCATGAGTTTAAAAAAAAAAAATTCAATCAAAAAAAAAAAAAAAAAAAAACTATCAAGGAGGTTTCAACTCAAATGTCATTGGCTTCAAGTGTTAAAAGGTTTGGGATGTGAAAGGGCAAACAAAAAGGTAAAATTTCCTTGGATTTTCCCATGAGATGATAAAAGAAAATATTTCTTTTCATGTGACATGAAAAAACATTGATTAGTTAAGATGGATGAATGGAAGGATGGTTTATGGGAGATTTTCTCATTCCATTTCCCCATAAGATGAAAAACAAATTCATTAGACATTAATTCATTTGCTGACTAAATGTGATATATTGTCATTCTCATCATGTTCCCTCTTGTTCCCATAACAAAAAAAATGGTTCCCAAGGACGGTCCCCAAGTTCCCATGTATTCCCCCCATTTTGTTCCTAATAACATCACACTTTATCCCATATCTTTTGCCCCCATTTTTACTATTGTTACGCCAAATGAAGGGATACATAATCTTTTGTCTGACAAGGGTCATTGGTGCAAGTATTCCCTTAGTTTAGGGTGAATAAAAGAGCCCCTTCACCAAAAAAAAAAAACACCAAAGTGGGCCACTAATGTGCTAGAACCCTATCCGTAAACAACTATTACACATTAGAATTTTTGAGGTCACTCAAGATAATGAAAGAAAAAAATTCTAGACCACCAAATCCAACAATCCCATTGGCCTAAAAGAAATCTTCAAGCCTAGACACAACCCTATTATGCTAAACCCTGAAAGTAATGATACCTTTTTACCATTTCCATTGGTCCTCTAAAATTCTCACAAACCTACCAATTCCAATTACACATTAATAATTAATTCACTCAAAATAATTAAGAAGAAAAAGAATTCAAACCACAAAATCCAGCAATTTCATTGTCCATAACATTTTTTCTGCCTACCTACTACAGACAAGCCTACTTATTCAACACCCTTTGTATATTAGAGTTTTCGGTAAAGTCAGGAAAACGCTGCTCGAGTACTCTGAGTTTGGTCCAAAACCGTGTGAAATTCAAAAAAAAACCTGCAAAAACGTACATACATTAGAGAGGTCAAACTCAGAAATGCATCACTTTTTGTGCCAAATTGAGTTTCATCCGGTTTTGACGGCGTCTTTCCTTTCTCGTGAGCGCCTCCACTGCTGCTACATATATTTTCACTGCTCCTACATGTACAATTTACTATAATTACATCGAACCTTGTACTTTAAATGCTGAGTTTCAGCATTTCATACCCAGATTTAATAAACCTTCCTTACTTTGTGGACCTCACTCGAAGAGGGGATATAGGCGGTGAAAAGAGGCCCAAATATAAGGGTGAAGACAGAATGACTTCATGGAAAACTCTATTAGTACACTAATACTATAACCCTTGTCTGTATAGAGATGGGGTTCAAAACACTTTGAAGACACCCAAGAACTAACAAATGGGTGCAACTACCAATAGAGTTCAGCATTGATCTGGAAGCAACACATGACAACTTTGTCAGTGATTTTCAAATTTTGTGCTTTTGATTATGGAGGAGAAGCAAGACAAAGGCAGTACTTTTACTGACAGAACCATTGCTTTTGGTTTTTGGGACGAGTTTCATTGCAGTAGCCTGAATCCTTTTGAATAATCTCTTTGTACCAGGTTTGAGTTTTGAAATTCTAACAAAACTAAACAACATGCCTTGTTGTATTCAGTCTTTTGATTGTCACTCCCAAAAAAAAAACTCAATTAAATTTTTCTAGCATTCAAAGAGTGACAAATGTAGAGAGAATTGAGTATCCACAGCTAGTAAACATGGAGACTAACAATCATGCACTTTTGTGCACGCGTCTTAGTGACATGTTTACTAAGGTACTATCTAGTAGAGGAAGAGAGCAGGTGTGTTTGTACAACAGAAAACTTTGATGACTTTTTGTGTCATTCTGTGCAATAACTTACCAATGTACATACTCCTGGTGGTGCCAATGTAACTGTGCCTAGATCAAACTATTTGTAAATAAAGAGCAATGGCTAAAGCATTCTAGCCATGGCTTGTCTCCGTGTGTGATTAAATTTTCTGTGAGGCTTCCTCGAAAGGAACAGATGCTTGCAAATTTCTGGCTTGTTACAATTCTGAAGTATAGTACTATCTACTTCTACTTCACATTAACAACAAAATTCAATAATGCTCTTGGAGGGTGATGACTTCTCCAAAGCAATTGATGCTTGTTTTGTTACAACAAGGTTATGGGTGTATCGGATTTCCAAATGTGATGAACAACAAAATGAAAATGAGAAACCCAATTCTTAAATTTGATATGCATCATCATGAATTATCATTGAGCACAGTTATTATGATCCGAAGTTTAAAAAGAAAATTTTACTAAGCTGAATATTGAATGTTTTTGTGCCAACATAAACACAACTCACCCAAGGTCAGACAACTTCATAAGCTTCCATGAGACTGTCGGAATTTTGCAATCCAAGTTGTTCTCAATTTTGGGTAGAACATTTATATTCTTACTTTCCCCTGGACACACCCCAAAAAAAAACCAGCCCACCATGTTTAAAATGTGCCATCATCACATGCTTGAGATTCAATTTGGCTTTTGTGGCATGAGGAGTGCATCAAGTAAGCTCAATTTTTTATGAACAATGTTTATGGACATACACAAAAGTGCAACAAATTGCAATTTTTTAAAAAAAAAACAAGAGGATAGAAATGGTGTAAGAGAAGAATTTTCATCAGGCACTTTGGATCACTGAAATATCTGCTGAACACAGAGGGCTTGACATCTTTCAAATAACGTCGAAAACCATGATCCTTATAAGCCTTTCCCTCCCTGTAGTTCTCGAGCACACCGGCTGCTCTGTCATCCTTGTTGATTCTAAAGTGCATGCACACACACATACACACACATTAAATTCCATTCTTGTTACAATATGTTGTGTTTTTAATTTTGTGATTCAAGCTCAGGGAATAATTAGACATTCTTATTTAAGAGGTGCTAAACTGTCACTTTGTCAAAGGTTTAGTAAGCATTTCTTCAGTAGAGGTAAAACCCAAGCTCAAATTGAGGAGCTTCAATGTGGCCTCTCTTCCTTCAAGGTTTAGGGTGGGTTGTGTTTAAAGTAGAAGAAAATTTTACAAATCAAATGGTCTTGATGTGTGTTAGAATGCCATAATAGTAGAAGTGGGTTTCCATTCAAATGTCTATCATAATGTGGGTGTACACACACAAGCTCCAACCAATTGATCAGGTGAAGATCGTGTTGGATGATGATGTTTTTAGTAGGGTTTTATAAGCAACAACATCAAGATTGTTCAAGGCAATTTTGTAGATCTTACAAAAGAGGGAGTTCATAATATGCATGTAGGCATCTGAGAGAACCTCAAACTATGTAAGTCTGACCAAGAAATTAGTTGTTACTCATGTGTAAGTAATGAAACAACACAAGGATAAAAATTGCAAATTTCCAGTGAGTAATGAGTCAAAAACAAGGTAATTGGAATGTCTACCTAACATCTGGATTGATGCTCAGATTTCGACCCAATGCAAAAATGCATAAGCTCAAGGCTGTTCCAAGCACAGCTACAACAGGGTATACCTGCAACTCCCTCATCCTCATCATGGGTTTTACATATATATATGTATAAGATAAAAATTTCTCCACCCACAAAAGCCCCATGGCATGTTTGTATCTAGAACTTGCATTAATTCATCAATCAACCAATGAACAACTTGATTGTCATAACAATTGATTCAATGCTTCAATCAATTCAAAATATGATACACCTTCCACAACAAGGTACCCATTTTACCTCTGGAACAACCCAACGTTGTGCCCAAGTAAGAGGCTTGCCCATGATCAAGGAGCTGTGAGCACAAGGTTAAGACTTGCAATAATGAGGAGGAAGAAGAAGAGGAAGAGGCAACTTCAACAAAGGCTAAAGCTTTTTTGCTTTTGTATTTTGTAGCACCACCAAGGATGACATCCTTCAAAGGTCAAATTGGCAGTGCGAAGAGGCACATGATGTTGGGCTTTTGATGCTTCCTAGTGACCATTCAACTTGCATTAAACCTCAAACACAAAAGAAAACACCTAATTTTGCAATCCAGAATATTTAGAAATCAAAATTCAATTTCATGCTACTTGAAGCTTGAACTTGATCCAAATCATATGGATCTCACTACTTTCATATATTGTTCATTGTAAGTTAGATGGGTTGCTTGATGTGTTGTTGGGCCTTATATCATATTTTTGTCACCCATGTTTAGCACAAAAATGTCAGAGTAATTTGACATTGAAAACAGTCAATATTTTATTTGAATGTTTAACTTATGTTCAAAATTCTTTGATGGGCTTTAGCAATTACCATTTGTTGTTGTTTAAATGTTCAATTTGTCACCCATTTTTCTTGAATGCTCAATCATTCATGTTCAAATATTTTGATCAATGATCTTAATATCCCCATATTTTTAATCAAATGTTGTAATAATTTATGTCCAAATCCTTCAATTGTTGAATCATGTCCTTAATACCTCACTTGAGTTTTTTGAATGCCAGGTCAATAATCTTGCTCTCTCCAGGGAGGTGGAGGGGATTGCTTAAAATCTTTCAATGTTACAATTGTTCAATCAGCTCAACAATTCACTTTGAATCCAAATTATGATCAATTTTCCTAAGCTAATGATGCTCCACTTTAACAACAATTGAATTGGATAGCTGTGTACTAAATAACCAAATTTGTTTTGCCCCCACCCTTTGCCCATCCCTTTATCCACATTGCTGGCCAACCCAATGGGACAATGTCAGTGCCTTTCCCTTGCCATTATTCTTCCAAAAGCATAGCAACCATAACTTGACAATGTTGGATAGGATTTAGGTGCCTTTCAGGTCCTTTTGTTCTTGAAAACCCTAAATTTTCCCATTCAAGCTACTTCTCAAGGTTTTCTTTTGGAAACAATTATGAGTGTGCAAATGGCCAAGAATTCAGCAAGAAACCAGACCCCAATTGCCACAATTTTTTTCCATATTCAAAAACTCTTTGAAACCAATCTTATAGGTCAGAAAAGTGTTGCCACAACCTAATTCTTGCATCAAATTTTTATTTGCTCATCTTTTTGTGCATATTATGAATCCTATGGGTCTATCGAATTATGCAAGTAATGTGATTGTCTCATCAATTACAAACTAATTTTTAGTAAATATAAATTGACATTGCACAACATAAGTGCTCAAGTAAGAATTTACAAATTTTTAATTCAATGTCATTTGAAGACAAAGTTTTCTCCCATTTTCTACATTGGTTTAAAATTCTGAGCTCATCAAAGTTACATGCAATGTAACAACCTCAAAACACTTTTTGGCTTTGTCAAATTAGGGTGCTTACCTACCACAATCTCCTACTCTTGAGATGGGAGGACAATTTCTTGTAAGGTCCTATGGGAATGGGAATTAGGGTGTAAGATGCCTAAGTGGAGGGAAAGAAATGCTACAAACTTTTTGGTTTCCTACTTAAAGATCCTAGGGAATATGCAACAAAAAAATTCCCATTTCAATTTTTTTGTGCCCAAAAAAATGTCTTTATTTCAATTTGAAATGCTACTACTCATACCAAGGATTTGTCTAGGGTGAAGACTAATAGCCGAAAATGTATGTCATACATACAAATTGATGTTTGACACAAAATAATTTGCAAAAAGTCTAGCCAGAAAAACAAAAGAAAATAGAATTATTAGTGTCGTAATACAAGGGTGACTTTAGCACATGTCTACCACATTATTAATTAAATTTAAATATTCCATGTCAAAAATCGAATATTCCAAAATATATATTTTTAACCTTCACACAATTTTTTTCAAGAAAAATTAAACTTTTTTGTATTTCTCAAAATAAATATAATTTGTGTTGAAGCCACCAAGATGTTACAATATTTACCAAAGTTGTTGAGATTGAATTCTCAACTTGTAAAAAACTATTTATTGTCTGAATGATTGGGTTATTATTATAAATATACAACACGATGTGTACTTTGTATACTTATTCCTCAATTGTTGAAATTTTGGATAACTAAATTTGAAAGTGCCAAACCTCATTTCACAAGATAAAATAAATATTTGACAAAGAGATATCAATTATCAATTGTAGTAGGTATGATATTCATGCTTGTTTCACCATTGTGATGGCCATTGAAACTTTTTCAAATCCACTTCATTTGTTAAAACGTAAACAATTCTTGATCTAAATGCTAGTTACAAGGTTTGCTATTGTTGCTTATTGCTAAAGCATTTAAGTTAAAATCTTCTTCATTGAGAACATAAGAAAATGAAGAAGACCCACAATCAATCAAGTGATGTCAATTACAATAAAAACCTCAAAACATTAAAACCATGCAATTTTAATTATATTCCTTCACAAATCGATATACCTTTTTTGATAATAACCAATGAGCAAAGGAAGATAGACAAACACTTTTTGAAGGGAAGATATTTCTTTAACATTTAAGGCTATTATGTAACATGTTGTGATGTTTTTTTTTCACATCATATGTTTGTCAAATGAATTGAAAGGAGTAAGGAGTGAGAACTTGTGAATGAAATGTTGCTTTGTAGCATGCACACTAGTTAAGAGAATTCAGGGAGGAATTTAAGAAGGAAGAAATGTGTGGGTGTACAATGGGATTCTTTCTAATTGCAAGTTCACTTTGGATTCTTGACTTATGAGAAGTATGCAAAATTCTTGGGATGCTCATAGTAGAGCCACATTGGATGCTGTTTTGGTAGTTTTCTACTGAGAGAGATTGTTGTTGGAATGTTGTACACAATGTTTGGGCACCAACCAATAGATTGTCCAGTTTTTTGCGAGGTAATGACAAGCTGCTTTGGAAAAATCAGAAATTTGACAGCATCCCAGACTGGTGTGAGGAGTCCAGACTCCAGTCTCTTCTGAGGTGGAGTGGCTTGGCAGCTCGGGGGTCTCTTTTCTTGATAATGCAGGTTCTCTGGAGTCAGAAAACTTGATCTTTTGTGTATAGTAAAGTGCTGGATTAGGTTCCTCACATGTGGGCTTTGCCCAACCCTGGAAAGCAGGAGGTGGATGTTGGTCATGAACTTCAACATTCACAGATCACAAGGTGTAGAGGACGAGGGTCTTATGTGGACTATTTAAAGCGTGGGAGAGAACTTATACAATAATTCCCTTCCAATTTTTAAATAGTACACAAGAGAACACTCTCACTTTTAGGAGGGATATCTAATATCTAAACATATGGGAACTCTTGAGATGTTTTCACAAATGATGCTTATGAGATCAATCATGCACAGAAAATTGGAAATCGACTGCGATGGAAATGACCCTGAGTGCCCACTCTGAATTAGTCACGCCATGGTCCTCATGGTCAACTTTTACTCCTTCGCTGTGAAGTCATGATTGCATGAGCACCCTTCTCTCCGATCCGGACATCGCTACAACTTTTCTTTGACAAGAAGCTTACTTTCGGTATTATAAGATAATTTACGAATCCGGGCATCAGATACACGGTGGTGGGCTCGACACATACGTCCTAGTTCTCTAGCACTTCTACGAGGTTTGATACACTTCCGCTCACCTCGTTAAGCCATCTATCCCGCCAAACGTATATTGCTTCTGGCATCAGTAACAAGTGAACCGAACTTGACTCAGCAGATATCTGTTAGAGTCGCAGAAGAAAAACTCTAACGGTCGAGGCTGTTAGAGTCTGCTAAGAACTCAGTTAGTGTCTTCCATGATACCTTGCACTCAGAACTTTCGCCTGGAATACATTATTGTCACTCCGTGCTTTTAAGTTTGTTCACATTTTCTCGCATCGTTCCCCGCTCTCAAAGACTTTTTCAAGGTTCCAATTTCGTACAAGGTCATGCATGCGAGTGCTCTAGACTTGAAACTTCCCCATGAATTTCTTGACCTTTAGATCAGAATGGAATCTGGATGCAAATGGTTCTTTTTCCATGGCGCATGCGATGTTTCAGCCAGGAAAAAAAAGTGAAGCGGCTCTTCCGCCGTACTTTCCCCATCGAATCTGTCTTTTGAAAAACTCCATGTCCACTTTTTCTCCCGTCGTTACCGAATCTCGTACAATGCTCAAGCATAAACTATATTGGCAAAGAAAATTCAAGCGATTTGGCGTCTTCGTTCACCCGTATGTTACCCCACCTCAGGACTTCCCTCCTCCATGGTTTGCCGACAATATCGGTGCTATCCAGTCTTCACCCACATCCTCATGGAGTAGGAATTTGAATTCAATGTATTTGAATTAAATTTAAGAATTTGAGTTCAATTCAACTCAAGTTGTGTGCAATGTCGTTCAATATTTTCATTCAAATGGAACTTAATTTCCACAAAAAATCAATTCATTTCTGTCCAATCATACCTTGATCATCATTGATAGTTTGCAGCACCATGCACTGAGCCCAAGTCAAATGCTTGCGTATGGGCTGCCAGGCTTACCGCTCGCTCGTGCGGGATATCAATGCAGGTGATTATTGTCAATTACATACAGGATACAATCACTGAACCCATCTTTGTTTTCAAATTAATCATTTTGACAGAACAGAGCTCATTTGGTTGTGTCAATTATTTGATAATTCTACTACCTTAGCAATCTGTCATAAAGTGAAATCTTGATTCATTGATCAGAATTTCTGACCCAAGCAACCAATGCGCTTGAACGTCAAGAAAGAGCGGTACCTTGAGACTTTGTGGGGTTTTCGTTTTGGGAGTGATTATCATCTCAAAGCAGAGACAAGGTACGTAGCAGAAACTTGATGTCCATATAAAGTCCGTCGTCCTTACCGAATTTCCAAACAGTGTTCAATATTCCAATTTCTGATAAGATCATGCATGCTGATCTGGTACGTACGTACGCCTGCAACTTCGATCCCTGTGCGAATTTGTCAGACTTTTGCCCTTGAATCACTATTGGTTGCATCATGCACGTGGTCCTTGATATAGAGATGGTGGACACAGTGTCAGCATGGAAAGGTGAGGCTCGCGAGAGTTTGCCGCGATTCAAGCTCAGAAATTCCTTCCCCTCATTACCTGCTGTGAAACACTGTCCCGATGTGAAAACACTGTCCCGATATTCCAGTGAAAATTTTCTGCCTGTTGTGTTGCATTTTAGACTAGCCCTTTTTTGTCAAGCCTTGACATCTACCATCCAGCTTGGTGGAGGGATTTTTGGTTTTTTTTGTTCCACCTCCACTTTCATTCACCCAATGTAGTCTCCATGTGTTAAACCATTTGCAACCACTTGGTGTGGTTGTGGGCACCATTACACCATGACCCATTGTTGTTCCCTTAGTATCACAATTTCACTTGTGATGTGTTGGTGGGTTTAATATCAATTTTCCATATGGCCCACCCAATTGCTAGTTTTTTTTGAAACACCCACTAATGAACTAGTTGATCCCTTTTGGGACCTGGAGTGGAGGTAGCCCTAGCGCCCAATATTATTATGAAAGATATTACTATTTTTAATGAAAAATGTAATTAAGGATTTTTCATATAATTATGACAGAATAATTCAAGTGTTGTGAAAGAAAGGCAACAAGAAAAAAATAATAATCTTTACTTTGAAAGTGTTTGAAATGATGCCACATGGCACTCTGAAATTTCAGATTGCGTTTCGAGCCCTCAGGCCTACCTCCACTAATGAATCAGCAAAAATCTAATGATCAAAAGTGTTCATATGTCATTTCAAATTTTTCCCACCACATCTCCATGGACTGAAACTGACCCTTTCACTTCTAATTTCTTTCAACACTTGGTACCCTAAGAAAAGGCCATCATCACTAAGAGCCCATTTGAATTAACAAATATCGTGCTCTACCCAAACATGGTGAGTTGGGGGACCACCAACCAGCCCAACCCATCATACCCCTCAAAAAGTAGTTGGTGGGTGAGGCTACTACGGAAATGGGAACCCCACCCAGCCTCTATTTTCCACAAAATAATGGGTGGGTGGGCCAGATGGAAGGAAACTAAGCATTAGCACACTACTAGACTTGGTGGATTGGTGGAAGTAGATGGTCAATTTGCCAATTTGGCGAAGTAGAATTTGGTTCAAATCCAAAGTCAACTTGGTAATTAAGCTGAGAAAACTTTATTTCATAAAGGATGCCAGATCCACAAACATGGGTTGTTTGTGTAAGGTTGTCTTGAAACTTCACAAATTCAAAGAATTTCTCAAAATTGTCGAAAAATTCCAAGTTTCCATAAAACATTTATCACATCTAAATGAAGGATAATATAATGATACAAAAATTTAAAAAAATTGTAGCTTATAATAATGAAAAACTAAAAATTAAAAAAAAAGATTTTTGATGATGATTTGAAATTGTGATCTCAAATTTCAAAAATGAAACATTGAATCTACAAGAAATTTTCATATTTTTAAAAATTCATATTTACCCAACAATAATTTTAAGAAAACATGTGATGTATTGGGATAACTATAAGCATTTTTCATAACAAATTGCAAGAAATTCGTTTATATGAAAAAATTATTTTGAGGAAAGCAAAGCCATTGACTTATTATATCTTTTTCAAACCCATGGTTCAAGTTGAAAACATTGTGAAAGACTAACTTGTAGTTTGTTTGACAAAAATGGATAAGGAAAGTAAGCTAAATTTACGTATGGTGTCATTTTAATTTTACACCCTTCTAGTAGTAAGATTGTGCACAAGGCCTTTCATGAACAATAGTTATTGTACAACATTCATGTTGGCCACCTTCCTATTCTACCACAACTCTATTTGACTAAATTGAATATGAACACTCTTCCATCACAACATATGAAAAGTATTCAAACTGTGACAACAAAAATAACAAGATTGCAAAGCCATCAACAATAAAGATAATCCTTTGGAATGACGCAAGACTAGTGGTAGCTAGCTCACCAAAATTAGGCATGGTTTATTCAACTAGGATTGGAAAACTAAAGCTTGTGGGACCATTGTTGCATGTGAAAAGACAAGGAAGATAAGGCACAATTGTTCTACAACAAAAGGAAAAAGAAAAAGAAAAAATCAAATTATCCAATGAAATTAAAAAAGAATCAAACTTTTAATGAGATTTTTTGTACATGAAAGAAGGCGAGAATATGTTGGACCAAATTTTATTTAACTATTCATACACAAAGAAAAAGGTATATCTTCCTCCATTAAAAAAATAATTTGCTTGCCAAGAGATTTATATAGATTGTCATTGTCATATGCTTTGATACTTGCAACCATAAACGTGAGAATCACCCAATACTATGCATATATAGTTTATTGAAATCCCATTTGCCACCCAAAAAAGTGAGCATAGATACAAGGAATGGAGGGGGAGGGCGGGGGTAGTCAACTAGATAGGACACCAACCAAAATAGTGGGGAATCCATTAAAGTAATGGGTGGGTGTATCAAAGTTTTGCATCAAACCTATGTGAGTGGGGATAATATAGATATTGGCCCATCGATTGTCATGGAATTGCACATACAAAACAATTCAATTGTCAATTATAGTGCATTTTTAAATTCATAGCCATTTGTTGCAAGATTGTGTTTTAGACAAGAGGTTAAAAAACCGATAGTTTCAAAGGGATTTTTTTCGATGAAATTTTGGACATACAAGTATACAAGTAATTAAGGAACAAGATCTTCTATGGTGATTCTTACAATTTGGTGGGATATTAATTATCCATTGATATGAAGGCTTATATTTTAGGCCTTGCCACAATTTTGATAGAATTTACCAATGGGTAATATAAAGCAAAATTTGATATCTATACTCCTTAAATGAACTATCAATATTATTGGGGTTTTTACCATTGTTCCATTGTAGGTGCCGGTTCACCCAAACCAAACAATTTTCATGTGTCAAAAATTGTAAAACAACTAGAAATGAAAGATTGAAAACCCAAAGTTCACTTAGAAATTACTAGAAAATACATGATCTCAAATTAATAATTAGTCAATTCCAAATTTCAAATTTTCTCTCATAATGGCTTGCCATTGAAAAATAACTAGTGACCGCCAATAGTTACTAGCTAAAAATAATAGGCAAAACAAAAATAGCACTGAGACTTCAATCATGTATGAAATACTTGGAATTGCTGATGATACTGACGATTTTATTTAATTTTCTCATCACCAAAACTAAATTGAAAACCCACCATTGCACCAATTAGGGTAGAAAATTCAAAGAATTGTAGCACACTTGTATTAATGTAGTTACCAACAAAAATCGCATTCAAAATCATTTCAAAACAATCATAAACTCTCCAGTAAATGATGGGTTAAACTTGATTGTAAAATAAAATAGTTTCAAAAGATAATTTAATCTACACAGTGATGAACATGTGACATAGTTAGGTGATTATGAATGCAAAATGGATTTGATTAAAAAAAAAAGCAACTAAAGAGTGACAATTGATCTCCAACTATGTCACCTTCAAATTGATTCCAGGTTTAAAGCAATATTACATCCCAAATCGTACATGTGTGCAAAGTTTCTTCCCTTTGGATAGAAACAATATAATCTCGCACAAAGTATTCAACCAACACATTTTTTTTAATGTGTCTATCCAAATATATGCTCAAAATTATTAAATTAAAAAAAATAGTTGATTGTCACTAGTAGTGTGCAGAGGTGGTCATGAGGGGTCGAGATATGACTACGAGTGCTATTGTCGTCTTGATGTTACCTGTCAAAGTGTGGTTCAACTCAATGAGAGTTTGAAGTGTAAGACTTCGAAATTGCTAGGTGGACACTTCAAGAAGATGTCTAAATCCATGATTTGAATTTGAGAACTGCTACCAAACTATAGTTAGTGACATTCTTCAATTCAAAGGTCATAAACATACTTCTCTTGTTTTCATGCACGACAACAAACTTACAAAGAGACTTCAAATTTTGAAGGGCACATTCATGATCGATGTTTCAATGTCATCAATCATTTTGTGGAGCAGTCTTTCTCAGGTGAAGGGGACATTGGGCCCAAGTCTTTATTACGGCCATTCACAAGAGGTTTTAGCCAAATTTGGCTACAGGTCTGAGAGGTAAGTAGAAAATGTTAGGGGAACTGTCTATGTTGTGGCAACTAGCTAGGAACTGATTCTAAATATATTGCCAAATTTAGAACATTTTTGTCTTGAAATGCAAAGAATAATTTGTGCAAAATTTTCCAAAAAAGAATCTTGTGGGCCTTCTTCTCACTCGCCCTTTTTTTCAGTTCGTCAAGTGGCAGAATTTCGCCACAAAAAAGCACAATGATCTACCACTGGGTAAGTAATAATTGTAGATTTGGCTACAATCTAAATATGAAAGTAAAATTTCAAAAAAACATTCTTTTATATTATTGGTTACCTACTTCAAGCAGGTATGGAAATCTGGCGATTTTTTTCTTAAATTTTGCTTTAATTAAGGCTATTGAAAATCTCAGAAAAAACAGGGTTTTTTTCCCACTTTTACTTTTTAATATAGCTTTTTTACTTTTAGCTTTATAATATAGCCAGCAATAAATTAAAAAAACATGGCTGCTGCAGGATCAAAGCAAAGAAAATGCCACACAATTTATATTATTAATCCAAAGGGGATCAAATTCAAAATTGCCAAGGATCTAAAACAAAGGCGTCACAAACACACTGGCCCTGCCAATAAATAAAATAAAATAAAATGTTGTACATGTACTCTGAACACCCAAAAAATCTGTTTCAATTTGAACACTCTCACCAAAGAAACCGGTTCATCTCATGTGAAACCAGTTTCAAGTGTGTGAGCTGCTGCTTGCTAGTGTCCTAGCTTCATTCTTGTTAAGGCTCTCTAGCAAAACAAATGCAGCAGCACTGAATGATATTAACATCCAGTAGCACCCAACTGAGCAAAGCTCTGATCATGATCTAGTCTAAGCAGAATGGAGTGGCTACATTTGTGCCATTCCCTTAAAAATAATAAGAATCACAAACTAAGTAACTGAAGAGAGAGACGTGATTTGCAGCAAGGTTCGATCATATGAGCTAATTAGTTTCTGGGCTTGGTAAGACCACAGCCCAATGTTTCAGTGGGGAGGCTGGGAAGATTGTGGATGCCTTCAGCAAAAATGACACCCATGCCCATGTAGAAATGACTTTCAATGTGGCAATGGAAGGGCCAGACGCCGGGGTTATCCGCCACGAAGCGTATGGCAACCCAGCCGTAAGGAAACACGGCCACAGTGTTGCGCACAGGCGGATCCGCCAGGTTGAAACTCTGGGTGTCGTTTGTCGGGTCGAATTTGCCTTCGCCGTATCCCAGGATCCAGAAATCGTGGCCGTGGAGATGCCACGGGTGAATCTCGCTGTTGTTAGGGTTTAGGGTATTGGCGTTCTGGACGATGACGTCCACGATCTCGCCCCGCTTGAAGACGTAAACGCCGTTGCCGAAATTCGCATCGATCTCGCTAGGGTCATTGGGGTTGGGTAGCGCAAAGATGTCGAAGTCCGGTTTGTTGGGTGGCAGATCCGGAGGTGCAATGGGACTGAAGGCGTTTTTCAGATGTAGCTTGAAAGCAGCCAGAAATGGAGTCGGTGGGAGCGCGAACGATATGTTGTTAATCGCCCATTTGATATGCCCAGCGATCTTGTTCTGCGTGTTGAGCAAGATCAGCGTTCGCCCAGCCGATTGTGGCACCGGTTTCTCGTACCTGCAATAGCAATATGATAAGAGTCCCCCCAATTAGAGGTCGGAATCTCGGAGCCCAATTCATTACACGGCTATGTCGATTCTGCAAAAACCTAGGTCGACGTAGGAGCAAATGCAATCCGGTTATTCTGGATCAGCTCTAGTAAGAACCCAAATCGTGTTGAGCACCATAAAGTCCTGGGAGATTGTTCGATGGATTGAGCTGGGGAAAGCAAGCCAGCAAGCGCCGTGCTGCTGCACAGAAGAAACATAGTGTACCTACTTACCCGGGCTTGACCTTGTATAGGCGAGCTTGCGCTAGGCTATAGTCGAAGTCATTCCAAGCAGGACTGCCGGGAGGTTTCGAGGGGGGAAGCTGGAGGTCTGTAGAGTTTGGTAGGTACTGCAGAACTGCGAGTCCAGTCGTTGTGTTGGGAAGCCTGCCTCTCACATTAATGCCCGCCCAGTAGTTGCGAGATTGGTCCTGGTCTGCGGTGAAAAGAACAGAGTAAGATTGGCCACTGTAGATGTCCAGATTCTCAACAACCACTGGCTCGATGTAGCGACCATCAATGGTCACCACCGTCAAGTTATGACCCTGCAGCATACACGCGAAGTGAAGAAACAAGAAACCCATGATCAGTACAATCCCGTGAAATCTGCAGCTTGAAGAAGATAATTCAAGCTGGTCCTCTTCTGCTTGACCTGCGAACCCTACCTCGAGGACGAAGTTGAGCGAGGACAGTGAAGATATGCTTGCGATACGCAAACGGTAAGTCTTGCCATGTTCCACCGGAATCACATGATATGCGCACTCGGGGTTGCTCGCATTGCAAGGGAGACAATTAGGCGAGGCTCCGTTTGAGCCAGGGTCAAGTGCACAGTTGTATTTGCCGCGTCCTTCGATCAGCAGCGACTGCAGCAACGTCCGATCAACAAAAAGAAAGAGAAAAAAAGCACCCATCAGACTCAATCATGTTCTAGCACCAGCTGAATCATCCTTCCGGCACAAAACAATCTAGGAAGAAGAAGAAGAAGAAGAAGAATCTGAACATGGGTCCCGAAGATTTTTGTATACCTACCTGGGGTTCGCCGACGAATCTGAAAGGAATGGAGTCGAGACCCAGCTGTTGCTCGTAGATGGATTTGTGCCACCAGTCGCTGAGAAGAATGGACGCCTCGTCGTCGTAGTAGAATGGCTCGTTCTGACCGTCAGGCAATTGCACGATGATGGACCCATACAACCCTGCGGTCCTTTGCATTCCGAAATGTCCATGCCAGAAATATGTCCCTGCCTAATGTATCGTGATTCCCAGCAACAACATTCCACCGTGCATACCCAGCAGGAGTTCTTACTGATCAGCTATCAATCAGACTTTGCTTGCAGCAGCTTGTAAGCATGATTTTGCGAATTCCACAGCTGTTGATGCAAGGATATTCTCGTGTCTTTTGAGTTTCCTCATGAGACTTGCAGGAAAGCAGCACTAGCTAGCTGTTGCAGGCATGCTAGAAGAAAGACTTACCCGATCGACGATGAAAGAGTAGGTGAAAGTCTCTCCAGAGTTGATGGTGCACTGCGACACGGACGCGGTACCATCATAGTACGGAGTTCCCACCTGCAGCAATGTAATGCAATGGATCACAAGATCATCAGTTCAAGATTAGCTGCGAGCAGCAGCAGTTTGAGCTATGTTTCTCGATTTCTGCAAATCCCACCGGCCAGCTGCTTCTAACAAATCCTGCAAACTTGAGAAGCTGCAGATTCAGTATAATCCTGAATAATGCAGGTAAGTTCAGCTTGAGGAGGAGGAGGAGGAGGAGGAACAGCTTTGCAGCTGCTTGTCACATGAGCTGCCAGCAGGAAGTAGTATAACTTTTCTTACCTGGTGCATGCCATGCCAATGAATGACAACGCCTTCAGTGGGCAAGAGATTGGTGAGGTTCACCACAACAGTGTCACCCTCTGTGGCGTCGATTCTGGGACCCGGGAATTCACCATTGACGGCCATCACCAATTTCTCCACGCAGTCGGGAGACGCATAGGTGTAAGCTACTGTCCAGTCGTAGTACTGCACTGCCGCCTCCACATAGCTTATAGCTCCAGCTGCCACCAAACACAAAACTGCTGCAACCACTTGAACAACACTACTACTACTACTACTACTACTACACAGCTGATTACATTGTAACTGCTGCAACAGCATCTTGTTGTTCTTGATGGAGTTGAGTTCTTGTCGTTGTTCTTCAGCTGCTGCTGCTGCTTCGTCTTCGTCTAGTCGTGGATTCAGCACTCATCATTGTAGGAACTGAAGAACATTTGAAAACCAAAACGTAGGGGCAGAAATCGGACACACAACCTCCCCTGCAGGAGGAGATTGAGTGCATACCAATAGCATACCATCAATCACTGAGGAGAGAGAGGTTCATTTCTTGTGGTTTAATCCAAATACAAAGTCCAAAAGGGAAAAAATTAAAAAACCCAGCGGCAGAACAACGCAGTTCTCCGCAGGGCTGCACTTGTCAGAGCGAAGGCCGCGCCCGGACAGAGCTCATTAGGGGCTATTCAGCGTCCCGCGTGACTATTGATTGCCCTATCTAATCTAATGCAGAGCCAAACCAGTGTTGGGCATCTTTTTCTAATTTTTTTTCAAAGTAAAAACGCGTGGGTAAGCGCTGCACATATGGACTCCCCCCCGTGGTCGATAGTTCACAGCAAATCTAAGAACCAGGTTTGACACTAGGTTATCATAATCTTTTGTGTAAAAATCAAAAGAACTGATTTGAGGAATTTTATGAGTGTTGTGCAGTTCTTCCCTGTGAAGAGAGCCTCCAATCTTGGTTTTTGAAGCACTACAAATTTGATTTTTGGAGGTTCATCTTCAGGTGTGGGGGGTTTGAGCTTGGTTCTTCCAATTTCTAAAACTCTGGATTCTGATTCTAAAACACATGTTTTTTTCAAATTCAAGAACTTTCTCAAGCCTAGTTTTAAAAACTGGGTTAGATTTCATTTACAACAGTAGACACTCTCTACTCTACTAAACATTGTATGTGCAAAAAGTCAAAAACTAATGAAAATCCATAACTGAACTGAACGCTGGCCTCGCAGCTGACTCCAACGACGGTTAGTAAACCAACATCTAAGATCATGGCGTAAAAATCCATATTTAATTATAAGATTCAACTTACTTATCAAGTTTTCAAAAAATTCAACTTTCTTACCTTAAAAATCCTAACCCTATGTTCAAAATATGTTTTTGCATGGTTTTTTTGATTCCCAATTCCAACAAAATGGTGTTATGTGCAAGGTCCTGCAAACTGGATAACCTGACAACACTGAAATTCATCCTACACCTGTTCAAGAGCATTGCATATCCTTTCATTACATCTAGTGGTTTTCTTTAACTTTTCAAAAACCCAACTAAACCCAAGATTATTTTAGTCTGGAACGTTTATGTAAAAAAAAAAAACCAAACTCAAAGCTTACGAAACGAAAACCAAAGAACCACCCAACACTTGTTGCAAAATCACTCCAGGTAAAGGTCTTATAACATTAAATTTTTGGTCCATCTATCAAATTGAAACAACACAACCTTTATTTGATTTGCTTTATTTTAAACAACACAAAAAATTGAGTCTCATGAAAAACATCATCTAACTTAATGTATGTTTATTTCATGATCACATTTGTCTCATGCCAACACTTTTTGAAAGATCTTTGGGGGGGAAGGAGGATGGAAGGGTGTTTGAATACCTCTGGAAGGGAGGTCCCATCTCACATAGCACAACCAACAAATAAAAACTTAGTTCATTTGTTGCATCCGATGGTGCACTGCTGGGTGCACTGATGGGTGCTCTGGTTCATTGTGGCTGCATCCCCAGATCCTGGCAATACTTTTGGGACCGTTTCCTTGACAGAAATCTAAAGCTAATTGTCAGACTTGCTCTCCCATTTTACAATACTTTGCAGAGGTTTTCATCATCACTTTTTGTTTCGGACATTATGAATGAATCAAAATCAAACCCAGCAAGGTTAAGTAGCACCCACGTTTGCTACTTTGATGCCTTTAGCTTTTTCAGTGCAGCCTCATAGTGGGCCTATTTAAGCCCAATAAATGTTAGATTTGAACTTCAGTGCCATGATTTTTTTTAGTCTCAACATGGGATATTTTGTAATATTTATAAATAATTTTAATGAATTTTGGGATTTTTTTACTATAGTACAAACATGGGTGGTCGTTCACCTAAGACTGTTTTGCAGGATCATAACACACCTGTCTAATGACACGTCCATCTTTGTGTCCTAGGCCCCTTATTTTGAGAATGTCCTTTACATAACAAGGGGTGTGTCACACAATGGCCTTGCCATTTACATTGAAAAGTATCTTAAGGCGAAAGAAGAATTGTGGAAACTCAAATACTTCTTCACCATCCAAAAATATAATCTTCTAAAAATCCTCTAAGAAAAACCAAAAGCCTTCAATAACTCTATAACTCATCCCAAGTTTCAACACAAGCCAAAACATCATCTTTCAAAAACCCTCATATCAAAATAGACCTATTACCTAGAGGCCAAAATCCCTTAAGCTACTATACTCCATAATGAATCTAAACACAATATCCTTGCCCTTGTAGGCAAGGCCACTGAAAATATTAGTAAAGTCTCAAAAAGATGGAATATTAGGCTAGTCATCTTGTGTTTGTTGAGGACATAGGGCACAGTGTAAGACTTAGGGTGAATTAGCAACAAAGGAGAAAAAAAAACCTTAGGTGAAATTCAGAAATGCATCACTATGCATTTTCAAGTTTCACCCCAAGCTTGGGTGTTTCCTGATGTTGAAGCCAAAAACAAAGTTCCATGTGTGAGGGCGCAATGTATCTCAAAACCCTTAGACAATTTGTCAAAGCTTCACATGCATGAGGGCATGAAAGTTTCTTTTGTGAGTTTTTTTTGTGCAGGTTTGAAGTATTCAACCATCCACAATTGCAGAAGTTCCAATTTATTGATACAGTTATAAAAGCCTCAAAATTCTCAACAAGTTCTAAGATCCATGAAATACTTTACATTTTTTAAAATTGTTTCATATAATCAAAGAATATTCACAAAAACATGGGGCCACAATGAAGTATCATAGAATTAACTAGAATAATACACGCCACTTGTGTACTACTTTTTCATTTCAATGCAACAAAAAAATTATTGGCTTTGACCATGAGTTTTAATTCCTTCTTTTCTACTTATGAAAAGTTGTGCACTATTTGAAAACAATGTATTGCTTTCGACTTGATATTAACCAAACCAATCAAATATCAAACACAATGGAGCAACCAGGAGTTCAGCATAGCATTCCAAACAAATAGGGAGCAATGGGAGCTTACTTAGGGTTTAGGGTTTAGGAATTTAGTGGTTTTAAGGTTTAGGGTACTAGGGTTTAAGGTTTAGGGTACTAGGGTTTAAGGTTTCAGGGTTTAGGGTACTATGTCCACTTCAACATACCTATCAAATATAGTTTTCAATTTGTAATCAGTCTGGTCTAAATAGCAATCCCAAAAATACATTGTCTATGCTATTCTTGGATATACAATGTATAGGATAGAAACCAGTGAATATATAGATGACAATCATATTCAAAATGTGGATAGTGTAGTACCTTCAGGTTAGACCTCCAGCACTTTGTCCCAAAAAGTGAATGGGGTTCCTCTCTGAGCTGTTACTTCTGTTTCTTCCACACAAATCTTGGGTTGATGTCCACCAACTTTCAACTGTAGTGGACATATCCACCAGGGCAATACTTCTGTCAACACAAAATAGACTTGCCCATGGAGACAACCACACATCCAATGCCAAAGGAAAGCTCCACGAAGCTGATGAATTTGTGCTCCTCCTGCATGGATTGTTCCACACCATCCAGGTGACTTGTGTGAAAGACAAAGAACCTTACCAATAGATTGGATCAGGTATAAAACTTTAACATCAGATATATAATGGCAATCAAAGCTGTATGAAGGAATGAGTTTCACAGGAATCTCTGAGTTCCAGTTCAGGTCCTCACCATAAAAGTAGTATTGAGACCTCCTTCCCAAAATTCTTGGGCTCCAGCTGCAGCCTTCAGCATAACACCAGTTTTCTTTGAGTAAAAATGAAACAATATTTGAAATACAGTGTCATTTGCCAATCGATATGCGTGGTATATCCAGGTCAACCACCTGTCAACACAATGTTATAACATCATAAACCACCTTTGGAGTTCCATGTCACATGCAAAGTAATAGTACCCCAGTGTCTTAAAAGTCAATGGTTTTACATTGCATCCCCATTGGGTGTGCACATTCATGACATTGCTTCAAAGGGAAAAAGCCAGAGATATGGTTAAGCTCTCACTGTTTGAAGGTCACGCAATTACCTGTCATAAGAATCAGACCCAGAATCAAAATCTTCCTACACAAATTGCACTCCTCATCCAATCAGACTCCAAACATCAGATTGCAACTTGTGGAAGCATTCGATTTGGATGCCGTACCTGGAAAACACCAAAGAAAAATAGTACATCTATGGCTAAACTCTAGGTAGAATCACAGAACGGGCTACTTTGAGTGCAGCTCAATGGATCATGCAGCCCTCTCATGGCCATGATATTTGACAGTCATAACCTCCATTAACCCCTCAACTGAATTTCCAAAGAACAGGTCACTCTAATATTCTACTTATTACGGAATGGTACAAGCCTTTTGAGACTTGCCAGATCTGTGATCCACTTGGTTGCAGGACAACTGAAATGCATACCACATAAAAATGCATGGAAACATAAGTGACATCAGGAGAAGAATATAGAAGCTTAAAAAGCCATGCAATAAGGAAGTTATAGACATACAAAGGCACATAAAATCACAACAGCATACAAAAGTGATGATGGCATCTATGTACAAATAATCAATAGAGTTCACTTTTTCTAAGCCTCTGGTACCAACTCAATAATCATCCTCAAAACAAAGTTTTTTGCCAGCAGCAGTTGTTCAATCCATCCTTGTTCGCACAGAGCAGCAGGACCCTGGATGACCGAGATTTTTGAGGTGTGGCATTACCGCAATGTGACATAGCGATTAGTACCATGTTTTGCCCAATGATCTTTGAGGTCAACAGAATAGTTTACATCAACACCTTCCAATGCTAGCTTCTCTAGAAGTTTATCAAAAGCTCCAGCACTCATCTTCCTTCCAGCTAGTCGAGAACCCCTCTTTTTAGGGTTCATTGGCAATGGGTAGAGTGAAATAAGGGTTGTGCAACAAGCAGATTGCCATCCACCATTACCCCATCGATAGCACTGTTGATTCAATCCAGTGCAAGAGCAGTATGGTATTGGGGTTGGAGCAGAAACCGGAACAGTAGTGTAACTCGACCTACTTGCAATCTCTGATTCACGTATTTGCCCTTCCTCTTGATCACCCTCTATCTGAGGTCCTTGGATACGTCTCTGCAGGGGTAAAGGCCAATTCTGTGGCTTTTTCATCTCAGGACGAAAAGCTGTGTTTCGGGCCATGACGCCAGGTGAGTGTCCAGGAGATTGTTTCCCCTGTAACTCTGCCTGTGTCTCAGTCCCATGAAAAGCTCTATGCTCACCAGCATCCTGAGTGGACTTGGCACCAAGAGTCATGACAGAATTGGGTTGGAAATCACCAGGCAATGAGCAATGATCAGTGAACCCCACTCGTTGCAGGAGCTTCGACCCATTTATGCCTCCTGCAGAACTTGGCCGTTTCCGGCCTCTTGATGAGGATTCCTTTTGCACTTTTGCAAGTGCAGAAATGGCAGCATCCCGTTTCAGCAATGCTGAATCCCGGTCAGCAAGGGCAGCATCACGTTGCAGAAGGGCAGCATCACGCTCTGCACAGGCTGCCATCTTTTCAGCGATTGCAGTGTTTTTCTCCAACAGTGCAACATCCCGTTCAGCAATAAGCTGCAGGACAACATGATGGTCTGGTACACCTTTGTGTGGCTGCAGGACCATGTGGTGGTGGTCTAGTACACCTTTGTGTGGAAGTCGGTTACCTCTCCCTACCCCTTCCATTTGAGCCTTCAAGGCCAATAGAACATTCGCTTAATCACCACCCACTCATTTCCTTCTTAAGACTCGATCACTTGCTATAACTGCAAACAACAAGCACCTATCAGAACGTGTATACACAAAGTGTCACCACCAAGATCTAACTACCTCAGCAATGACAACACTTGGACATACCAGACAAGGAGGACAAGCTCTCAGATCTAATGGTATTGGAGACAGACCACACTAGAAAAATCCAACAAAACTCTCTTGAGCTGGATTCAGGTCGCCCTAACTTTTCTCGTTCAGGAGGTAAGACATACAAGAAGACTATGACCTAAACTATCAAACCAGCTTGAGCATTCAAACAATTTGTTTTCTGGAAGACTCACATGGCGACATTTACATGCAATCCAGCTCTCTTGGGTGGTAAGAGATACAGAGAGACTATGAGCTAAACCATTGACCAGCCTCCTGAGCATTCAAATAATTTGTGTACTGGAAGGACTCACATGGCCAAAATGACATGCAATCCAGGTCCGTTGGGTGGTAAGACATACAGAGAGACTATGACCTAAACTATAAACCAGCCTGAGCATTCAAATAATTCGTGTTCTGGAAGGACTCACATGGCCAAAATGACATGCAATCCAGCTGATGCCGAATACTCCAGCAGGAATGAGCCCAAAATTCCTCAAACACAGTTGCAAGCATCCACACACCCACAAGTTTTTAAAAAACAGTCCACAAAAAATTAGGGTTTAGAGTTTGTGAAGGCAATGATCACCATCCAGCAGCAGCAGCAGCACTCTTGCACATCAAAACGCATCATCATTATTATCCCTGCCGCTCGCTTCTCTGCTATGGCAAAAGGAATCGAAGCTTGAAAGACATGGAAATAGTGTAGAGATGCCTTACTAAAACACAAAACAAACCTGCAAACCCTAATGGCAACTGAGCAGACTATTAAGTGTCACGACAAGTCCCCCTTACAGATGTTTAGAGAAAATGGCAAAAGCTCTGGTTTCGAAGTGGCCACAAGGATCCAACTAGAAAAGTGCACAAGACGCTAGGACTTCAAAATCCAAGACGGAGGCATCAGAGATGAAGATGACTCCAGCCAGAGGCAAAACACACCCAAAATGTATGTGGCACACAGAGACACACAGAGAACAGAAAGAAGAAGCAAACCTTAACAAAAGCACAAAAACAGACTCTTCGCCAAAAAAACGCCACTCCAAAAAAACAGCAGATCGCACATACAAAATTTCAGAATAGCAACAAAACCAACCCAAAAAAAAAAAAGGGGAAAACAGAGAAGCAAACAAACACAGGAAAATGCCGAAATACCGATACCAGAAATCGCCGCTTTAAAAAATAAAAAGTAAAAACAAACTAAACTAAGAAAAAACCACAGCAACGACCCGCAAAATACAGCAGAGATCCAGAGCTCTGAGAGGAAAGAGAGAGTGAGAATTGCACAGAGAGAGAGAGAGAGAGAGAGAGAGAGAGAATGGCGCAACACAAGAGTTCACGGCAACGAACAAAAAGTGCGAAAGAAAAACCCTAAGCAAAAGCAGTAACACTTTGCACAAGGATTTTCCCACGTGCCAAGGAGAACCAATGAATCCATCCATTTTCATCCATTAGAGTGGGTCCTTTTCTTTTAGAGCGTCTATGATCACCATTAAAAAAAAATGATCATCCACACTTATTGAGGGATGCTAATATTACTGAGGTAGAATTATTATTACCATGGTAAACTATTATTACCTAGGCTTGTTATGCACTAATTAATTTTTTGGGGGAATTTTTTGTTTTTGCTGAAAATTCTGAAAATTAATGTGCTTTTCCCCATGCCAAAAATTCTGGATGAAATCTGGATGAAACTCTCCATCACAATAGCTTCATTATTTTAAGTATATAATATTGAATTCTAAATTATAATTTTTTTTTTCTACCCAACATATTTATTTGTTGGCATTTGCAAAACATATACATATCAACTGGTCCCTCCAATTATTATAAAAATGAAAATCATTTTTTGGATTTTATTTTTTTTAGTGTGTGAAACGAATTCAATTGAGGAAAGTTAAATTGAAATCAATTCCCTAAAAGAAAGATTTAACTTTAATTATAGACAAAATTTTAACATAATGTCCCAAAAAAAAAAATTAATTGACCAAAAAAGTATACTAAAACTAAAAATAGCTTTCATCGAAATGCCATTGCTAAACCTTTTCCCCCAAAAGAATAGTTGTTTTGAAAAGTCAATATTTTTTTCCTAATTATTTTAATGCAACAAACTATTCTGTTTTTCTTTTTTTTCTTTTTTTCTTTTGTTGAATAAGTGAAAATTCACCACAATTGAAGACATTCCTTCTCGCGTTAAATAAAAAATAAAAATTAAATCATTTACGGATATAGAATAAGTAGGGGAAAAAAGTGCAATTGAAAAGGGAAAAAAAAATAGGTTTAAACAAAAAAAGACGCATGAAATATATTTCAATTGAATTATTGAAAAACTACAAGCAATGGGAAACTCTACAAATTGTTTTCCAATTTTGTGAGGTTGATCAATTGGGAATCAACCATAAGAAGACTTAACTAAATTACATGTCAAAATGAAAAATGAATTATTTTGAGAATCCTATCATATTTTGACAAACATGAAACACCCACCTCCAACAAAGAGCCCCAAAAGCCTTTTAATGGACTCAATTTTATTGTAGCTCCCATCCACACTTGACTTTCATTATACTCCTCTTATCTCACTAAAATTGGATCACTACACTACCATAAACCCTTTCAATCAACCACACATCAATAAGTATCCAATACATGTGTCACTCACTTCCCCATGCAATACATTCAAATACAACAAATCTCTTACATTTCTTTCCAAATTGAACCACCCAACACCTTTCTCCAACACACACAATTCCTTCTCAAACACACTTCTTTGAACAATGGATATAGTCTTCTCTCTTGCCCAAAATTTACACTTGGCTTCCTTCCCTTCCTATCCCCACCTACCTTGCACCCTTATTATGCCTTTGATTCCTTGTGGCCTAAATCACATTCACAAATGGTTTTGCAATGAATAACAAAGATGCTACTCGTGCAAGATATGGTGTGTACTCCCACATCTCAAGTCTTAACACATTGTACTCACACATCACAATTCAAAGAGGGAGTAATGTACTTACACAATTGTCTGGGTCATGGATTGGTTGAATGTTCCAAAAATATTATCCAATTACAATTTTTGGGCAGTTATTGGAATAAAATATCATACAAAAAAATATTAAATATTGTGATAATGAATATTTAAAATTACAAACTTGTAATATGAAACAAACACATCACAAAAATGTTGAAATATTTCCATGTAGATGACTATAATTTGTATTTTGATGATGTAATACCCCCAAAAAAAAATTAAAAATCATGAAATCCCATGGCATACCAAGACTTTTCATATATTTTAACCCAAAGTGGTTTGAATGCGATATAGAATGTTTAAAGATCTTTAACACATAGGAAATTGTGCAATTTGTTCAATTAGGTGGGAAGGTTGGTGGAATGTTTAAAAATATCTTTTTATTTTTTAATATTAAAAAGATTGTCATACCATATAGTTTCTATGTCATTCAAGCAAACTATGACCCCTCCAAGGGTTTGGAAGAATATCAAAAGTTCCTTGTGAGTGAATAGGAGCAAACATGCTTAGGGTTGGTCAAATATTACTTTGAAAATAAATTTTTATTAGATGAATAAAACTTTGTTTGAATTTTTCAAAATTTTCATTTTTGTTTTGTATTCAACATTTTATTTCCTAAAGTCTATGTAAAAGCAATTTAGAATTGTAATTTTAGAGAGTCTTTTTTTTAAAGATATTGAATATCCTTGTGTTGTTGTAAAGAACAATTGGGAGGATTATGAGTTTGATTAAGTTCAAGTTCTTGGATTTGTGGTTGAATTCAATGATTGGATGCATACACTGAAGTTTGGTAGGATGGAAACAAACAAAAAGATAATTTGAAGATTGACTCAATGTTAAGTGGAAGCTCACACATCTCATCAATTATAGAAAGAACAAAGAGAAGGGAAAAAATTCAAAAAGTGGTGGAAGACAAATTATCACATATACTGGTATTGTGGCAAAAATTAATGATGTCTAGTTCTTATTTTGAAAAGAAAACCTACAATTTGAGTTTTGATTATTTTTTTGAAAAACTTTTCATGCAATGGTTGAAAACATATTTTGACTTATAAACTTGAAACCTCTAGTTTTGGTGTTCACATAAAAATTTTAAAAATTTAATCCAATGTAAAATAAGGTCCAATTGCATGTACATTACACACAATTAGAGATCACATTTTTGGTGTAACATTTATTTTCTCAAGTAATACATAATGCATTGTTTTCACATTCCCAAAGAAGAATAGTTAATCCTTAAATGTTAGGACAATGTGAATTTACATTGAAACTCAGTCCACATTTGGCATGTTTAATATTTAAAGGTTAAGGATTTTCCATTTGCTACCCTAGTAAGCATCATATATGTGTGTCTACAATCGTTTTACTCCCCTCTCTTCCCCCCCTCCCCCCACCTAGTTTTAAACAATAATAAAAGATTATAACCATTTATTTGTAACTAATAGTTATTTTTAAAGTAAGGCATTGCTTTCATTCTTATTTTTAAATGTATACTTATCACCTAAAAAAACCTAGATATATTTTTAAAAGTTCAACGACGTAATATAAATGTATGTTGCAATTTCAAGATTTGGTGGTTTCAAAATTCAATTATAGCTCTAGTTCTAGCAAATTATGTACATGTGATTTGAATACCTTACAACCTAAGGTTCAACTTTGATTTGAACTTGCCAAATACCCTAAACCTAACTACATTGATAACAACCTTTTTTTAAAACAATTTTATTTTTTAACATTATGAATACACCATCCTAAATTTGGATTCCGAATGCAAAGGTGAAGATATCAATGTAGGTATTAATTTATCCTATCCTTTAAACTACAAAAAGTGGAATATAAAAGAAAGTGAGTTTAAAGGGGAAAGGAAAAAGAAGAACATAAAAACTTGTGGTTTTCATGAACATCAATTGTCTTCAAATGCATTTTATTTTTTTGATATCAATTTGACATTCATGTATTGTTCCTTTTTTAAAAAATAACCAAAAATGATTTTATTGTGAGTATTAAAATTTTATGATGAATATTCACTCAATGGTTTAATGTAGATGGAGTTGAATGTTGCTTATTTTACTATTTTGATTTATTTTTTAATATTGCATTACATCAATGTGATTTGAATGAAATTGCATGTCTTATTTTTGTGTATATTGTGAAACCATTACATTTGTTTTCAAATGTATTTTGTTTTATTATTGTGTGTGTGTATGTTAAGCAATAATGTGTGAATAGTGAATTCGAATGTGTAAGAATTTTATTGCATTTTCCATACATTCTTTAAATATTGTAATGAAATATCATGAATTGTAATTATAATTCACTACAAACCATAACAAAAAATAAAATATTCACACAATTTGAAAACATTATATGGCTAACCAACAATCATGATGACCTTCTTTGGGGAAAATGTTTAAAATATAAACATCACACACTAGTAGAAAAAGGTTTTTTTTTTACTAGTTTTTTTATTAACTTTTTGTCACATGCAACATTTACAACTAAAATCATTTTAGTCACATCTGACAATAATCATAGGCAACATGGATTGTGAATGTTAAAAATAAATAAAAACAAAAAATGGTTTCATCCTTTAATTTATTGTATACATGTTGCCATTTGTGACTTATCATGCAACTAATTTGATCACCCTAACAACAAATGATGTGTTGCCACATTGTAATTTTAATAAACATTTCAAAATAATTTTGATTTAATCTTGAAAAATTCACATCATCTATTTTGTATGGTTTTGAAATGTGACACATGGCATATTAAATATGTCCATTTTTTAAGCCAATTGTTTGATGCCACATGGCATATAAAAATAATGTCCACCTTTTTTCAAACCAATTATTTGGTGACATGTGGCATGTTAAACCCTATTTAATATTTTAAATTAATCAGTTAATTTTGGATTGTTTAATTTAAGATCAATAGGATGTTAACACATGGATAGGTAAGGAAAGTCTGAGCCTAAGGAAGTAAGTAGGTAAGCTTAGGTTAACCAAATAGGTTTTAAATAATCTTATTTTAATTTGGATTTTAGCCTTTAAGGTTGGATCTTTTTTATTGGTTCATTTTTTGAATGACACTTGCACTTTGAATACTTCAAATGCACCTATTTATATATTACACATCAAATAATATGGGTTAAACATTGTAATTGCAAATGTCACAAATTTAGTAACAAGTTATTTACAACTACATTTTAGTACCCATATTATATCAATTATTATAAGTTTTTTAGAAAATATTATATAATATTATATAATAATCATTATAACTCGCCTAAGCTAACTATTTTGTTGTTATTATTATTATTATTATTATCTCACTTGTTATATCTGTTACTAGTTATAATAATCAGTAAATGTAAAGAATAATTTTAGTAGTTGTAATAATAGTTTTTAAATAATAATTTATGTCATAATACTACAATGTAATATGAATTATTAAATTTATCCAATTTATTGCATTAAATATTAAAATTTAATCAAAATAGTAACAAAAAAAAACTACTTATTAAATTATCATGGAAGGT
The DNA here is from genome assembly GCA_963920785.1 of Sphagnum contortum. Classification (NCBI taxonomy): domain Eukaryota; kingdom Viridiplantae; phylum Streptophyta; class Sphagnopsida; order Sphagnales; family Sphagnaceae; genus Sphagnum; species Sphagnum contortum. The sequence continues at coordinate 686,264 of OY987277.1, read as the reverse complement.
AATGGCTAGCTTAGATTAATTACTTTGTCATTATTATTATCAATAATATCTCACTTATTATAACTTTTATTATTATTTTTCAGATTCAATATATGAACAATATACATGGCATATGCATAATGAATATATGTGTACAAATATATATTATTATCAATATGAAACTAATACATACATAAAAATATAGCTTTAAGTCATTGTATAATACCTTTAAAATGTAATTAATTTGGTTATTATTGCAAGTAATGGGACATAAATTTATTCTCAAATGCAAATAAACCTAAAACCATCTAGTTGATACAATGAAATTTTCAACAGTTGTAACATAGTTGTAAAAATGATCAAAATAGTTGAAATTGGATATTATAATTGTAAATATTCTCAAACCTAGTTCCAAATGACTATGAACAACTATAAGTCACATGTAGTCATATAAACAAAGTGGTTACATTTGACTAATCTCTACTAGTGATAGGTCCTATAATGTCATTAATATTATTTCATCCATGGTAAAATTGTCACTTTTGCAAAAATGTATGGATCACAACATCTGAAAGACATAAAATAATTGTACAAGGTAGTTGCAAGTTAGGATGGATTGCATTTTGCATCATCATGGACTTTTTACAAAATGTATTGTATTCAATTGTCACAAACATATAATAAAATCATCAATGTGCCCATTTTTATATATATTAAAATTACCAACTTGTATAAAAATGAAAGTGATCAATAAATATACACAAAACATACACAATAATGGACTTTTAAAGGGGAAATATCAACTAGGGTCTAAAATATACATTTCCATTCAAGTGGACCTTTTTGTTATCATTTCATCTAAAGATGTCTTATAGGGTTTTAGTATATGATACATGACAAGAAAAAAATGTGCATTCAAAAAAATTACAATAAAAATGTTAACAAAGAAATAGGTATATTGGATTTTTGAGTGACCATATTTGGACCTTATTTTCAAAATCCTTATCTCAATCACTTATTATTGAATTGATGTTTTATTTCTAACAAGTACGTCAAAAAGCTAGTTTGTTATGTTTTTATTCATCTAGATTTTATTAGTTCATTAATCACCACATAAACTTAACATTGGTTTTTCAATGTTTTTATTTTTCCATTTTAGTGTTAAAATATGGACTATTTGAAATATTTTATATGTCCAAAATGAACCACCTTAATTTCCAACCACCTAATTCAAAACATTATTTTATTAAAGTTTAAGCCTATTTGGCCAAACTTGGGATTTTAACCATATGTTTTGCAAATTGTGTGTTTTGGATCTGTTGGTGAGCATGAAAAAATTATAGTCATTACTACAATTTTATTTTAGTTCATACATTATATCTTGTTGGGCACATTCAACCTAATAGGATCCATTGGTGCTTCTTGAATTGTTTATGACTAGTCTTTGACAAGTTAATGCGACAACATGGATTGGTCAAAATGTTGAAAACAATACTTAGATTTTTTTTTAACACATTCATTGTACTAAAACACATTGATTAATTATGGGTTTTAGCGTGTTTTGAATGATATTTTATATTTATTAAATTACTTTCAAACTTATTCAAATGTTAAATTAATATATTAGGAAGGGTGTCATAAAAATCATTAAAAGAAAAATGTCATATTGTGATTATAATTTGTGATTACAAAATAAACACAACAAACATTTACAATTAAAATTGCATTAGTTACATGAGTCTAATTGCACACAACTTACAATCATAAATGTTGACATTATTGTGATGTTTTGCAGAACTATGGAATGAAGGATACATTGATCAATGGATACAATTTCATTCAATGACCAATTGTAAATCATTTGTGATTACTTTCCATTATTTGCAGTTAAATTGTAGGCCAATTACTAGTTGCCATGAGCCAACATAACTAAAATTTCAAAAACTTTAAATTCAAAATACAAGTATGATCTTGGTTGAAACTATTTTAAATGGAGCATGGTTTTGCCATGTGACCCAATTGATTACACCATGTGGTATGATAATTGAACTTTGAAAATAATGAATCAAAAAATAGATAACAAAATTTACATTGTCCATTCCAAATGGTTTTAGATCATGACACATGGCATAATAAAAATTTCCATGTGGCACACCAATTGAATTTTGGTTTAAATATATTTAAAATAAATATTTATTTATATAGGTAGGCTAGGTAGGTAATTGGTATATATTCCTATTTTATTTTTGTTTTGTTTTTTAAAGTCAAGCCTTTTTCATTGGCTCATCCCAAATGACATTTAAAAAAAAGAGAAAATTCTATTCTTTCAATGTTTCAATTAGGGTACCATTTTATATAGTTTACAAAATTAAAATGAAAAAAATATGAGATAATTTTTTTAGTTGCAACCTGATAAAAAATTAATCAACAATTAAATTGCAATTAGAAAATTGATCCCATATTTTTTGTCTTTTTTTTCAATGTTTTTAACTATATAACTATTTGTTCACTAAATTTTTTTTAAAAAAAATGTCATTTGGGATGAACCAATCAAGAAGCTTTGACTTTAAAAGTTAAACCCAAAATAAAATAACATCCTCTTAAAATGACCTTATTTACTTAGGCCTAACATTAACCTACCTACCTACACTATGCCAAAAATGACATTCTATGACTAGTCCTATATGACTACAAAACAACTAGTTTAGTAGAAAAGGACTAGTCATAGAATGCCATTTTTGGTGTGGTGCTATTTACCACCCATTTAACTACCCACCTTAGGACTATTATCTACTTACCTGCTCACCCTAAGTCTATTTTATTAACTACCAACCTACCTTAACTAATTAACCTACCCATAATCTAACATTTACCTTCACATTTAATTTGCTTACCTACTTACATGGGTAGGTAAATAGAAAAACACATTAATTAAATAGGTAATTAAGTGGAGAGGTAAGTAGATAATTACCTACCTACTTACTTGTCTACTTTGCTTCCTTTTTGTCAACCTATTTATTTACATATCGACTTATTTATCTATGTCAATAAACCCTTAATGTACGCTAAATAAAATTTTAATATTAAACACTAAAAATCTTCTTAATATATTTATAATACACCTCCAAAATACCTTATTCATGCACTTTTATGGAACATGATCCATCATATGCCACATGTTACAACTAATGTTGTGCGAGTATATCATTTACTTGGATATATACCTACCAGGTATAGGTAGGGTATATATATTTTTTGCCTTACTTTATGTTTTCAAAACCAATATACCCTAATCAAACGCATACTTAAAGGTACATAATTTTGGAAAAAATACCCATTTCATAACCTTGGATAAAAGTTTTAAAATTCTCATACCCAAGTTCAAATATGTTTTCAAACTAGGTAAAATTTCATTAAAACAAGTTTCACCTAAACCTTAAAATCGATGCCACTATTTCATTGAACCTTAAAATTATCACCATTATTCACATAAACCTTAAAATTGTCACCACAATTTGACTTAAACCCTAAAATAAAATGTGACAAAACTTTGTTTATAAATAAGTTTTATGTGTATTTGCTTTCATCTTTCTTTGGTTCAAAAGTGATGCGCTCCTAAGTCCCTTGTTAGACCCACTTGAAGGTCCAACTATGTTGAGTTGCGAAAAGTTGGGACTTGAAAGTCGCTCCCGATTTCCAGCACTAAAAGGGGGTAGAGGGGCGTGCTAGAAGTCCCGAGATTAAAATAGGAAGAGGGACTATATTATCTCACTTGAATCTGCATCCAAAACCAACCACAAGAAAGTTAGTTCACATTTGGGAACACCCTTAGGTGTTGGGACAAGCCACAGGCACTTGGACACACTTGACTCACCACGGCCCGGACTCGGAGGAAGCCACCACCTTCCCCCATATAGTATTCTCTGCAACTTTCCGTCGAGGCTACATCCAAATGGCTCTTTTTCCCGGGATTCCCAAGGAGGAGTCCCGAAACTGTGTCGAGTTAGAGTTTCGGGACTTTGAGAGCTCATATCTCCCGACTGCCAACTCCGATTGGAGCAAGGTCTAAACCAAAGTTATAGCTCTCCTTGAGAGCTTTCCAACGCCATGTCGCACTCTATCAACGAACGTCAGGAAGAGGTCGATTCCATACTTTTAGTGGTCGGGAGTCAAACTGCCAATTGAACTCCTGGCCCTTCTTTTGCCCATAACTTGGGCAGCAGATGTCCAAATGGCTCATGCGAGGCCATTTTGGACATTTGCACTTCAAGAACTTTTCAATGACACTAAGAACACTAAAATGCGAGGAGATTTGACCCCTGCAATTGAGCTCTAAGTCTTCGGGAGTCCCGGAGGACTCCAATTTCCCACTTTTGGGAGTGTGGGTTTCACCCTCACACTACGCCCAAAGTGGGGTTGCGACAAAAAGGTTTTATGTGTGGGTGCGTTCAAGCTTTGTGAAATTTTTTACATATATATATATTTTTTATGCAATAATAAGAGATTTTGGAAGATCATGGGGGAGTTTGCAAGGGGAATTTTGTGCATGTGCATGTACCTCCGTTGCTTTACCTATTTTTTTACATGTGAGGAAACTTGATGTGTCAATTTTTTTTTTGTATCCAAGTTCCACAATAAGTGTAATAGTTGCCTAAAAGATTAACAAGGGTGGAACAACAATTGTAACCAATAACAACTACAATAACAACCATCAGCCCAACTATTGTGAAGTAGCAATCATCAACCTTGCAAGGGCGGAATAGTAGCAACATACAACATTAGACGAGGACAATACCATTAGCAACAAGGGTAGAGCAACAACAATGGATATAATCTAGTGGCAACATGAACAAATTAGGTGAGACTTCCTATTCCTTGGCTAATTTTGTGTGCGAGTGTGTGTTCCCAACAATTTCCAAAGATGTGTGTGTTTCCAAGCTCCCATTGCCCTATTTTAATTTAAGATGGTGATGGCCATATTGTTGTTGTCTTTTCTTACATTAGTAAATGTAATACCATTGCTCTTGAACCATGTCAATAATTAATTGCATTAAAATATCTAGGAAAGGATTAATCTTTTATAAAACTAGAAATGCAACTTCAGCCATGAAGAAATATTATGAAGTTAAACATTCTAACATTTTAAAAACATATATTAGTGAGATTGCAAATTACAATGACGACATTCTACTGAACAAATGCTTTTGAGAAACAAAGTTCCAAGGTTCAAAAAGTTGTAACTCCAAGATCCATTTTAAAATGTTTCAATAATATTACAACATATAAAAAATCATATGAAAAACAAAAAACATCCATTGATAATCTTGGGTTGGTTGTTGTGAAAGGGTTATTCCCTTTGAACACATTTGAAAACATATGGATGAGGTAGTTTAGCTTATGAACGGACCCATGATGATTGGTGTTTCCATCATGCAAAACCCTAATTGAAGAGATATTACCTTGTATGGTGAAATGCACATTTGTAAAGTTTGTTTTACCTTATGTGAATGTTGCAATTTTAATCACAACAACATTTGACCTTTGGATGAGCAAAGGTGCACTTGATACTTTTACCTTTAATTAATTTCTTAACATCGGATTGGGAACTAAAACATGTTACAATTAGTCTATTTGAGGCAAAAGGCAATACTAAAATTAATTTTGCTAGTTAATTGCAAGTTTTATTTGTAGAGTACAAGTTGATTAACAAAATTATTTGTGATGTGAAAAATGATGGCACAAATCTACCTACAATGACAAATGTTTTTAAACAAATTGTTAGATGTGAAGAATTGAGGATATTGGTACCATTTGAAGGTGTTTATTTTGGAATACCCTTTTTAAAGCTTACCAATATGCCATTTCTAATGAGAAAGTAAGTTTAAGTCTTCAACTTGTGAACATCAAATATGCACAATCTTCAATTCAAGCTTATATCAAATTGTGTGTTGAATTAACATTATGGTTATTGGTTGTTGAGTGATGCACTTGCAGATGCAAGTAAACTTTGTATGAAATTGATAAGTGAAAGACTTGAACTAGAAATCCAAATGAATTCTATTCTCCCATTTCAATTTGATGCAAAATTACACTTGTTAGTTAGTAGGATGCAATTGGAAATCACTAGTGTGCTTGCTTCATTTTTGGATTGTTTGCATCAATTTGATCCAAAACAATGATGTTGGCTTTAATGCTTAGTACCATATTCAAGGATCTTGCTATTTTGAATAATTATGTGAAAATAGAAAAAACCACAATTGCAGCAACAAAGTATAATTTTGAAACTCTAATTCCCCTTCTATGTTTACATTACATTATTAAACATAATAAATCACACTATTAAATCCATTATTACATAATCCTCATCATGTATGAGAAAAAACATCATTACAAAATGAGGTTATCAAAAAGTTCATCCTTTTGTAAAACACCCATCAAATTTTGACCTTTAAGAATGGCCATTGGCGATGTTTGTTAAAATATTAACTCGAGATCAAATGGTCATGGAACCAAAAAAAAAAATGTTGACAATCATGTCCTCTCTCTCTCTCTTGTTTCTCGTCACTGCCCTTCTGAATCATAATTTACTCTGCCACCATGATATTTGCCAACATTGTACAGGCAAGAGAACAAGTATAACTTCATATAACCTTATACATGATGGAACTATGCATATGACATAAATGTAATGCACATTTTTTTCACCTTTTATCCCATAAGTTGTGTCAGAAATTTAAGTATGGCGGTGTTCAGTGGTCATGTAGTATCTGAAAAGAATTTCAAGGCTGAACCAGTCATAGGGGGACAATGTTGCCTACTCAAAAGAGTCTAATACACGCTTCTGCAGACCAAGAGAGGATGTTGCACAGAGAATTGGAACGTGATTGATGCAACATTGGTCAAAACCAATACCAATTTGCGCGAATGGATCCCCAAATTTGAAACCCAATTGGTGGAGGCTCAAGGAAATATCATAGCTTGCTTCAAGCACAAGGTACTAACATAATTCCCTTATAATTAAAGGAAGGAGTCTAGGAGTTTAGGGTCCTTCCCTTAATTACTTTCAAGTATATTCTGTATCTTCTTTGAGCAAGGAGTTTGTGACTCTTGTTATTACACAACTTATTGGTATTTGTTTTGCATCATTGACAAAACATTAACAATTTTGTTGCATGGATATATTGCAAATATTTGACATTTTATTGAAATTTTCCAAACCCAATTTTTATTATGATTGATCAACACAATTCATCGTCAACTTTGCAACACAAAATATGTCAATTCTTTATGAACAAAAATTGTGATCATTTTTTAACAAAACGTTAATCAATTATGTCTTGATTTTGCAATGATGGTTAAAAAATTTTAATTGTTATTTTCTTCTTATCTTCAATAACATGTTCGCAATTTTATTATGCATGTATTGTGAGTACTAGTCCAATAAATTACCAATCAAATTAACTTAATTATTTTGGTAAATTCCAATACATCTACAAATATATTTGCAACGATTTTAAAAGGATCTTTTACGACTGTTTACATATGTGCAATGTTATGGACAATGAATGTTAGAACTCCAAAGTATTGCCCAGTTCATTGTCTTCAAGGGCGGACATTGAGCTTTGGAGGATATCAATCAAATCCAATGGCACCAGAAGATGAAGTTGAAGAATGTTGCTGATGCCTGGCACCTGATTGAAAAGGAAGGCCTGCTTGCTGTAAAGTATGGCTCAGGAGAGGCATTGCGCTACATGACACACCTCTCATTGATGGATTCTTCAATCTGAGAATCAATTCCCTTGACTGGATAGAGTGGTACCCCGATCAGTGCATCTCCATCGAACTCAACAACACATCCACCACTACAATTTGAAGGTTTAAAAACAAACCTTTCATAGATTTTTCATGATTTAGAAGGTGGTTCCTCATGCCATTTTGTTAGAAATCCATTTATAAACAATATAAATTGCGTTTTAATATTGTTTTGAAAAGTATGTGCTACTATCCATTGTTAAATGACCTATACTAATGCATCTATTATACAAATTGAAACACATTTACAACACATTTTTAAAGATTTTGATAGTTCAGACAATACCATTCAATAGGAAAACCCATTGGAAATTTGTATCTACATTATGAAAAATATGTGTAAATTACATTTTAAGACTTGATGTAACATCAAATGTATTTTTCAATTGTTAATCCATATATATATTATGGAAGATTTGTGTAAATGTTGTTGAGAAAAATTATTATTCCATCCAACATAGTATTATTGGTAATCCACATATATATCATGAAAGAGATGTCAAAACATCATTTTAAACATGTTGTTGCAATCCTTTCCATTTTAAGTCTTTTAATCAATTTTTTATTTTTATTTTTTCAAATTATGATGTAGCTGAAGTGGCATTCATCCATAAGACATTTGAGCAAAATTTGGCTCCAAAAACTAGGAAAGTACAAATATTTAAAAGCATCCTTCTATAATGTTTGCTACCTATGGAACTTAACACAAAAATATGGCAATTTGTTTATTAATTTGGAAATTTCATAACTAGAACACCCAGAAACACTTATTTTTGGTTCTTTCTTAAATTATTGCTAGTTGACAAGATTTCATCCAAAGCTTGAATAGAAGGGAATTAGGAATGTGTAAAGAAATTATACCCACATAGGATTTGGAATCTTAACTATCATCATATACTAGTTGTTTTGAGGATTTGTGTTGATGTCAAATTAATATCATACAAAAACCATTTACTAATAACAAGATCAGTTTTAACAATTTGGATGCATAACCACCTTGTAATTGGTTATGTGTAACAATATAATAAAAATTGCCCACATTGTCAATTTTTTGAGTCATAAAGGTGTCCTTCAATATAATTTTACTATAAGCCTAATATGTTGAATCACTTATCTTGCAAATCATGTTTATTGAATCAAGTAAAAATGTAGTCTTGACTACAATTTTAATTTGGTTCATACATTATAACTTACTAATAAAGTTAATGGTCCATTTTTCTTTTTGTGGGATGCAACTTTTGCATAAGGTTCTACCTATTTTGATAATGTATCTGATGTGTATTATTCTTATTGTTGTAACCCTAACCTTGGGCTTGTGACCAAGGCAAGGGCTTGTAAAGGGGCAGGCCAAGAGCGAAGCCCGAGAGTCACATTTCATTCTTCCAGGAATGTAGGAAAGTGTGAGAGAATGAACCCCCACACTCCCAAGTGAGCTTTCACTTTGGGAGTTAGAGTCCTAATGGACTTGCAAATCTTTAGGGGGCAATTGCAGGGGTTAAAACTCATTGGATTGAGAGGTTCTTTATACCATTGTAATGATTTTAAAACGAAGTTGTCCAAAATGGGATCACATGACCCATTTGGGTACTTAAAACATAAGTTATGGCCAAAAAAAAGGTGAGGAGTCAAATTGCTAATTTGACTTCTGACCACTAAAAGTCAAGAATCACTTTGATTTCTTTATGTTCAGGTGACGTGCGATATACCTTTGAAAAGATCTTGATGAGGGTTATAACTTTGTTTCAAACCTCACCTCAATTGAAGGTTTGCACCCAAAGTTATGAGCCCCGAAATTTTCAGGAATCGCAAATTAGGGAATTTCGAGACTCCAACTTGGGAGTCCTGGGACAAAATGACATTTGGGTGTTGGCCGTGTGGCCATGCACAGAAAATACTATAAGGGGTTAGGTGGTGGCTTCCCCCAAGTTCGGGCCGTGGTGAGTTTTGTGAGTTTGTGTTTGTTCGTGATTCATCCGTGCACCAAAAGTGCTCCAATTATGCAATAACCAACTTGTTAATCGGTTTGTGTAGGTCTGTGTGAATATTGACATGCTTGTCACTCGTCCTAGTCCCATCCCGGAGCTTGAGCACGCCCCTTAACCCTCAAAGTGTTGCGAGCCAAGAAGCACGTTCCAACTTGTTCTCCTTCCACTGTTTTCATCCTTGGACTCGTAGTTGAGTCTATCAATGAGTTTAGGGGTGTGTCACATGTTATCAACATTCATTAATTGTTTTTGGAGGAAAATAAGATTCAAATACTATGAAAGTTTGGTCAATACACAAATCAACTTTCATTTTAAGAGTATGTCCATTAATAAGAAACCATCACTGCAAATAAGCAAGTGAAACCAAAACTTGAGCATCCTTAGGATCCATTTCTCTTAAGGAGAAGGTATATAAACATTACTCTTCCCTAGGAAGGATATTCCTTCATATAAGGTGGCCTCTAAATATTCTAGAGTAAACCATAAGGTGAAGCCCCATAGTGTGGTAATTCCTAAAATAAAAGGTTTATGATGAGATGATATTTGAATTTTGCCCAGAATTTTGGGAATGTGCCCAGCAATGGGCCTCACCTATTGTACAAGACAAGGCAAACATTATGATGAACCTAAACATATGTGAATGGGGGAGGCAAAGGAGGGGGTGGGTTCCTACACCAACCCCTTAAGGTAGGATATTCATGTATATAAGGTACCCTCCAAATAATTTAAGAAATTTTTAGAAGTGCTTTATGAGAATACACATCAAATTGAAGGTGATAAAAATTATTGTTAGAAATGCACATGAGAAGGGTCAACCTTTAGGCCTTTCAGAAATTTTCCCTTCTGTTGGTTAGGCCAAACTAGCCCTGGAATAAGCCCCAATAACTTGGCAACCTAACTCCCCCAAACTTGGGCAGCTGCCAAGTCCCATTATCTACAACATGACCATTCTGCAAAATCGACACATTAACCATTATGCAAATCCACATGAAAACCTTTGGGTAATGGAATGTCCCAACTACAGACCATCATGCATGTTTGGAACTTTGGGCTAGCACTACCAGGTTCACCCAAATTCCTTACAGGCACCTCACCGGCCACAATGGCCTGTATCGATTGACATCTTAAAATGAAAACCCAAAATTACTGGTTTCAAAGTGAATTTTTTATTTTATTTTTGTTGGGGTGTGTGTGTGTGTGTGTGTGTAAAAGCACAACCAAAGATCCAACCAGCATGCTCTTGGCAGCAGTGTTGGGCAGTTCTTTGACGTTTTAAAGAATCGTCAGTTTGGTTCTTTAATATTTCAGAATCAACGAATCACCAGTTCCAGTTCTTTGACAAATATTCAGAATCAAAGAATTGTCCATTCCAGTTGTTTCAAAACCTCAAAGAATGGATGCTCTTCATGAAAGAACCGGCAAAGAACTCATGATTCTTTGGCCAGTTCTTTGACTGTTTAAACAATTTGAGAACCACTATACTACACCAAAACCATTTATTCGAAAATTTTGAGAACTGGCAGGTAAGTGGATATATACATGGGTTGATAACCGACAGGCATCTGTCCCTCATCCTAAGAACTGCCCAACACTGGTTGGCACCCACCCCCTGCTGGTTTAAAGTGTGGCAAGTAGCTGATGTGCAGAGCCAATAACGCCATGATATATAAGCTGCTTTGTTGATCTTTGCAAATTAAGTTCAAGTTCAGAGTTGCTTGATGTGCTCCGGAAATTTACAGTTTCCAGAGTTACATACTTTATTATGAATTAACGAACGTCGGTTCAATACCCTTCATTATGATTTAGCTTGATGCGCAAGCTCTCGCCCATTCCACACCAGAATGGATCTGTGTCATATGCGATTCTGACCAAGAGACTAGAATTCTGAAATCGCAGGTGCACCGGGACCTTAGTTGAAATCGCTGCCTAGCTCACAACCAAACTGTGTACGAAAGAGCCCATTCCACAGCAGAATGGATCTGTGTCGCAGGTGATTCTGACCGAGAGATTAGAATTATGAACTGACCTTCCTGGCCCACACGCAAACTGCGTACGAAAAAGCGGATTACAAAGTTGAATAAATCGCTGCGGCCTGGTCCACAAGCCGACGCGTACAAAAGAGCAGATTACAAGTCTGTCGGGAAGAAACTACGTACGTACGTAGGAGCCAATTACAAGTTTCGTGTTGGTGACTACAGGTGGAATATGTGAGCAAAGTGGGAAACGTATTGCGCACGCGGCGATGGCTTTCGTTGGGTTTTGTTGTATAAGTAAGCGCCGAGGTTCTCACGCTCTTTTTGACTAAAGAGTTTTAGAATACTGTAAAGCACGCCCAGAAAATTTGTGGTGTATGTGAAGCTCACCTTATATCCATGAATTTTCCCTCATGAGGAAATTGGGAGGGATATTTTGCCTACTTCTCAGGGGTGGGAGGGAAATTATGCTTACTTGTATAGTGTAAGAACCCTCCCACTATCAAGGAGTAGGCATAAGAACCGTCCCATCCATACGCCTTGTGATCTTCATAGGTTTGGTTCATGATAAATTTTGCCTCGTGCTTTGCTGTAGGTAAAGCCCATGGGTGAGGGACATTCCCAAAATGTGGGGCCTGAACTCAGCTATTGCCTTGTCCTAGGTCCCTTATTTTGAGAATGCCCCAACCCTAGGGCTTTGCCCTACACGAAATATCTCTGCGTCATTGATGTTCTGGCACAACCAAATATCTCTCTGCGTCATTGATGTTCTGGCACAACCAAATATCTCTGCGTCATTGATGTTCTGGCACAAATATGATAAGACGGTGGAATTACTCTTTAGAATTTCATTTGCAAGCTAGATGACTCATATACTAACCTGTTACAGCTTCTGATCGCCCTCACCTTCCACAGTGATGATCATCCTTCTCTCTTACTTACAGGTTCGCCAACGCTAAGACAGGCCTTTTGTTCGGTTTAGCCATTAAATTTGCTAAAAAACAAAGTCCTGAGGTCAAGGAACTTTTTGAGGAAATTTCTCAAAAAAACGCTACATTTAGAGGAAGAAAGTTATGAAATTGCCAAGCTTTTGGGAGGATTTGGGCACAGTTTCTCTATAAATTACCACAAAAGTTTTAGCATTCCGAGTGGGACCATCAAGAAAAATTTCCCCTATGTCAAACATGCATGAAATGGTTTGTTAACAATGGGAAAATACAATGATCCCCCTATTTCACAATGGGGAAATTAGAATAAACAAACAATGAAATCATATCGGTCCCACAATTCCCTTGGAGAGTTTTTCCTGTGACTTGTTAATTCAACAGCTTCAAGTTCCTAGAGGTTTCCACTCTTTGCCCTATATATAGGGAACATGCCAAAGAAGTTTGTTGTGTAGACAATAGGAGTCTAGAGATATTTCGACCCCATTTGGAGTGTTTTTAAGAGTTCTCAATTTTGTCTCTTTGACGACACAGAGTACATTCAAGAAGAGCGCAGAGACGTCCTCGTAGCGATCAAACTAAGCCTTGGTTATAAGAAAGTAGTATGGCCAATCCTTCAGAGAGGATCGGTGGACCAGTCATAGGAGCACAGTATTGTGTACCAAGTACATGTCAGTACAAGCTTTTCCAGACACGCAGAGGATCGAAGAATTGGAGCGTGGTTGATGCGGCAAATGGGACTGTGATTTTTACACTGGTGGAACATAAGACGAATTCCAGCAGATGGAGGCCCAAGTACGAAACCCAATTGGTGGATGCGCAGGGAAATATTGTAGCTCGAATTCAGGACAAGGTAACATATTTACTACTGTGTTTACTGTAAGGTTCTGTTTAGATCAACGTATATAAGGGATCTGCCCGATGATTTATACTTCAAGTATGATGATTATCTCTCCATGAGACAGATCCAGTCATGACTAGATGTTCATGGAGTGTGAATGGGTATTTTGTCTCCTTTCTGGTGGAGAGTGACATTTGGAGCTGCCATGCATGGATTGATTGTTTTGGCAGGGGAGAAGATGGGAAGTATTGGGTGGATCTGCAGATTCTAATGTCCTTGGTAGGGTGAAGATCTGTGGGGGGCTGTTATATTGGAAGACGGCTCTCAAGGTTTTCCTTGCTTCCAACTTGTCTGAGAAACAGCCTGACTACATGGTGGAGTTGAGGACGATTTGTGCGTCGGATTGTATCATTCTCCATGGAACACAACCCATGTCAGAGGTATGTGTGCGAAAAATCTTTGGACTGCTGATCAGATGGTTGATCTTGAATATATCAGAAATTACTCAACCCTCATGGCGAAGCTGCTAGAGATGTATATTATGCTTCTGATTAACTTGATTCATGACAAGGTCTTATAGGCGCTGCAAGGGAGATTAAAGGTAGAAAGCAGAATTCATTGCGTAACACGCACGTCATGGATAGTGCACGCTGTTTCTTTGTAATGATATGTTTGTGATAATATAGTGGCTGGGTGCATGAAGCCCTGGACAATATTAGCCTCCTTTACAGCTTTTGACTCGACGTCAAGTTTGCCAGATCTAGAGATCTTACGCACACCCATTTGGAGCCTTAGTAGCTCAGAGTGTACTACTACTTAGCTCATCGATCGATCATCCCCTGAAGTAATAATCCGATGAATTTGATGAGTTTAGTTACATGATTTTGTGTGGGATCTTGATCTTCATTCAACATCATCGCCCTTGTGGCTCTGGATCCAGGTGGAGGTTAATCGCAGGTGGTTCGGGAGACCCGAGTACACAGTCACAGTGAATGCAGGTGCAGATTGCGCCTTCGTGTTGCTTCTTGCCATGCTCATGGAGAAGGTGGGGCAGCAACGCCAACAGGGTGCAGCTGCCGCCGGTGCAGCTGGTGGTGGTTTCTAAATTAGTCCAACTTGTTCTAACTAGTGTGCAAAACTGAGCTTTTAAGTTTGGTCATTTGTAGACTTTGCTTGACATTTGAGTAGCTATGTACAACTAGTGGGTACCCGTGACGGTCGGACACAATCCGCCCGTGCCTGCAAGCCCGCGAAGCCCGCGTTGTTGCATTTGGCTCTCAGGACCTGGGTTTCAGGACCTCGATAAACGGACATTGGGTTTCACTCAGGACCTGGGTTTCAGAACCTCGATAAACGGACAATGGGTTTCACTCTCAGGACCTGGGTTTCAGGACCTCGATATTTGGCTCTGAAGACCTGAGTTTCAGAACCTCGATACATGGACAATGGGTTTCACTCTCAGGACCTGGGTTTCAGGACCTCGATATTTGGCTCTCAGGACCTGGGTTTCAGAACCTCTATACACAGACAATGGGTTTCACTCTCAGGACCTGGGTTTTAGGACCTCGATATTTGGCTCTCAGGACCTGGGTTTCAGGACCTTGATATTTGGCTCTCAGGACCTGGGTTTCAGAACCTCGACAGACGCACAGATATAGGACACCGAAAGCTCTCCATCCTACGGTCATCTTATCTTTTTCTCGTCACTTTTTTCTGCGTCCACCGTCACTTTTCTCTGCGTCCAGTGGTCATAGACGCACGCACAGACAGATGCACGCAACAAGTGACTTTATATATAAGATTTGGATTATCACATGTATGAAAGAGATAGTATATCTGGGGATTTTGAGTACAGCGCCATTGGATAGTCCAATGGCATTTCAGTACCCATTTGTAGACTGCTGCACATGACATTATTTTATTAAATAAGGGTATGAAATACTCAGACTCAGGATTAAATGCACCAGGCTTGAGAACATTTATAGCTACAGTACACATAGCAGCAGCAGTGATTGGTTGAAAGCGTTCAGGAAAAGAAAGGACACTGCAAACAAACTCAGTTTAGCACCAAATTTGCTGCTAAACTGAGTTTCATGCCCTGTTGAACCCCAGTGTTCTTTTTTTTTCCAACTTTTTGAAATCTCGTCCCCTATGTGACCAACCGGGGGTTTCAGTGCCGTCGTTGCCTGACTGTACAAATAATTTAATTGTGTTGTCACTTCCTTCATCCAACCTAGCTTTGAAAAGGTTGTTTGGAAATTTTTTACTTCTTTCTTTGTTGTTGTTGCTTGCCCCTTTCTACAAGTTCGCATCATGGCTAACATGGGCGACAACACTTTTGAAGCAAAGAAGCTTCTGTGTTAATAAAATCCTAATGTGCGAAAGTTCAAAGTAATTATTTTGTTGCTATGAGAGGATTTCTAATTCAAGGTAAAGAATTTGTCCTTGAAAAAGGATTTCTGATTCAAAAAATAAAGATTTTGTTGTTCAAAGAAGATTTTTAATTTTTGTGAATGAGCAATCATAATCAAATGAGTGAACGGTGACAAAAGGATTCAACCAAAACTTTTTGAACATTTTTATTTTTTCATACAAAGATAGTTTTGAAAGATATTTTTTGCAACATATTATCTTGAATAATTCAAAATAAACTGCAATATCTTATTTTGAATTATTAATCAATGATTTTTCACATTTGTACAAATTTTATGCATGTATATGTTTTAAAAGTTAAAATGTAATAAATGTCAAAATGGGTTTTTTAAATCAATTAAAAAGGTTTTTTGCATAATTATTTCCTGCACATGTGATGTGCACCTAATGTTAGAAATTTTGTACCTAATCAATACAGAAACTAACCAAATCATTTAATAAAAGAATCATTTCCCTTGGAGACATTTGTTTCAAAATCTCAAGACTTTGAAATTTTCATTTGATTTATTTTCTCATGAAATTGATCTAATGAACAAGTAATTGCATAAAGGAAGCATGATTTTCTTGTACAAAAGGTTTGAAATCAATTGCATCATTTTATGAATTCATTTGTTTAAAACTCTAATATGGACAATTGACCATAAATCAGTCAAGGATTCAAAAAAGTTTTTATACAACATTCAATATTTTTATTTTATTTTTAAAAATATTTTCCCCCGATACTTTAATAGTAGAAACTCAATAATACATCAAAGTTACAATATACCAAGCATAATTCACAAAAGAAAATTAAAATTGTCATTTGTAATCTATTTCAATTAAACACTTCTTTTTGGAACCTCAACTATGAATCAGTGATGTTGAAAATGTCATCATGTTCAATTTGAATTTTGGGTTAAGGTGAAATGAATCAACAAAGGCATGGTAAAATATATAAAACAAGTTGACTATTTTAAATGATTTTTTTGACATAAAGATAAGAAAATAGTGTCAAATTTGATTTAAATTCAGATCTACAAAAATTTAGAATAATAAAAATAATTAAAGTTTTTTAAAAATTGATTAGTCAATATACATGGTTCCAAAAGTATTTTTTCATCAAAAAATGTGATGAAATAGATGTGTACTAAGTTTAAATATAAAGATCTATTAATATTTAAGTATTTTCTTAAAAAAATACTTTAGATATTTGTTATAACATAAGTGACACATATTTGAAACAAATCTTACACTATAAAAATAAAAAGAAAAAGTTACTTACATTTAAAAAAAACTTATTTGAATCCTACTTTTACAACAAGAAATTTGAAAATTGATGTTCAATATTGGAATGATTTTAATCATTCAAATATAAAAATTAAATACATGTATAATAATTTGAAATGATGGGTTTTTCTATTTTTTGTTAAGTTGACGAATAGACATCAAGGGGTTCAATTAATTGGTTAATAGGGAGCCAATTGTCCTAATTAAAAACAAATCTTTAAGACAAAGTAGTTTACAAAATATGCTTAAAATCATGATTTGTGACCCCAAAAAAAAAAGAATTATATTATAATACAAAGGCGTACAAAAATAAATCTCATGAAAAAAAATGTGAGTTAAAAATCAATTCAAGTCTTTAAAAAGTTTTCTAAGTCACAAAAATCATTGTTTACATTTTTTAAAAGTGTTTTTGGATACTTCCTATTCGTTAAATTCATTTCAATTAATTTTTCAATGTTTTCATAATTCATCAATAAATCATTATACAAATTCATACAAAAATTTCAACATCAACTTAAATAACCACTTACCACAATGGTTCAACTAAATATTGATTATGTCAGGAAGTGGTTCCTATTACTTACCCCATTTAGACCCCAAAGTATGAATTGTATCTTTTGAAGTTCTCCTTTCCCAAATCATGCATAATGAATGACAAATAACTTTTCACATGGAACTTCCACATTGTTATAAGACAAAATTTGTGCATTATAAAACCTCCTTAATTTTTTCTTTTCGAAGTGTGTTGTTTTCATGAATATTTATAAATGCTTGAAATTGACATTATATGTAACAGGTGAAGATAATCTAATTCCATAAATGTTTTTAGAACAATTATATACGAACTTACATGAGGTAAAAATTATCAAACAATCGCAATTGTTTTTCAAAAAGACATTATACCATTTGCCATTACTTACATAAGTTGACAAGGAAATAATAAATTTGAGTCAATACTTTGAAAATTGATTGACCATGTTCATTGTATGGAATTTCAATAAGTTCATTTCTAATCAATCTATGCTTATGCCTATTATCATTTGGCCATCTTGCATACCTCTTGAAATCGTATTATTAACATACTGTAATTTAATAACATTACACCTCAAATATAATTCACAAAATTCAAAAATTATAGATAAAAAAATCTCACATAATAATAAAATAATACTAGCACACTTACTCTTTTTTTTTGGTTTGAGATTGTCTAAAAGTCAAAGTGTAATAATAAAAGCCATCAAGGCCAAATTTTTTTTATATATAGAACATTCATCTAACTTCCATGTACCAAACAAATTTTCCCAAAATTAGATGAAAGAATTTTACATAATGTATTTATCATCCATTTGATGAAAACTCCCTTAATTCCAAAATATTATTCAATGTTAATCTCTTTTATCATAATAATTTGGCACAAAATGTTTCAATGTTTAGAAAAACTGATGTTAAAACAATAAATAACATATATGTACTAATATATCATTTTTTTATGGTATCAAATTTTGCATTAAATATGAAAAATTGGCAATTATCCATGCTATTTTCAAAACATGATATTAATAAACCACATTAAAATATATAATAATACAAACCAAATTTTATAAAATTTCAACCTAATTTTTTTATATATATCAAAGAGCATTTTTTTTCAAGTAATTTTTTCAATTATTTATTTTCAAGGAATCAAAAATAGGTTCAATGTTCATTAATGTATCAACACATTGAAACATAATTTCAAATTTCTTTCAATTCCAGGCCTTCATAATCATCAATATATGGACTTTCATGCATTTTGAGAATGAATGATTTTGTTTCACATAAAATAAAATATGTTGAAAATTAAAAAGACTTAATCACCAACTACTTACCCAAGCCCTTATATTAATAAAATATTAAATGAAACATTTCAGAATTCCACAAAAAATATTGACATGCAAATTCATTAATGTACAAACCTTGTTCACCACACCAAACTATTATTAAAACTCATGGAGTTCATTTTCAAAATCATGGGAATGCAAGATTCTTGAAAGTCAACACAATTCTTAACTCCTATTAACATGCTTGCACCCTTAATAAAATATACTCCCAACTCAAATACCATCGTGAATGCTTCCGAGAACTACAACAATGAGATTTCAAATAGAATGATTAAATTTTCCACCAAGTATTGTATATTTAATCTCCCAATGATGTTTCACATGATTAGTGGTCTCTAATCCACCATACACAAATCACGCATCAAATGATGGTCATAATGGTCTTCATGGTACATTTTCATTGGTCCAACCTAAGAAAAAATAAGCATCAACACCTTTAATGTCTTTGAACATTTCAAATAATATAGAAACCTTCTTATCAAAAGAAAATTATCATTGAAGCACAAAACATTATGTCATGTAATCATTGTCACACAACATGCCTTTGATCTTTGTAAGTAAATTTTCCTTTCATGCCTTCAAGAAATGGAATCTACAGAATAATATTTATCCAAGAATTTTGTTGTCCCTTAGTTTTTCATTCTTTAAACATAATTTATTTGATTCAAAAATTACATTAATGACATTTAAACTTGTCATGTGTTTATCAATAACAATGATCATGAGTTGGACATCTCTCTTACAACATCAAACGTGATTTGAAGACAAAGTTCATTAGTCATTCCTTCTTTGCTACTTTCTTTATCTTTGAAGCATGATATATAAAATATGAACATGCCTTGACCATTTTGATTTGGAACTATAGTGGAATATAATGGCAAATCATAATAATGATTATTTTTCAAAGTGGAATTTAAAAACCCACAATTAATGGCAAGATAATCTAGTAACATATTTTTTTCAAGAATTCATCTTGCAAGGCAATAGTCGTTTACAAGGATGGTTATGAAAGGGAGAATATTTTTTATCTGATTATGTTATTTGCTTTTGAAAATCTCATAACTTTTATTGAACATAATCCCAATCATCCTTTCATAATACACAAAGTTAAACATAGGACCATGATGAATGGTTCCAACCTTATATTATTTGATGTAAAACACACACACACACACACACACACATATATAAACCTTAATTTTAATGTGCATGAAATATGATAATAGTTCATTTTTTTTGGAATAAGGAAGAATTTATAAGTCACACATTCCAACAAGTTGACCCTTTCTTTGATCTTGTGTTCTTGTCAAAGAGAGATTAATTATGGCACCATCGACGTATTGACCACATGTTTCAAATTTTCATAACATATTTGACTCTCAAAGGATATATGGGCAAGAAATATTGATCTAATTTGAGGGCATGTACATTATGAGCTTTGTGAACATAAATTGTTACTTATTATTTAAAAAAACATCATCCTTATAAAATGTCTCTTATGAATTTTCACTTCGATTTAACAACCTCATAAAAAATTCACCATCAAATTTCATGTATATTCGTGCCTTTCTGTTTTGTATTACTTCATTCATATTATTTGCATTTCATTTCCTTTCACATTTTTCCCTACCTTTGTGACAATCATAATACCAATGACATTATTGACCTTGAGGTGATTGATCTTTTTTACTTGGTGTAGCACAATAAGACTTGTGCATATGTGATCAAGTTTGTCCTCCAATTTTTGGAATGGAATTTTCGTGAATATCATCCCAATTAACCTTCTATTTATGACACACTTTGCATAATGGAAGGCAAACAACAATGAACAATTGCAAAATACCTTCATGTTATGGATTTGTGTTTCAATACGCCAATTATAGCTCTCTCAACTACACAAATAGAGGCATGTTGTCTTGAATTTGACAAGTGATGATCTCTTATTAAAAGTATTACAATATTCCACGATTGCAACATGCTTGATAATGTTTTCATTTGTCAACAATGGTTATAAGATCATTAAAATTGACTTCCCAACGACCATGGATTCTAAAAGCATGATGTCCAAAAAATGATGAATTTGAATAAAAGATGGAGATGTAGCATTCTCCAAACATTGAATCATGAGATCTTGACTTGCTGTAATTGGCTTGTTGTTAGTAGAACTGGTTACCTTGTAGAAAGTAAACCTGTCAAAAATCTCTTCTTCTTCTTGAAAGGAGAAGAACAACAAACCACATCCTTCTACGACTCCTCATAAGACATGAATAAGTCTACCCAAGAAGTTTCTCTCTTCTTCTAGTGTGCATCCCCATCACCCAATTTCAGTTTAAGGACTCATAAGTAAACTCAAGACACCGATAACTCCCCTCTAGCTAGCTTGGTGTTCTGTACTCTAAACAACTTTTACTCCCCTCACTTTGCTTCTTTGGAAATGGCAGATACAAAACTATGTGATGCATTTCTACTCTTGAATGTAAGGTATAAGGGAGTTAGCTTGCTCAATAAATGTTATTTATTCTCTATAACTACAACTACGACTAGCTGCTCCAGAAAACAAAGATGATGTATTTTGGGCAAATGATGTTGTGAGATCTCAGTCAGCAACAATAGCAGAGCAGAGAGCACAGAAAGACGCATTTTGTCATAGTAGGCAATCAGCTTCTTCATTATGAATGTACCTAATAAAAGATTTATTTGCAAACCATTTTGTTTGTGGCTGCAAAGACTTTGTGAGAGGCAAAGAGGGAGAGAGATTATGAAAACAAAGATGATGTATTTTGGGCAAATGATGTTCTGAGATCTCAGTCAGCAACAATAGCAGAGCAGAGAGCACAAAAAGACTCATTTTGTCATAGTAGGCAATCAGCTTCTTCATTATGAATGTACCTAATAAAAGATTTTTTTGCAAACCATTTTTGTTTGTGGCTGCAAAGACTTTGTGAGAGGCAAAGAGGGAGAGAGAGATTATTGAAGAGGAGCAAATGGCTAACCATTCTTGGAAGAGAGGAGATTTTTGTTTGTGGCAGTAACAGAAGAAGAGCACTGGATGGATGCTTTAGAGACAGAGAAGAAGAAGAAGAAGAAGAAGAAGAGGAAGACAACACAGAAGAAGACTTGCCTGAAGACTTCAATTTTTGGCTGGCTATGTGTAGTCAAATGGGCTATATTAAAAATTAAAAGTGCTTAAATCATGTGATATTTGAGATTTTCAATAGCCATAATTAGATCAAAATGATTTTTATTTTTTTGCAAATTTCTATACATGGTTCAAGTAGGTAGCTAAAAATATAGAAATATGGTTTTTTTAGCTTGTAGCCAAATTTGGCTAGATGGATCTTTGGCACTTTGGCTACAACAATTTAGCCAGATTTGGAGATAACAAAATATTAAACCAAGTGTTTTTTTTCTTTTCCAAGAATCTTTCTATATTTCGCTCTACTTGGTGCAACTTAGGATAGAAATATGGCGATTATATATATATATAGAGAGAGAGAGAGAGAGAGAGAGAGATAGAAATCTGGCGAGCAAGAAACTCAAGAAACACTAAATTGTCGCCTATTTGAAACAAAAATGGGCATTTTTGGCGAAATATGTGGCCTGGAAAAAAAAAAAAAAAAAAAATCTGGGGTGGAAGGGTGGTGGGTTGTTCATCCCCTGTACGTCAGTCGTGACTCGTGAGCCAGCAGCCACCTAGCCAGCCAAAAACACCCGTCGTGCAATTTCGGGCCCTGTTTCCGCTCTGCTTCTTCCTTCCTCTTCTTTTCTTTTCTTTAATTAATTAATTTATTTTTATTTTATTTTTTTTGGGGTTGAGTTGTTGAATGTGGCGTTTGTTTGTTGTCGCACTTGTCCTCGACTTTCGTTTCCTTCTTCCTTTCTTGCTCTCTTCCTTGTCAAGGGAATAGGGGAATAGACTAGAAGAACAACAACAACAACAAGGAAGAAGAAGAATTCCTTCTTTTGGGCTCGTGTTTGGTCTTGTGTTTGCTACGGTGGTTTGGTTTTTGGTTTCTTGGAAATAGCAACAACAACAGCAGGAGAAGGAATTCCCAGATTCTTCTGGGAAACCAAGCTTTGAACCCTTTGCTTGAGCTTCAAGCCAATTCCACCAGGTTTGATTCTGTGTTTGTGGGTGAGTGGGGAATTGATTTGTTTGTATTTGGGACTTGTCGTGGTGGAAGACGAATTGTGTTGTGGGATCGTATCATCATCCCAAGCAGCTGTAGCAGTGTTAGTAACAGGAGCAGGAGCAGGAGCAGGAGCAAATCTTCTTCCTCTCTACGCATGAAGTAAGCGAAAGCCTAGGCTCAACTCAATCTGGAGTCTCTGGATCGTCTTAGTTGGAGAGTCGAGGAATGAATTAGGGAAGAACCTTGAGGAATTGCAGAAACACATACACACACACAATCACACACGGAGACTTCGTAGGCAGCAGTAGTGAAAACAATTGACGCAACAGTGAAGAAGAAGAAGAAGAAGAAGAAGAAACAACAGCGAGAAGAAGCCGGGAAGGGATTGATCTTCGATCGCTCGATCGCACAACAACATAACACAATTAGGCAATTTGGGGAAGGAAGGAAGGATCATGTGGGTGATCGATCGTAAGAAGCAAGGAACGACAAGACGACAGAGGAGGATTTGAGAGAAGAGCACACAGAGGAGGATTTGGGAGAAGAGCGCACAGAGAAGGATTTGAGAGAAGAACGCACAGAGGATTTGGTAGAAGAGCGCAGAGAGAGGAGAATTTGAGGAATCTGTGAGAACTCAAGCGGCGGTGGAGGAGGAGGAGGAGGAGGAGGAGCAGAGAAAATTTGCGAGGTGCGGAAGAAGAATGGGATTGCAGGGATTTTACCGCTTTTGGGTGGTTGTGTAGCGGTTTCAGGGTAGCAGAATTGTGGTTGTGCTGGTGGAGGAGTTCAGTTTCATCCCCGGCCAACACATTGGGTGAGAGAGAGGAGGGAGGGAGAGAAAAAGTTTTGCCGGGTAGTTTTTACAAATGGCAGCAGCATCGGGCAAACAAGATCCCCAGGATAGATTTGCTGGTGCCATGGAGAGCTTGATGGTGCTTTCTGAGTCTATGCAGCAGGCATCATCTCTCCTGGCAGATGAGGACCCTGCTGAAGAGGCTCCAAACCAAGCCGCCTACTCCTTCCTCAATGTTGTTGCTCTAGGAAATGTGGTATGCAGTCCTTTTGCCCTTCATCATCATCATCATCATCTTCAGCTTGTTCTTCCTCATGGATGGAAGCTCATTGTTTTCTGAATCAAACTTAGTTGCATGGAACAAAATAGATATTCTCTCTGTGTGGCAGAGACAGACAGACATGGACACAGACATAGACAGAGCTTCATCTTCTTCTGACTGCATTGAGCTCATTGTTTCCTGAATCAAAGCAATTGCACAGAAAACAAAAGAAATCTGAAAGAGAGAGACATGCATACACACATATGCACATAAATATGCACATGCATGCACACATACACACAGAAAGAGAGATATGAGAGAATGGACATGTGCAGACTCAAGAGCTTGTTGGGTTTGTTGTAACAACTCTTTACAGAATAGGCAGAAGCCAAGATCAGAGGAAGCATTTTCTGTAGTCAATTCATTGGATTGATGAAATGCATGGGTGGGTGTGCTTTTTTTGTTGTTGTTTCCCAGGGAGCTGGAAAATCAGCAGTGCTCAATAGCCTCATTGGTCATCCTGTGCTGGTAAGAAGAAGAAGACCACACATTTCACTGATCTTTCACATAAAATGCATTTGAACTCATTCCAATGCCTGGAATTGCTCCTCCTGCGATTTGTTTCTTTGTCAAGCTCGTAGGAGTGACACAGCATGAGGAATGCTCATTTTTGGTTGGTTGGTATGTTGTCATTCACAGCCAACAGGGGAGAATGGTGCAACACGTGCACCCATTTTGATTCAAATGCAGCAGCGGAGCAGTAGTAGTAACAGTTCAAGTAGTAGCAGCAACCGCGGTGGTCTGTACATTGTACTTGATGGACAAGCAACAAATGTTTCAGCTAGTAAGTCTTCTGATCTGCCATCTTGTTGATGATCAATGGTCAAAAAAATTCTTCATGCTCAAATCAATTGTCATGGAGGAGAACTAGGAAGGTTTGTCACTCATGAGCCATTATAGAATTCCTTCTCTGAAGAATGCTAGCTTTTTTCTGTCATCTTTCTGTACTGGCGCTCCAGGTAGTTTGCAAAAGATTGTACAAGAGAATCTATTCCAAAGTGGGTGGGGACTGAATTGATCTGCTAGCATAAAATCTGCTGTCAATGTGATCTTCATTCTTTCTTACAACAAAAGTTCTGCTCTGCAGGTGAAATTCGTCACTCACTTCAAGGAAGGCTTAGAAGTTGGACACCGAGTTCCTCTGGCGGTGGTGGTGGGGGAAATGATGGGATCCAACTGGTCCTCCAGTCTGGTGCAGGTAAGCCACTATAGCTTTGTGATTGATGTTTCATCTTCTTTCAAAACTCATGGCTAGATGTCTTCTTCTTCTTGATCTTCAAGAAACCTCTTGGAGCTTGTTTTGAATCTTGTCAAAAAAGGGATGTTCAGGTAAATGCCCTCATGATTTCTCTCTGCTCAATTTGTGTGTTTGTGCAGCTCCGCCTCTGAAGCTAATTGATCTCCCTGGGGTTGACTCACCAGCAGCTGATGAATCACTTGTAAGAAAACCTCCTGCTTGTCTTTTTACTTGTTTGATGGTTCTTCGGCATTCTTGTCGCCCACACTTCTCTATTCATCTGTAGCAAAGTCTATTTAGGCATTATGGATCCAGTTGCTTCTTCACTGTTTACATTCTTCTTCTTTCCTTGTTGGTCATATTGCAAAGCCCAGGGCAGTGCAATGCTTGCTTTGTTTCATCTGGCATCATCCATGGTTGTTGGGTGTGCTTTTTTTCTGACCCATCCTGTATGTTTTCAATATTCAGGTGCACAACTTTGCTGAAAACACCGATGCTGTACTCCTTGTTGTAGTAGCAGCAGCTTCATCCCGTGAGGTTGCAACTTCTAGAGCTTTAAAGTTAGCTCGTGCCTTGGATTCTGATGGTAAACATGGCCCACCCGCCCCACCAAGATTGAAACTTCGCTGCTATCATGGATGGAACTTGGAAGCTGCAGTTTGCACAACTGGAAATGGATCTTGTTCCTGTTTTTGTTTCATATTTCATTTGTGAAATTAGTGTGGCAGGGTGCTTAATCTGGTAACCATTTGCAAATCTATAGAAACCATCGTGAATCCTGGTGTAAAGATTGTTGTAGTAAATGATTTGTTTCACATTTTTGTGTGGGATTGATGGGGAATTCAGGAACAAGAACTGTTGGAGTTATCAGTAAAGTGGATCAAGCAGCTTCAGATCGGCGCAGCCTAGATGCTGTCGAAGCACTTCTTTCAGGCCAGGGTCCTTCTGTAACCTTGGACATTCCATGGGTTGCCTTGATTGGCCAGTCAGTGTCGATCGCAGCTGCACATGCAGGGTCTGTTAGTGCTGATGACTCATTGGAAACAGCTTGGAGGGCAGAGGCAGAAACCTTGAAGTCAATTCTGTCCCGCGCATCACCAATAAAGCTTGGAAGAGTGGCACTTGTCGAAACGCTCGCTGCTCAAATGCGGAAAAGGCTAATACAGCGCCTTCCCAACCTTTTATCTGGGTATTTTCTTTTTGCTTTCTCTACAGTCATCTGTGCCAATCTTTGATTTTCAGGTGTTGGGTTTGTGGGTATTGTCCTGAATAGCATGCCAGAACTCCTCTACCCTTTTGACTTTGTGGAATTTAACTGAGACTGGTTTTGCATCACAGATGCTTACAGAGAGTCTGAAGTGGTGAGTCTGACACAGGGTCAGCGTGTTTCTTATTTGTGATGCTTCTCTGGACAGATTGGAGGGTAAATCTCAGCGGGTGGAAGAGGAATTGGTGAGGTTAGGAGAGCAAAGGGTGCAAACATCTGAAGGTGCCCGTGCGATTGCTTTAGAGCTGTGCCGTGAATTTGAAGACAAGTTCCTCCAACATATTGAAACTGGAGAGGTCAAATAAAAACAAGTGCCATTTTAAGCTTCCACTGAGTCGTACATCTGCCATTCATGATGAAGAAGGTTATATTGATGATGGTGTCTGCTATATGCTTGTCATGTCTAAAGCAATATCCTTAATGCCTGCCTTTTTTTAACAGAATCTGGGATATGCAGGGAGATGGGTGGAAAGTTGTTGCGAGTTTTGAAGGTGTTCTTCCTAACAGGATAAAGCAGCTTCCTCTGGATCAGATGTTCGAGTTGAGCAGCATCAAGAAGGTGAGCAGGAAGCAGCATGAAAGTCACAATTTTGTGCAGTTGTGCTGATTTATACACTAGTGTTTGTCATCACTGTTGTTTCCCACCCACCCCCCCCTTACCTTGCTGCTATCTGCAAGTTACTTACATAGATCTTGTCTGGTGCTCTGTGACACAGTTGGTTTTGGAAGCTGATGGTTATCAACCCTATTTGTTATCCCCTGAGAAAGGCTTGAGATTTCTCATCCGCAAAGCACTGGACCTGGCCAAGGACCCAGGAAAATCTTGTGTGGATGAGGTCAGAGCCTTGCTTGATTGATCCAACAGTTTGTAATGACATTTTCTACAATTCTAAATGTCTTTCTTTCTCAGTTCCATACTCCCTTTTCAGTTTCTGTTCTTGTCTTCAATGTTTGTACTTCACCTCCAGGTAGTGACAGACTTGTAGGTTAGGAAAAAACACAATGGGTTTGAACAGCTTGCTCATTTTTTGTTGGACCATGAAGAAACCACAGATGTTTCACTAGGAATCTGAGATGAACTCGATCTTCTATGATGAATTAGGTTCACCGTGTCCTGGTTGAAATTGTGTCGGCTACAGCAAATGCAACTGCTGGCTTGGGAAGATACCCACCTTTGAGGAGAGAAGTAAGACTGATCCCTGGTGCACTTTCCCTTTCCAAACATAGCAAGAAAGTATTATATCTTGAATTATTGCACTTTCTAGTTCTTTGAGGTCTGTTTTCTTGTGTCATAGAATTTATTCACACAAAAGTTTCTAAATTGTTTTCGGGAAATAATATTCTCGCAGGTTGTTGCAATTGCAAGTGCTGCGTTGGATGAGTATCGTCTTGATTCCAAAAAGATGGTGATTGCTCTTGTGGACATGGAGCGGTCTTTCATACCACCACAACACTTCATAAGGCTTGTCCAGCGCAGGTACACAACTGTGGTTAGATTCAATTTCCTGTTTTGCAAGCTTTCAGTTGCTGTGCTACAGAGCTAATTGAGCTTTTTCTTTTCTTTCCCCCCCTTTCAATTATGTCCCACCACCAGAGTTCAGATGCATCACACGATGGGTGTTGTGAATTAAGACAGCCCACTAGGTGAGACATGATCTGTAATACTCAACATGGTTCTTGGTTGATGTTAAAGAGAGAGCCTATTATATTCTTCTCCAGGATGGAGAGACTTCGGCGAGAAGAGGAATTGAAGGGAAGGACTGCAAAGAAGGCACAGGAGATGGAGCAATCATTGCTGAACAAGGTGGGTGCATTTCAATGTTGCATGGTTCTTCTACCCTCTATTCACTGATTCTGGCCATGGGTGCTGCCCATTTATATATCTTGATCTGCAGTATCTTTGCTGGTAGATACTATGTTGTGACAAAGAAGAGGATTCAAGTCTGGATGAGCATGAAATCAAAGTGTAACTTCACTCTCAGTAACTTTATATTGCTGTTGTCAGAGTTAAAGCGTCACATTATACTCTGCTGCAAAATCTAGTCCAAGACATGGGGTAACAAGTGCAAGAAACCATGTGTGGTGTGGAAATGTGATGATGATTTTGCAGGCAACAGCACC
Source organism: Sphagnum contortum (assembly GCA_963920785.1). Taxonomy (NCBI): domain Eukaryota; kingdom Viridiplantae; phylum Streptophyta; class Sphagnopsida; order Sphagnales; family Sphagnaceae; genus Sphagnum; species Sphagnum contortum. Next base: position 657,278 of record OY987277.1, on the reverse strand, counting down.
TGCATCACAACAAGGTGGAAGTTTGAAATCACTGAAGCAAGCAGACAAGGACACCAAGGACACACCATCCACACTGCAGATTATTGGAGACAATGCTGCAGGTATGTTGATGAGCTTGTTATCTCATTTTCCTCGAGTGTTTTTGCGTGTTGTAGGAGTAGTACATGCATATGGATCAGGTAAATTGGGTGTTGGGTGCTCTGCTTCTTTTATGGCCATGGTCAAAGGTCCAGTGAGTGTTATGATTCGTTCTGGAGTATCAGAAACAACAACCCTTTGGCTTGTATTTCTGAATTGCTACACACAATACAATGTGTACAATGAAGATGTTCACTTAGAATGCTGTCCAACAAAGTGGGCTGTTGGGATTTTTCAGGATATCTCTTGAAGAAGACCAAAAAAAGTGACTGGGCTAAACGATGGTTTGTTCTCAATGAAAAAACCAACAAGGTAATTTCATGATTACCCAGCAGGATTTAGTTGACACAGTCTTCTGCTTTTTCTCTTTTCTTTTCATTTTCTGGGGCTCATTAGAATCAGCAGAAGACAAATATCTATCACACATTTTTGCTTGTATTAGACTTAGAAATAAATCCACATGCACTTGTTTCAAGCAGTGTTGGTAGTGGTGCATTTGAGATGAAAATATTCACAATCTGTAAACAAATTCACCTGATTTTCTATGGTTTTCCCGCAGTTTGCATACACCAAAACACCAGAAGAAAGGAACTTTCGTGGTGTCATAAACTTGGAGGTGAGTGGTGTCTTTTTGGCAAAAGTCACTGGATAGGTTTCATTTTTTGTGGGGAATAACAGTTGAGAAAACTTGTGTAAGAACAAAACCAATGGATTTAGTTCAAGAGCATTGTTCTCTGTAGTACAATGATTGTTCTATAGTAGTGTTACTGAATCCTGCACAAGCTTTTTAGCTGTATAGTGATGCAGAAACTGTGTTAGCAGTGGTTGTTCCCTAACATGTAATGTCCAAATCCTTAATTTTTTTCTTTGATGCTTTACAGGAATGTACAATAGAAGATGGAGATGATGATGATGCTCCAGCAACCACCAAAGCATCTTCAAAAGATAAAGCATCATCAAATGGCCCAAACACTAGTGATGCGGCAGGTCTGGTGTTCAAGATTAGTCACAAAGTTGCATATAAGACTCTGTTGAAAGGTAAAATTTGTACCCTCTTGTGGCTATGCCACCACTACTGACTTTATTTTCAGAAATTCATCAATTTGATTGGATGATTGAATTCTGCTACTTCTTTTTCTTCTTTGTAAATCTCAATTTTGCTCTGAGATTTTATGACCATAGCATGAACCTTTTTTTTGGTCAAGAATCTGCTTAGTGTGTCTTTGCTTTTCTTATTCGTTCATCCTTTGTTTTGAACTGACAGCAAACCACACAGTTGTGTTAAAGGCTGAAAATATGGCTGAGAAGTTGGAATGGATGTCGAAGCTTCGATCATGTATTGAGTCTACAACAAAAGGAGCTTCTATTAAAAGTGGCTCAGCACCAGAGTTTGACTCCAGCAGACGCTTCAATCCTTTAGAGATTCCAATGGTATGCTCTCTAACTTAGAATTGGCCACCACCACCAACATCATACTATGAGAATTGGGTTTCTCAAAACATAAGTGGTTTCCAATCATTTAGATAGATTCACACATTTTATGTATCATTCTAAAAGTCCTACCCCCTGCTCATATCAGTTATGATTGTTTTGCTATAAACAGACATGTGGGTTTTTGCAAAGTACTGATTTCCACAAGCATCTACAAAAGATTTGCTAAAAAAATGCCACGGGTGTTAATTTTTTGCAGGAAGGGAGCACTGTTCTCTTAACGAGGCCTGCAGACCCAGAAGAGGATCTGAAGCTTATGGCTCAAGAAGTTCGAGATTATGTGGAAGCCGTGTTGAACAGTCTAGCTGCCAATATTCCAAAAGTGAGTGTCAATTTTATTTCTCGGATTTCATTGGAAAAGATTTGGGTGCAGGATGACATTCATTTGATATCCTTTAAGAAATGGCACATTGCAAGGCTCCAAGTGAACGGATGTATGCTCTTTGATATGTAGCCTTTTTTTTCCATTCTGTAACTGGCAGGCTGTTGTGCTTTGTCAAGTGGAAAGAGCGAGAGAAGCAATGCTCAATCAGCTTTATAGCTCTGTAAGGTATGATTTTGACCATAACAGAGTCTCCTCATCATTTCCATGGATGAGTCTGTTCTTCACCAGAAATGCAGAGTAGGAAGGTGCAGAAGTTTCTGCTTTGTACAAGAGCCAGGTTGCGTAATATTTGTTTTAGGAGCTTTCTTGCCATGTGTAGCATTTTCCCATCTTGTTCTTGTATGTTTGGAATGCTTGGGTCTTGTATGTTGCGAACATGGTGCTTGTCTTTGCAAACAAGGTGTGCTCACATGGTCATTTTACCATGGGTTTATCTTTTTTTCTTGCAGTTCATATTCTACAGAAAGGATTCAGGAGCTTCTGCAGGAGGGTGGAGAAGTGAAGCGACGTCGTGAACGATTCCAACGACAAGCTTCAATGTTAAGTCGTCTTACTAGGCAATTAAACTTTCAGGAAGCTCGTGCATCTGGATTTGGTGACTCAGGTGAGACACTTTTAGGCTCCAAAAGCTTTGCTTCTTTGTTTTTCAGTGGGGTGAAGCTGTTGAGTCTGAAGAGAAGATGTTGATTTCTGAAAAAAAAGTGATACTCCAGCTGCAATCTTTGCACTGGGCACTGCCTAAATCAAACAAAGTGGGTGTTGTTTCAGGTGGTCATTCAGGGTCATCGTCAAACATGGCGCAGTCAGAGGACTGGCGTGTTGCTTTTGAAGAAGCGGGTTCTCCATCATCATCCCGTTCCTCCAATTCACCAGCACAATCCTTCAGAGGAGCTAGAGGTGGTGTCAGAGGGGCATCTCCAATGAGGCGGGAGTCTCCCATCAGAGGAGCGTCTGTTATGAATGGGCAGGCTTATTCAACGACACAGTATTATAACAACGACAGTGAAGAGAATGGTGACATTGGAAGCCGCCGCACCCCAAGCAGAGGACCGCCACCCCCACCCCCGCCCAGTGGCGCTCGGGTGTATTAACAAACTTAAACCCCGTGCTTTTGTTATTTCCCTGACTTCAGTCTGCTGCAACCCCCCAATCTAACTATCTCTTTCTGCTTTGATTGGAAATCCCTTATTCTCAATGAGGGCAATTTCAATGATCTTGCAGTGAAATTCAATTACAAATAAATGAATCTCAAAGTAGCAGCTTGGTGAATCCATGGGCAGTTTATTGTTTTGTCTGTTTGTTCTGCTCAGTGTGTTTCTCTTCTCATTGCTCTTTGTAATTTCTACTCATAAGAAGAACATTGGAAAGTATAGTCCTACAGAAACTATTGGCATATTGTGAAGCTTCTTGTGGGTGGGTTGATTCCAGTGTTGTTGTCTGGCTCATGATTTAGAAAGGAACCTTTAGTTTTGGTTTTTAGTTTTTTCTTTTGGTTTGACAGAATTTTCGATGTAGTTCTTAGAATGGTTTTCTACATTTACAAAACCTCCAGTTCTAGAGACTTCCAAAAAACATCAGGGCTCATTCCAGTTTATGACCAAGTTTGGTTCTATCTACCTACATTGCAACCAACTAAAAGTAAACATTATTTGTAGTAGGAATTTTGCCAAAGTAGTGCACGACACCCAAGACAAAAGATTGTGTATGAATGGTCATGTAAAACTAATGGAAACTAATAGCTTGCCTCAAAAGTAAGGCTTGGCTATTGCCAGAGGTTTTTCTGAAGGCTGGAAAAAGCTAGATAGCACCAGAACTTTTGAGGCCATTAAAGGATAATGCAGAGAAAGGTGGTCCAAAAATAAAAATGAAGCCAGAAACCATCTTAGATGTTGAAGCATGCAGTCAGAATGAAATAGGAAACAACTATTCACCTTTTGGTCATTGCTTGCACTTTGATATAGCCTGTTTTTTTATGATCATAGCCATTGATTTTTGCCTTTGGTTCTAGGAGTTAGATTCCTCCCTTTGCCAGACTCCCCGTTTGCAAATCAAACTCTTGTAGCCACCATCTTCGATTGCTGTAAGTTTTTCTTTCCATCCCTTCTCCACTACTGTACAATGTAAATCTTCTGAGTTCTTGATCTCTTGCTCGATGCTTTGATAGATGGGGGATTCTCCAAATGTTGGTAGAGAAAGATATGGACTCTGGAGATAGTGAGATTATTTTATTAGGCTACCGTTTATACCTTAATGCATCGCAATGACTCATAGAAAGCATGATTTCAAGAAATCTGTCTGTGATTAAGGTTCATGGAAGTATTTTTGAGTGGAAATGATAGTTTTATAATAGGGTTATTTGAGGCAGACAAACAAGCAAAACAAGTAGAGGAGATGGCAATGGGTGACTGGTAGATACGGGTGGGTAGCTAATGGCAATGGAGGTAAATGGGAGTACATATTGTGAAATGCGGGTGGGATGCAAATGTGTAACACTTGTGGAGAAAAATGTGTAATTGAATCCACATATTTCAATCTCGTGAATAAGACAGTAACCAAAATGCCTTGATACGATTGCAACTTTTTGTCATAAAATTCTTCATGGGACAAATACCATGTCACCTTCTTTCTTTACTTTCTACCATTTTAATTCGTCATACTATACTGTTTTTACTTATGCCATTAAAATGACACCATTAATTTGTCTACCATTGCTTGAGTTTGGACTTGTAAATGTACACAAGAGAATTACTTAAATAGCATGAAACTGAAATAGAATGGTTGGGTGGTTATTCATATTTTTAAAGAGCTACTGTCCTAGATTTCAAAAAACCCATCATTAGTAGAAAAAGGTTTTTTTTTAAAATCTACGATTTCTCAATTGCAAGATGGCTTCAGCTTTGTTTCAATTATATAATTATATGTTGGAGTCTTTAAAGATATTTGTGAATTTTCCAATGATCTGTCCGAAAGATCTTTGGTTAGTGTTATCATTATAGATGCCATTCCACTATAATAATGACAATAGTAGTGTTTGATGCATCATGTACACAAAACTGGTTCTCATATGCTTTAATTTTGATGTACCTTTGTGCTTTCATGTGGGGTGGGATACACAAAATTACAACATTCGGGTCATCAAACATTCCCCCTTCAAGTTGATGTTCTCGCACTACCTTGGTAATCCAAACAGCAAACATGAGCATGCCATGCTCTGGGTTGGTTCAACCCTTTCCAATTTATATTTCCTTGAAGACACATTGGAATGACAAATATTTGTTAAATTGACTACTTGTTTATCGGGTAAGTTGAAACATAATTCAACCCCATGACCTATAATTGAACACAAAAGTAGGCATGTTGTTATAGCAATTGTGATATGGCCAATATATTTGAAAAGGAGTCAAAATTCCAAATGCAACAACACAAAAACATGTTGTGATGTAATTCTTTTATGTTTCTCTCACCTTGCCGAAAACGCCATTGTATTTGCATTGTCGAGTATTTGCATTGTTGAGAACATAACAAGTGCTATAATATCTTGCATTTTGATTGCAAGTTTTATTCAAGTGAGTGTTCTCTCTCCCCAATTACATCTTCCTCCCACTTTGAATCTCAAATCCACTTCCATGACAACGACTATCATAACAATGTGCACCAATGTTGGGAAAGAGTAATGGTAAAAACCCAATGTGAGGTGGGTATATGAAATTTTTGCTAATAGTGAAGTCTGCACTAGTTGAAGATTGTTTTTACAAAAATGTTGGTTCTGAGTTTATGAAAACTAGAAATTTCAAAGAACAGGCCAGGCGCAAGTTTTTAAAATCCTAGTGACAAGCAAGTACAAGATGAGGCCAAGGGTTGGATATGTTTAAAGGCGAGGTAGACATTCATGGGTCTTTAATAAAAAACCTTGACTAATACCTTTCAAGCTTCTTTAAGACATCTTGGTTCTTTGAAAGAAACTTGACTGGGTATTACTTTTTTTTTAGAACCAAGTCTTGAAATTCCAAGTTCAACATTTCTTATTGCATCCGCAAAACCTTTTGCCTTCTATGACATTTTTATCCATTGCAACAAAAGGAAAACCGACAACAAACAACATACCTAGATTTCACTGTTTGCTGGTAACGGATGTAGATCATCTGGTACTGCAATTTCACTCTCTTGTACTGCATCTGGTAGGGCATTGTGTCTCTTTCATACTGCAGCTAGCATGATTGATCTCTTCCTTTGTCAAATTGCATAGAAAGGTGCACAATCTCTCCTCAGACATTGTATAGGAGATCATGTGTGGTTGCCAAAGAAAAGATATGAACAGAACCTCTGAGATAAGCATGGCATCAATATGTGAATGAGGTGAATCTAATGTTATCAACTTGACTCAGCTGCAAAGTTTCTCACTATTATCTAGTATATACACACCCACCCACAAATTCCAGTTGTACATGGCAGGTCGGAAAAGGATCAATGAGACTCTTTCATGGGAATTCTTCTGAGATCCTTCATAGTGGTGGGATCATAGGTCTGAGAATGTAACTGAAATTTTCTTATTGTTCACATTCTTATTCGCTTGGTTATCCAGTAAAAGGTGGTATTTCATTCTTGGTTACCATGGTAGCCTGCTCTGCAAGCTTTGAAAAATTGCATGGCTAATGGGATTTGATGTTGATTTCTGGTCATAGGTCAATGTAAGGTATCCAGATTTTAAGCATAAGAAGACACAGCAGGCACTCTGGCTCAATGCCAATCCTCCATGGGTGGAAGCAGAGCTGGTAGCAATGGTGCCAGGGATTTCCAAGCAAATGCTTTTCAGTGGAATGCCAAGTTTGCAAGGTATGCTAAGGCTCTGCAGTATGGGAAGAAAATGGAACTTTTTCAACAGATGCCAAAAGAATAACCCTGGACACTCTCACTTTTGTTTGAGTGCTCAATGCATGTGCAAGTTTTCAAGCGCTTGAACAAGGCCAGTGTGTTCATCAGCAGATCATACACAGTGGCTGTGAGTCAAATGTCTAGGTAGGAAGCAGTCTTGTTGGCATGTATGCATAGAGGAGGTGCAAAAAGTGTTCAACCGGATGCCCACCCACAATGTAGTTTCTTGGAATCCTATGATTCTTGGACATGTGAAATGTGGTGGAAGCCAGAGGGGAGTGGAATTGTTTCAGCAAATGCAACATGAGGGGGGGCCAGACCATTTCACCTTTGTGGTGGTGCTGAATGCATGTGCTAGTGCCAAAACTGCACTTGAGGAGGGCAGGTGCATTCATCAACAGATTAGTTCATATCACTCTGGGGTCAAATCTATTTGTGGGTAATAGTCTAGTTGACATGTATGCAAAATGTGGGAGCATAGAGGATGTGCAGAAGGTATTTGACATGATGCTGAAACACAATGTGGTTTCTTGGAGTACCATGATTCTGGGGCACATGAATTTTGGGCAAGCTCCGAAGGCATTGAAACTATTTCAACAAATGCAACATGAAGGGGTGCAACCTGATCTGCTCATCTTTGTGGGTGTGCTCAATGCCTGCGCAAGTGCAGGTGTGTTCATGCACAGATTATCTATAGTGGTTCTGAGTCTATTCTTTGTGGGTTCTAGCCTAATTGACATGTATGCCAAATGTGGGAGCATGGAGGATGTGCAAGAAAGTATTCATCAAAATGCCAACATGTGATGTTGTCTGTTGGAATGCCCTGCTCAGAGGATTTTCAATGCATTGACTTGCTAAGGAAGTGCTTAGACATTTTGAACTTGTGTGAAGATGGTGTAGAAATAGATAAGGTAACTTTTGTTGCACTTTTGTCCACATGTGGCCATGCAGGCTTTGTTGATGAAGGGCTGTTGTACTTTGAATCCATGGGTTCAGTTTACAATATTTCTGCAACAGTGGAGCACTATGCTTGCATGGTTGATCTTCTTGGCCATGCTGGCTGTCTGCACAAGGCAGCAGACATGGTTAACACAATGGCCTGTCAACCAACGGCTTCTGTATGGAAGGCCTAGCTTTCTGCTTGCAGAGTTTATGGTAATGTGGGAATGGGTGAACGTGTTGCAAAATGACTTCTAGAATTTGAACATGGGAATTATGCAGGCTGTGTGCTGCTATCCAACATCTATGCTGCTGTCAGTAAGTGGGATCTCAGGGCAAATGTGCAATGACAGATTCTGGAAAAGGGTGTGAAGAAACAGCCAGGTCACAGCTGGATTGAGGTGAACGCCTTAGTGCATACATTTGTAGTAGATGATTAGGAACATCCTCAAATGCTTGATATACATGCATAACTAAAGAGATTGTCCCAGCAGATGAATGAAATTGGTTACATGCCCAATACCAAATTTGCACTACATGACGTAGAGGAAGAAAAGGTGTTACATTTGTGTCACCACAGTGAGAAATTGGCTATTGCATTTGGGCTCATCAGCACACCTCCTTGTACTCCATTCCATATATTCAAGAATTTGTGGGTACGTGGCAACTGCCACCCTGCCATCAAAGCTTATCACAAAGATAGTGGAGAGAGAAATCATATTAAGGGATGCCAATTGCTTCCATCACTTTGAGGATGGTCTTTGTTCTTGCAGGGATTATTGCTGACAGCAGTGGATGGTCTTCTTCCCTTCAATAGGTCCTTTTTGTTTTGCAGGATACTAAGTTTGTTCATGGAAAGACAGATCAACACTGGAAGAAGATCTCTTTAACTCTCTTCACAGTCTAAAAGCAATGACATCCCTGAAACAGGTTGATGAAAAAGGTAGGGTCACAAAGGAAGGAAAGAAATGATATACTTTGCAAAGCTTGTATGTAACTCCACTTTGGTAAGCTTCAAGGAAATGAAGCACCACAAAGAAGCTGCATGCACCAAGTAGTGTGAAGACATGCTGTGTGGGCAAAACTTGCCAGGTTACAATCCCAAACACTGAAGTTCCATCCCAGGAAAGACACTTTTAGAATGAAAGGACCATGGCAGCTCTCACCCTGTACCTCATGGAACTAACAACATTTGGTTTCTTACGAGTTTCTTATGCTCCATCAAGGAAAGCTTTTCTTTCTTCGCAAAAAACTTTGATGCAAGAAATTTGGCCCACCTGACATCTTCATTCTCATTCACAACCCAAAGAAGAGATTCATTAGTGTGCATCTCAGAAAGCTCAGACTGAATCTCATGGAACTGCATCTTGGGAAAATTGCTCCATGTTTGATTTCATATGCTCATAATTCATGTGTGGCGGTAAGCAAACCCATGTGAAAATGCAAAAGGTGCAATCAACACTTGTGAAACATAGCAGCTATCCATAACCACATTCAGTCTGCAATGCTTATTGATTCTTCTTCTTCTCAATCAACATATTTCTTGTCCTATATACACAGATACTGCACAGATTGACTGTACATCTATGTCCTTGCTAGAAGGACTTTGAAACGATCAATGCAGAGAACCACTGTGAATCTAGCAGTGTTTGTGAAGTGGCTGCTGAATGAATTGAGTGGGTATTTATCCTTGTCTCTTGTTTGAATGTCTGCAAAGCTCCAGAGGAAAAAGTAGAAATAGTTCATGCATGATTCTTTCATGCAAATGGCAACAGTGGTAGACAAGAAGCGCAGTTATGTAGCATTGCTTGGAACTCAAAATTGCTAGATTTAAAATGCAGGAAAAAAATAGATCGAAAAAAGAAAAATGTCTAAAGAAAAATACCTTCTCTACATGAGGTATGTCAACATATTTCAGGATACAACCTATTGATCATGATCCCTTGAATCATCAAGGAGGTGGTTGCTGCCTTTGCTGGCCAAAAGAGGTACCTTGATTTGCATTGAATATACCACTGTAGGTAGCTTGCCCTGCAAGCTGCTGTTGAAGGGGTAAAGCCAATGTTGATGATGCCTGGGCTCCTGTTCCTGCCATTCCTATGTTGCTGATATTGTACATTGCTGACAGATAACACACATCACAGAGTAATTGAGTACAACACCACTTAGTGATAGTCACAACAGTGTTATAACAAAATGTCTCCGGTGCCAAGTCTGTACATGACAAAGACAAGAGGCTCTGAGAAGATTGACTGCACTGCAGAGACTCCAAAGATCACCATATGGTCAAGTAGAGTGAAACTAACATGGATCAGAGAGCATCTGTGCTGAAAGATTACGCTGTGATTGATTCCCTTGTAGCTGCAACAACCACCAATCAGGGGTTAGTGTATTCACACTGCCTCTCCACCATAACATCTGAAACAAAACACAGAAGGCATCCCAATGACTCATAAACTTCTTCTGAAACATACCTGCACTTCTTTTATAACACTGGTGCATGCCATTTGACCATGGATCATGTCCACACTCAAAAGCAATCTTACTCAAATAGGGATTATTTAGAGGCAGGACAGAGTGAGCATACATATTGTTGCTGCATCATTGCTGCCTGTGATTGCCCACCTTGATTCATGCTTGCCATCTGCAAGGCACAACAAACTTAACATACCCAGACCTGATACTTATAGAGCTCAGCATCTCTGCCCCACATTTTGAATCTACAAGCTGCTGACAGGCTGAGGAATAACATACAGCATATATGACAAGAACCTGCTCAATCTATTTGTTAGTGCTAGGATTTATTGGACACCAAACAGAAGGGCACAGAAACCAAACCAGGCCAGAAGGTAAAAGTGATGATTGGGGATTTCCATAGAGAGGACTCATGGTTCCAAGCTGATTCAACTGGGAACGCCCTTGATTGGCCTGTAAGAGGGTGTTTTGTTGTGGAGCTTGCAGTTGTGAGCTTTGGAGCTGCTGATGTAAAGATTGCTGCTGCAAAGACTGCTGCTGCTGTGCTTGCAGTTGTTGGAGTGCCTGCCGGTCCTGACAAAGTGGTTGAGGGTTCACAAACTTCCCATACATGAAAAACCGGTTTGCTCTTGAACTGCTATCTATCACAATTTGTAACACAAATACTACACAAGGGAGTACAATGGTATTTGGGTGTAGAAATAAGCTGTCCATTTCAAACTCCCCTCCAAAATAGTGTAACCACATTTGCAGAGAAAAATCCACAGTAACAGTCTGAAGCAAACTATTTTCCCAGTTCCAGCAAAAGCAGATAAACACTACAACAATGAGTGGGGTCATAATCTTATGGTGTTACTCACAAAGTATCAGGAAAGTACAGGATGAACTACTTGAAATGAATTACACAAAAGACAAAAGTGAACTGGCAGAGCAGACCAAGCTGAAATCAAGACAGATGGAAACACAGGAAAACCAGCAGGCAGTTGATACTGAAAGTTAGCAATTGAGGTGTCAGGGATGTATCTGATGAAAAGTGAGACAAACCTGGTAATGAAGCTGCTGTTGTTGCTGCTGCAACTGTTGATACTGATTCTGCCACCACCCATGACATTTTCAGACTTTGAGGGCCACCTCCCACACAGCCGCTTCACAAGTGCAGTAACAAACCTACAGTACACTGAACATTCAAACACAGAAACACAGAAGCTCCAACCTGCTGTAATTTGGCCTGTTGATGCTGTAGCAGATGCTGCTGTGACACTTGTCCTTGCTGCTGAACAGTTGCTTGGCCCTGTCAACATGATGCATGGATTTGTCAGTATTCCCTTTAAGCTGACAATCTGTGTGATGCCCACTAGCCCAAATTCATGCAGTGAGGAGAGCTTTGACTTCTTCAATGCCTAAAAGCAGTTCACTCAACTGTGGAGGTGACTTGGATGGCAAGCATATAAATTCAATTACCTGGGGGATTGGAGGGGTTCCAGGTTGTCGAAGTTGCTGGTTTTGCTGCACCTGAGCCTGCAACTGTTGCTTCTGAAGCTGCTGGAACTTTTGTTGTTGCCTTTGCATGATAGCAGCTTGTTGTTGTTGATGCTGCTGTTGCTGTTGCTGCTGCTGAATTTGCTGAAGTTGCTGTTGTTGAGGAGAAGGGGCATTGAAGTTTCCTGTGCTAGATCTTGGGGAATTAACAAATTGACTGGGTGTGGCAGCGGATGCCACTCCAGGGAGATTCCCAGTCCCGACAATGTTCTGTAGAGGATTTGCACGACTCAGAAGGGGGTTGGCCAACTGCATACCAATACAGTGCACTGCTGGTTAGTCCTGCTTGAAAAGCCTTTCACCTTTAACCACAAAGTCTGTACAGGTGAGTCTTGATGCTCGTACTGAAAGCTTCAGGTGGCTGAACAATGACAAGCAGCCTACAAATTGAAGCCTAGCCACAATAAATGATAATTCAATTACTACCTCAGTTCGAAGAATGAAAAACCTGTTAAGCAAACAATATGTCCAGGGATTGGATCATAAGGTTATTCTCTAAAGTGGACATCTGGTGAGGGAATGCACTTCATAATGTGGCAATACAGGTGACAAACGATTGGTAAAAAGCCCATCATAATGGCTGTCAACAAATGCTTGCATGTCCATACTCTGTGGTTGGCTTGTGAGCAGAGGAATTTGACATATCAAAGGCAATGAGACCATCAGTCAGGAAAATTTCAGCTCTGATGCAGCTACTGATCTGATTAGAAGAAATACCTGCTGAGGTACAGTTGGTCTTATGAGTCCACTAGGTGGCAATGCTGATAGTGATCCTCTCAAGCCCAAACCTGCCAACAAATGACACCTTTTGTTATCATTGAATTTAATTTGCTGATAAGACGCCCTGGACACTGAGTCCACCATTGTAACATAACAGGTCACTGGGTCCTGGTGGACATAATACAGAGAATCTTGTGCAAGAAGCATTGTGTAGAGAGAGGTCATAGACAAGGACATCAGCAGTGGCAAACATAGCTGGTGGATGATGAAAGACTTGGAGGATGACTTCAGGCTAGAAATCCAATCGATACAAAACCCAATAACCAAGCCTATCTACCAATCTGAACAGGCCACCACATTGAGTGTTGAACCACTGCAACTAATATAAATTGTTGATACAAAAAAAACAGACATCATGACATTTTTCCCAGGGACATTGTGCACGTCTTTGACAGACACAGATAGAGGGACATACCTCCATCTGTCCCCAAAGCGGATGCAATATGTGAGGGCAGTACAGAGGCCAATTGTTGCTGATCTGGTAGTATGCGCAGACCTAGAATGCAGAAACAATTCAAGAAAGCACATCACCTCTGTTAGATGCTTCTCACAAAGACAACCCTTTCTGAACAGTGAAAACCTCCCACCTCAGTGAACATAGTGGAACATCAATCCATGGTTTACAGGAGCAATTTAACCACAGAAACAAGATACCTCCTCTCCCTTTCTGTAAATGTTAACATACCATCTCCAAAATTAGAAGCTGCCCGAATAAGCTTCTCTTGCTCTGCAATTCGAGCTGCCTGTGCTTTGTCAAGTGTGGTGAGAGCAACAGGCCCCTGTCGAGTGCTCAACCCATAAACCTTGCGTGCCTCTTGCAACACTTTCTCTGCCGCATCACACACTAATCTGACTGTCTCTATTTGCCTCTGATGGTGAAATAACCAGCCAGCCCACCAAATATCAATTTCAGATTTCACTCATACCTGACCCTAAAGATGATATAGGATCTCTAATGGACATGTTCCTAAGTAATGATAATCTGCTTATATACAATGGAAGACGAGGTGAGTGGCAAGGAAAAACAATGAAAATTTTGACTGAAGAAAAATCAATCTTCCAAACTTGACCTGACCTGAATTTTTTCATTCTGTGCATGAACAGGGAGGCTGGAGATGCCTGACAATATTTGTTCCTTCATAGTTGCCTCTTCTGCCTCCATCTCTGGGAGCAGCTTTGATGACAGCATTATAGGCAATACTGCACACTAACACCACAAAGATGACTACATCATCATCAAACCCACCTCTCTACCCCACCTTCTTGTAGTTCTCTCCACACAGGACATTCCTCTCTACTCTGTGTTCAGGACGTCTCCCTGGCCTATCTAGCTCATTGCCATTTGCAAATTCTGGTGCATGTACACGCCTGCTTCCAAACAATCAAGTCTACAACATACACATCCCAAAAGAAAAAAGTGGTGACAGTAGTATTACTTGTGGAATTTTCCTTATTGACATTTTTAGGGTAGACAACAAACACTTTCAAGATAGGCTTAATGTCCTCCACCAGGTTGAGCAGCTCCACATTGACCATGGCGAACTGTCCCAACACCTCTGACCTGCAGAACTAACCCAAAATCAATGCCACAAAAAACAGCACTCTGTACCAAAACAAAAGGCAACTAAACAAACAGTTGATACCATCACAAAAAACAGTGCATAATCTGATGACGTACAGTAAATCTGAGAGTAGATCAGGCAAGACAGTAAGAATTTCACAATGTGAAAGATCTCTGAACTCTAATTCTGCATCTCTGTCTGAACCCTAACCCAACATCTCTCTGTAAACCCTAATTCAGCATCTCTCTCTGAACCCTAATTCAGCAGCCAGCAAGAAGAAGACACTGAAGCCTAAACCGCCATCGCCGTTTCTTAACTAAGATCTTTGGTAATCAACAAAGCAAGCTCTAGCAAGCAAGAATCAGTCCGTGTATACATCCTATTCCTATTCAGCTCTAAACCCATCACCAGTTCTCAAAAATCCTTTACACGACGACTGACCGAGCTTCCAAAGAAGTGGCAAGCAAAGCGAGGTGGGAAGCAAATAGACCCACCATTTGAGCGAGGGCTGGGTGGTGAAGGCGTGCAGAATACGAGAGATGGCATTATGCAGGTCTTGAGTCCGCGTGCGTAAGGACGCCAGGTTGAGCTGTTGCAAAACCGGCGCCATATCTGCCTTGGGCGGCGGTGCCGCTTGCCCACCCCCCACTGCCGCCATCGTGTTTTGTTTCTTTTGAGTTGAGCACCTAGGGAGCACAGAAAGAGAGATTGTTTTCCTTTCTATTGTAGAAGAAGAGTTTGAAACCTCTGAAGCTCCAATCTCTTCGTCTTTCCGTTCTTCTTCTTCTTCTTCTTCTTCTTCTTCTTTAGTCGCATTTCGCCTTATGCTTTTGTTTCTTTCTTGGCTCCCAGGAACAAGAATTCATCGCTTTGCTTCTTCATCCCATTCATTCATGGCTGGCCTATTCATTCATCCCGGAAGCATCACCCATCCATTCATAGCTGGCCTGTTCATTCATCCCGGAAGCATCATCCATCCATTCATGGCTGGCCTGTTCATTCATCCCGGAAGTATCACCCATCCATTCATGGCTGGCCTGTTCATTCATCCCGGAAGTATCACCCATTCATTCATGGCTTGGCCTGTTCATTCATCCCGGAAGCATCACCCATTCCTTCATGCATGGACTATTCATTCATCCATCTACTTATCGTTAACATCTCTGGTGAATGATTATAAATTTGTTGTTGAGAAATTTTGTCGCTTCTTCAACAAAAGAAAAATCCCTAAAATTTTGGAATTTTTTTTTTTTTAAAGTGTAATTTGACTAATGTTTCAAGACATATTGGAAAAAGTTTGCCATTCATGCATGGCCTATTCATTCATCCATATACCCACTTTAACCATCTCTAGTGAATGATTATGAATTTGTTGAGCATTTTTGTCACTTTTTCAACAAAAAATAAAATAAAATTGAGAATTTTTTTGAAATACTTAAAAATCAATATCTCCCAAATTCTGGATCCAAATCTTAAGTAATGGCTTACTTTCCTTTATGTCACTTTGATAAAAACGATATGAAATGAATAATCTCAAAAAAAAAAAAAAAAAAAAAAAAAAAAAAAAAAAAGCTTTTACATTTGGGACTCAATTGCTAAAATAAACAATCTTTACTTTGAAAGTGTTTGAAATGATGTCACATGGCACTCTGAAATTTCAGATTGTGTTTTGAGCCCTCAGGCCTACCTCCACTAACAAGAAGAAGAATTGGTGAAAGGGAATTTTGTCAATTAGATTTGAGAATGAATATATTGAACTTGTAAGCATTGTAACTTGCAATGTTGATGTAGATTCTAAATAATTTCATAGTGATTTTTATCCAGCAACCAAATTATTAAAGAACTCTCTTCGACAATGTTCTTGTGCATGTGCAATTCCTTAGGAATTGTACCCCTTGATAGCTTAGGATTTGTGGGAAAAAACCATGGAACAAAAATGAATTAGGTTAACCTTAAGGTTAATGGCTTGATGGTATAGCACCTATTGGAGCCCTAGGACATCAAAAATGGTTTCGGGTTCAAACCCAATGGTGTCCAAGTGAAAGGTTTTTTAGCCCTTTGCCATTGAACTTGACTCAAGGGTGTCAATAATTTATTAGTTGGGTCTATCAATATGTTTTTTTAATTAAAAAAATTTTAAATTTGAAGATTCCAATTTTTATAGTAGTCCTTATTAATTGGCATACGTTTCATTTGTTTTGAAATAAGATTTAGTTGTTGAATTATCTTTTGAAAAATACTTTGCATTGAACTTATTATGTGACTTGCTTCACTTTTTGAAAGAAAACTAACAAGCTTCACAAATGCAAGTGGCCATGGAATCAAAAGTTAAATTTAAATGGTGTTCCAAGTTGAATTTCATATTTTCAAATTCATAGATTATTGTTTTCTTATTCTTCACACATTCCATTAAGTATATGTATTTTGTCAAATATCATGATTGTATTTCATTAATCGTGCATTTCTTTGATTTCATATATTAGTCAATTATTTTCAAGACATTTTATACAATTCTTGTTGATATTTTTCTTTCTTTCTCTTTTGCAGACATATCCAATGTATAATTTAAATCCCAATTGCACTTCAAATAACCCAAATTTGATCACCATTTTTTTTTCATGGGATTGTTTTTGGGAAAAATGAAGAATGGAAGGAAACACGGACAAAACACCTCACCGATGATAAAGAAAAGGGCATATGTTGGCTAAAAATATGGTCCACAAAAGACTTGAATGACAATGTTCGAATTTTTGTCAGTATCATATGATTCTAATGTTGTGGCAAATGTCCACAATGATGTGATGAAAATTAGCAAGAACCTTGTTCAAAGCTTGTTTAAAAATTCAAGGTGTGATAATCTCCCTTATTTATGCATATCATATTCATGGTTGTGTATTTCAATAAAAATACTTACAAGCATTTTGAGATCTTTGAATAAATTGTTCATGTGGGCATTATTGTGGTACACGTCAAAACTTGAATACTTTGGAACTTTCAAATTCATTGAAGAAAACATGATTTGGGTCTTTGATGATAATTTTCATGGTGAAGCTAAATTAACTTGAACTCTATGTTCACATTATCAACTCATGATAAACTAATTTGTTGTAGTGGCAATTCATCTTTGGCAATCCAAAAGAAATTTATCACATATATAATTTGTAGAATATAGGCTCATTTTTAAATTGGATTTAATTTGAAAAAAGAAAAATCATCATATCGATTTTGTACAATTTATTATTTCAATCAAATTTCCAATGCAACACATAAAAAGATAATTTGTACATAAACACGTGAAATTAAATGCCTATATGTTTCTACACAGTAATTTCACTATGAGAAATCACATTCATTGAAATCACACTATACTATGCAACTTAAACTCAAAAAATAACTCATATACAATTATTGTACAACTATACCCTTATAAATACAATGTATTAATAAATAAATTGTCATATTTAAAAATCAGTTAGTTATATTATAATTGCAAGTGCATTGAAAATGGGTCTTCTATATGTACATACATATCGTACATACATATTTAATCAACCATGTTTGACTTTTTCAAGAGTTGCATTATAATTAGGTGTGGCAACTATTTTAGATTTGTTATAAATGTGCCACTAAAGCAACAACTATGTTGCAACTAAATACAATGTACATACATGCGATCATGTCGCATGTCCACATTTCCACCACCCATTATGGAATACATTTGCAACTAGTTTTTTCTTTTTGTTATTTTGATTTCCATTGATACAATTAACCCAATCATTAATGCGCCATTACTAAAGTATTATTATTCATTATGTTATGATTATAATACAATTATTTATAGCTTAATAGAGATAGATGTTCATCAGGTATTTATATCTTCATCATATGTGTTTCATTTTAAGTGATTTAAAATGTTATGGGAATATTATTTCAAGCTTTAAAAATCATCATTTTCCAAAGTTTGATGGATTTAAGAAAATCAAGGTGTGACATTCTTAGTGGTACCACCCAAGGATGGGCTTGCCCAATAGTTGACCCCTCCATAAACCTACTGGTGTACATTTCGAACACATTTGAGCATGTTTATAATTGTAGTGAAAGAAGACAAATGCATTTGAACATGCATGTAATGGAGTCATAAGTTAAACTAATAGATGCAATGATCTTGCAGGCTTCATACTTGTGGTTACCATTTTTATTTTTTATTTTGCAATAATTTTTTTACAATAATGAAAAAATTTCATCCATGAAATTTTGTGATACACCATGCACTGTGTTCAAATTCAATAACAACAACATTATTGATAACATGCTTGAAAAACACCCTTCATAAAGTAGGGTTGCTGCTTTTGTAAATAATGCATCCATAATAGCCTCACTCCTTGATGTATCCCAATGTTTTATGTCAATTTTCGATGGTGGATCTTTAGGTGCAAATTCATTGTCACACATGTGTCAATCCACCAAATGTGGCAAAGGCTTTAGTAACAAGTCTCTAGATTTGCACTTGTGCATCAAGTGTAGGTGGATAAGTTTGAACATGCATTCTAGTCAAATTCCTAATTCCACCATCCATGTAATCATCATCATTATTTTGTGCATCTCCGCCTATTTATGCCTATTGAAAACCAACCAAAACAATTCATTATGTTTAATTATTACATGTAAAAGTAACCATACTATTATCTATTACATTCGATATTAAAGCAAAAAGTAAACAATTTAGATGACATTGCAAATCCATGGTTCAATGGCCTAATTATTGAAATATATTTGAAAATTCAATTCAAATTTTGATGAAGTTATGATTTGTTGGTAGATAAAGTTCATCCAATGAAAGGTTATAATCGAAAACAACCTTTGATTGTAATGTTCGATGTCATTTTCAACTAAAATGGTCAAAAGTGGCTATTATTGTGGCAGTGACACGCGGCTATCACTTTTAACTACAATGTCACTTTCAATTTTTAAAATTGTCACCATATAATTGGCCTTCACAAATTGACATGTGTCAAAATCCAATTCACATTTTATTGGATAGTTGAGATATTATTAATTTAATAATAATGATGAATATTGAAAAAAGGCTTTAAAAACATGTGTCACCATTCTATTGGACAAATTTGACAAATTAATTATTTAGTGTGATTTTTAATATTGAATATTGAATGAGAGGGAAAGACACATGTGTCATTACTAAACGAAAACCAATTGGAAACGATAGATGCAAAATGCAAGATTTCTTATAATGATGTGCCAAAATGTTAAGTCAATGATTGTGAAATTGATTTCATGGGCATAATGAAGGTATTTTTAAAAGTCATCCCTTGTTTGGATGTTGCTTTTGTTCCTTATTGTTGTTTCATGGTTGTTTTTATAATCACCCAAACTAAAGGCAAAAAAGAAAAACTTAGGACCATATTTGAAAATTGGTTGGGGTGTAAGTTTTATTTTTTGGGTTTTGGGAGGGAAAGTGTCCACTTGGAGGTATCGTAAGGTGCATTGTTTTCTTTTGGGAATTGTTTTGAGTAACATAAGTGACAATCATACACAAGAAGATGTGGAAAAAATGACAATCATCTTTAAGTAGATTTAGCCAAATTTGGCTATAAACTAGATATGAAGACTTAATTTTTGTAATTAACCTTTTGTATGTATAATACACATTGTGAATGAATCCCAGTACATACATCCCAACAGTTTCAAGTGGATTTCCACTTTGGGAATTGTAGTCTTGTGGTTGTACCAAATTTTTGTGACAAAAGTTCATATAGAAAACCTTGTTTCAATTCAAACCATTGAAAAGGTCTTCAAATGAAGATATTGAAAATGAAATTGCATTCTCCATTTGGAGATTGAAAGCTCTCGTTATGAATTAAATTGTGTTTTGACCCTAGTTTTGGGCTTGTGATCAATGTTGGGGCACAAAAGAGAATGAAAGCTAGGAGAATGTGTTGAAACTCACATGTTTGAGTCTAGAAAAATGCAAAAGAGGTGAGTCTCAAACATTCCAAAATGGGAATCACTTGTGGAGTTCCAAATTGTTTTGAAGTTTTGGGAGTAAAGTGTAGATGACAAATCATATTCAAATTGAACAAACTTTATATTGTTAATTTTTTTTTGAAATGTAGATATCAAAGGTGCTTGGGGAGGGGGGGAGATGATAACCACACAACCTCTTGAGGCAAAGGCAAAAGCTTCAATTGAAACCTTCATCAAAACTCCCCACAACCTCCATGAAACCATATCCATACTCCACCTCTAGTTTCATCTCACCTACTATCTAGACTTATACCACACCCTCTCTTTCACCTGAATCTTCTCTCATAATGTTCAAAGCTCTTCATCAGCAAACTTATGGTGAAACTTTGTGGAGCACCAGTTGGTGCATTTCAAAGTTTCCTTTGTACCTAGTTCGTGCCAAGTTCGCCAATGCACCAGGTGTTTTTTGCACAAAGTTGGGGTTCCTGTCCCCACTTTGAGCAACTTTACATATAACTTTAATAACATTCCCAAAATTGAAGTGTTATAGTTGGCAGACCAATTTCATTCTCAAAATAACACACCCAAATTTGTAGCTTATAGTTGCCAGACTGATTTCGTGGGCAATAATGTTAAGTGTAGTGGTTGCCAGAGCGATGTCATGGGCAAAATAACAAGACCAAACTTGAAGTGTAATGTTTGCCAGACTGTTTGATTTTGTGGGTAGAATAACACAACGCCAACTTTAAAGTTTAATTGTTGCCAGACCGATTGATTTCATGTTCATAAATCTGGCAAACATTTTCACCATAAAAAAATTGGGGTATGCTTGAAATCAGCTGACAGCTATAACATTGTTCAGAGTTCATCTTGTGAGTACCATACACTTCTGGAAGTAGGATTTTTGGTTGGATCCAGCATACCAACCTTGATAAGATCGCAACACATTTTTATATTGGATGTGAGAAGATGTACAGTCAGATTTGCTAACTTTCGAGAAGCATACTCTTATTTGTTAGAGGAGTCAGAGTTCCACACAGAGAGAAGTCATTGGACCCCTTTCTTTGCCCTCCTTCACAGAAGATAATGCCTGAAGGACGCTAAATACCTCCTAACAAGCATTGTATGGGCATCACCCAACACTTTCTGCACCTGTCCACCGAGCACTCAGAGCTGGTTTTGCAACTGTCTATTAAGCCTGTCATTGCAATTATTTTCAGAGTTCTAATATCACAGTCAACCTGCTCTTGTGTGTCCCTTGCCAAAATGTCCCTGAGATGTTGTTCTGTCCTCCAGGTTTGCCAGAGGCTACAATGAATTCATGAATGAGAATGGCTAATCAGATTTGCCCATGTTGTTTGCAGAGATTTTTAATTTTTTTTCTGATTTTGTGCTGTAGCCAAAATGGCCATCATCCAGAAGATAACTTAGCCAATTTTGGCTAAGAAATTTTTTAATTGAAAAAGGATCCTTCAGTATTCTGAACTACATTTTGGAACCCATTATTAAAAATCTTATGAGAGCTGGAACTTTTTTTCCCTCAAAATTTGTCAAATTTGGGCGACTTTTCCACCAAAAAAACCCTTTCTCTCTCTCTATTTGTTGATTTCAGATTTTTCAGTTCAAAATTTGTCAAGAATTTTGCCAGAAAAAGTCACTAGTTGTTTTTGGTGTAAAGTCAATTGGCTAGCACCGACCAGAACACACGTTTCTACCCACCTACTTACCTACCTAGTAGTCACCAAGTGCTTAACCACTAACCTACCTTATATTGTAACCACATACATTCCTTACCTTTGATACTTATGGTGCATTCACACTTGATGTTAAGTCAGTGTTCAATGAAAATCTAGGTGGCAACCTAGGTGGCACTCAATGTGAAATGCACCATAGCTCAATGTTAAGTGAATGTTATGCCTACCTTAAAATTTTCATGGCAACTAGTTTTAAGTCCTAAATGGCTAGCATGGTATTAGGGGACTCTAGAGTCTCTAACACCAAGTGTGAATGCACCTTTAACCATTTACATAGACGGTAGTTACATAGGTAGTGGGAGGGGGAAGTGGGAGGGTTTTAAAAGCATAGATTAGCAAGGTGGAACCTTGGGAACTTGGTTGTGGTTCGGAATTAGCAGTGGCGGCCAATTCTGCCATTTAAAAGATAAGATGGAAACCTTAATACTATCCTCATATGTTTAGGATAGGAAAATTTTAAATTCACACCTTTTTTGGTCAAATTCACACTCTTCGCGTGTCCGTATTCAAAGTGAGACTTGTCTCTGGTCGTGCTTGTCTTGTTCTTAGAGCCTGCAGGTCTGCCACGTTTCTTGACCATGACCAACGAAGAAAGGGTGTGAATTTAAACCAAAAAGGTGTGAATTTAAAAATGTCGTTACGATAAAGTGTTTATGGTTTAGCGTTTTCAACAGAAATATTTAGTGTTAGATGTTCAGGAGAGAGTTTAGGGTTTTCAACAGGACTTTATGAATAATTCCAACAGAAATATTTGACACTTGGGCAGCACAGTGACAGGGTGATTGATATCTAAGGAGTCAAATGTTGTTGTTTAGGCTGCAATCTTCTGACCACACATGATGGATGATGTATTTTCTGAAGTGGGCAATTAGACCTAATATGTGTTTCATAGTTGTATTTTTGTATCCAAAATTTCCTAGCTTGTTAAATTCAATACCAGACATTGGGCAATACCAGGTGATAACCAAGGAGTTCAAGTTTATACTCTTACTATCCCTATAAGAGAATGTTGTTTTTCTCACACAAAGGGTCACTGCTCATGACACAATATGAGGTAAACTTTGTGGTTTCATCCATTATAATGTATGCTACGCAGTGCATACCGTGGCATGTATTACATTAAAATTACAAATTGTCATTATGTTATATTTTTCTATAACTTAATGGTCCATAACTTAATGTCAAGTTGTAATTTTAATGTAATGTATACCACAATAAACACCACATATTGTACATGCATTCAATGAAACCACAAAGTTTACCTCGCAAATGTGGCATGAGCCTGGCCTTTTGTGTGAGAACCTTTCTCTTGTAATGTACTCAAAACTTTCAGTTGGGTGACTGGGTTAAAGCCCACCAAAACTCCAAATCTGTGACTGGGTATAACCCATGAATCACCTAAACTTAAGATTAAGTGATGGTTAAAGCCCATGATGAATCACCAAAATTTGCAATTGGGTGGTGACTGGGTAAAACCCTGTGAATCACCAAAGCTTCAAATTCAGTGATGGTTAAAGCCCAGGAATTACCAAACTTTGCAATTGGGTGATTGGCTAAAGCTCATGAATCACCAAAATTTCCAATTGGGTGATTGGCTAATAGAGCTCATGAATCACCAAAACTTCCAATTGGGTGATTGAGGGATGGGGTATAAAGCCCATGAATAACCAACTTCTAATCTTTAAAGCCTTTATTTATAGGATTTTAGGCTACAGTTGTAAGCCTGTTGATCATGATAAGCATGTTGTTGTGAAGATAATCTGATAATTCAATTCATTATGTTGCATTAAACCTATATTTAGCCTTCATTTGCATTTTTATTGCAACTCTGAAACCCTGTGGCAAAGCCAGCTCTACATAAGCATCAAAACCGTTTTGGTGATGTTCCTTGGTATTCAATGTTCATCCAGACCCACTATTCTTTTTTTTAAAAGCTCAAAGTAGCAGTAAATGCAACTATGTACTTTGAAAATTTTGCTAAACATAACTGAGCATTCATGAGATTTGAATGACATGGTACCTTCTGATTGGGTCTGGACAGCCTAAGTACAGACAACCCTAACAGTTTTGCAACCTACTGGGTGAGTCAGTCAGTAAAAGAGGTCAGTAACTGACCATATGGAGCCTTCTTAGAGATAATAATCTGCTTAAATGTGATGAATTTTATCTCCAAAAAAAAATCCTCAAAAACTTGGCAAAATTGCTTTTTTTAAAAAGGTGAATTTGCAACAGAAAAATTCATTTATGTGGCCAGGATGCATATAAACATTCACCACCAAAAAAGAAGAAGACAAACCTTGAATACTCATTGAGTCAATAAAAAATACACAAATTATATGAATAAAATGATACCCATTAATTTTTGAGCTTAGAAAGAGTTTTAAAATCTAGAATTTCTGTCTCTCAGTCCCATGTATGCAAAATTTTCTTATGGTGAAGAAAACATATTGAGTTGTAGATCCAGTAGAGAGAGACTTCTGGTTCGAGATATGTTGTGTAGTATTGTGATGATGGGTTTGCAGGAGTAGATGAAGATCTGGAGCTTCTAGTAATTTTGTCTGGAGCAGATCATAGACTATAAACACCTTGTTGCAATACTTGATCAAACGATGTTGGGAGATTGATGATCAGGGGACTTACAGCAGCTGCAGTAGCCGCTTACAACCACAGAGCTCCAGCTTCCTTGAGTTGAGGAACCAAGGTACCATTGATGTGCGCTGCCATGACATGGTCCAGACCTCCTAACAGGTTTCCTCCAACATACACTGATGGCACCGCTGCTGCCTGCAGCTGTAGCAGCGACTGATCATGATCATCATATTCCCGGCCTAGCTGCTGCTGCACTAGTCGCATGAGCAGTGCTTTCTCCACATCCTCAGCTGCTGCTGCAGCACCCCCGGCGGCGGTGGCGTCGCTTTGCTGCTCCGGGTCGTCTAGCTCGTACACCGTCGGGCTGACGCCTAAGCTGGAGAACAAACGTTTCACCACATGACACATGCAACATCCGCTCTTGCTGAACACCACCACGGCATTCTCTGTCGCCAGTTTCTCTACTTTCTCCATTGCAATCGACATTCCTGCATGATCTCCTCCTCCGCCGCCGCCGTTTCTGATATTCCCACTTTCAAAATCCTTCTTGACTACTGATGAACCCAACTTCTGCCGGTAAGACGACTGCCGCTTCTGTGCAGTCTGCATAGCTGCCCAGCAGTCCACTGCAGAAACCTTTGATTTGCGAAAAAGAAACTTGATCTAGATCCCTTAGATGGAGCTGGTGCGGATGCAGTTGGTGCCGCCTACCAGCTCGCGGGCAGCTGAGAACTCGTAGCGGTTTAAAACTCGATCACCCAATCTTGCAAGCCCGAAATCTTCCAGGCGGCTGGCTAGCTTCTAATTGCAAATTTGTCGGCAAAGAACAGGTCGCACTAGCAGGAGCTAGCCTGCCATAAAGATATCCATGAGCTCAATAACAATTGTTCATCAAACTGATTCAGAACTCGTCTTCTTCAATCTCTCGGCTCTCTCTCCAGCCCTCAGGACATTGCTCTCATTAGACGTTATATGTTCGCTACACCTCAGTGTCTCTCCCTCTGGATCACCGACGATCAGCCTTAGAGGAACTTTTCTCTCTCTCTCTCTCTCTCTCTCTCTCTCATGGACAAGCGTCGACTGCAGGGAGTTGATCAATGAGGAAAAGACTAAAAAAGGGGCAAAGATTCAAAAAGGAAGACCGGAAGACTGCAGGATCTGGCGCACATGACAGGCAAAAACCAGACAGCCCACGCACCACCCTCCTGCAGCAACTGCCGCTGCAGCGGCATAACATGTCGGAGGTCGGTTTAGAGTCTTTCCGCCGATCCGTCCTCGTCAATAATCAATCAAGCCATCCTCCCACATGAGCTGCATTCATGACCTTCTATATAACCGCATGGCCATCACGCACAGCTCCACTGTGTCACCTGCAAAACGTCCACCATCTATTCCAATCTACTGCCACGTTACAGTAGTGATATTCTGCGCAACAGCAAACAGTTGCACCAATCCAAGATTTTGTCATGCCCAGCTGCTGCTCCCCGACCCAACGCTCTCCACCCCTTTTGCTGCCGCTAAGTTTAGGGTTAACTACAGCTTCTTGCAGCCCGGCCTGCTCAGTTTCTGGGGCCCAGCTGTTCGGCCTGCCGCTGTTGCTGCTGCTAACTTCTGCAGCTGTTATCTGTGTAGGGAGCCGGCGCTGGCCGAGGATTATTAGTCTTGACAATAATGAATGACGAGACTTGCCGGAAGTTGGGGAAGGCGTACGGGAGCGACAGTAGCTAGCACGGGAAGACTGGCGGGGCTTCCACTGTTGCCAAATGGGTTGTGGTGATAGATGCTAGATCTACCGACAAAGTGTAAGTTAATTTGACACGTACAGGCTGCAATCTCTTTTGCACTTTAGCTACGTTCGATGTCTCCGGATTTCAGATCTGAAGATGCCGACGAGAGGCTATGGGATTGCGCTTCGCGATGCTCTCGCTTGATTGTCGCTGCCAGGAAGAAAGAAATGGCGCAACAAGCGGGGACCGTGCGTGCGTGCGTGCGCGGCGCGCGCGGTGGGGACGCGGGAAGGAAGGAGAGAGGAAGGAACAGGATTTGCTTTTGAGCTTCATCGTCGGTCTCTTGGATGATGGATGTAAAGGTAGACTGCAGTTTCATCATTCTAATTTGATGAATTATATGTGCTCGTCATAATTGTGTTCTGTTCATTGCTGAAACACTGTGGCCCCATTGAAACTTCACTATTTGGTTTGGTTTCTCTTGCAGCATCTCCACCATGGATTGCTAATTTCTCCTAGCAAAAAATCAAAGTTGTCCAGGAGTTTGCTAGACTTACACTAATTTGTGGCATTGTTCCTCATTGCTATGCCATGTGGGCATTTAGAAATTCAAGTGTCAATTTAAGAAAATTCAGTCATGATTTAAGCTTTTAACAATGTCATGTCTTTGACACAAGCCCTAGGTAGCCCCTAGGTAGGCTTATGACCAATTCAAATAGTCCTTGAGTAACTCATATGTAACTTTAGGTAGCTTAGGTAACCCCTAGGTAGGCATGAAGTAACTTGTAAGTAGCCCATAGATAGTTTATGTAACCCTTATGGAGACCTATGTATTCCCGATGTGATCCCTAACTAGGCCTATGTTAGCCCTAAATAGCCCTTATGTAACCTAACTTATGTAGCCTACATAGCTCAAGTACCCCCCTAGATAAGCTAAGCAACCCTTAGGTAGCCTAAGAGACATTGTGTATATCACTTAAGTAGTTGAGAAAAAATGTTTATGAAAATGTGGTTGAATTTTATGTTACGTAAAAATAAGGTGGTACAATGATAAGGACTTTGTTGTCAAAGTGGAGTGGAGGAGATGGGTTCAAATTAATTCTTGCATTTTATTTATTTTAAAAGTTAAGTAGTTTATGTGGCACCATGTCACATGGATAGGTGTCATGTGACAAAATGGCTAGATCAAATGAATATATAAAATTATGTTAGTCCAATGGGCAAAAGTTAATGATCTAAATAAAATCATATGACTTTAATGATTACAATCATGGTCACAAATGTAATTTACAGCTTAACACAAAAATACAATTGGTGGATAAACAAGTTGCCGATATTGTCTAACAAGTCATGTACTCATATATGCCATGTTTTAGCATAGTGTTGCCATTAACAACAACAATGTCAAAAGTTTGTTCACTTAATTTTTTTAAATGGTTTGAAAAACAACACTCTATAAACACATAAAAGACACACAAGAGGGGCTAAGCCTTGGATGAAGGTAATCAACAATAAAAGAATGTATGAAACCTCTAACCCAAAAAAAAAACTCAAAGAATTGTACGTGAAAGAAAAAACCAAAACCATTGAGGTGGAAGGAAGTTACCAAGGAGACCACAACAAAGAAATGCAATCTAATAAGGCTCTTGGTGATTATAATAAAGAGCACACCATTATCAAAATAGTGACCTTTGAAGAAGGATCACCAAAAAAATTGGTGATTGTGGGGTTGTGGTGGGAAGTTTACAATTAAAACTTATGCCAAATTGTCATTGATGGGGTTGATAGGATAGCACAATGGAGATGTCTTTACACATGCAAAAAAACTAATCAAATGTTTTCAAATTTCATGATTGTTATGCTCCTTGTAAAATAATGATCACTCCAATTGAATTTCAATATCGGATTGGTTTTTTTGCCATTTTGCAAATACCCATCAAATGTTAAACTTTCTTTTAAATTTGAAATTTCATAAATTTGTGTTTGTTGCAAAATCATTGGCCCTATTGAAACTTAACTATTGGATTCAAGTTTTTTTTGCCATTTTGACAATAGCCATCAAATGAAACTTAATAATAATTCATGATCGTTGTGTTCATTGCAAAGTCATTAACCCAATTGAACATTCATTATTAGATTTGTGTCTTTTTACATTGTGAAATCACCTATCAAATTCAAATGATTTTTTGTTCAAACTAATTCATGTTTGTTTGTTCACTACAAAATCCCCATGGGCCAATTGAAACTTCACTAGTGGTTCAACCTTTTTACATTGTGAAAATATGCATCAAACAAAACTTTCTTCAAACATCACAATTGTTCTCATTGCAAAATCACCACCATGATTAAAACTTGGTTATACATCATGACCTTAGCCTTGGGTTCATGATTAAGGCTTAGGCCAAACAATGAAAATGGGTCAAAGTGAAGTCAAGGCATCCTTTGACAGTTCACAAAAGCATTGTGTGAAAACAGAAGGAATGAAGCCCCAACATTACCAAACTTTGGGAATTAAAATTTTCTAAGGGTTTCAAAATTTTGGGATACATTTCAAGGTTTTGGGATGAAACTTTGTCCAAATTCAACCCATTTTTGATCATTTGAAAGGTTTTGAAAAATATTATCATAAAGTGATGTAAAATTCTAAAAATGAAAATATGTAACAATAATTATGAACATGTGAAAGGTCAAGAATCAAACAATCAAAATGACTCCCAATTTCATAAATGACAATTTGAGGGATTAATTCACTTCTCATTGGAAAGCTCAATATGTCATTTGAAAGATTTTTTTAGGGTTACACGTGTCATGACCCTAGCCATAAACTTGTGACCCAAGACCCAAGTTAAGGCATTACAAGAGGAGTGGGCCAATAAAGTCTTTCAAGATTCAAACACATTTTCACAAGTGTGTTAGAGCAAGTCCCAAAACTTGCAAATGAATTCTTTTTATAGCAATTGGAATCTTGTGGTATCCTAAATTTTTGGAGCAAGGTTTGGGGAGCAAACCTTGTCCAAATTGGGTTCTCTTTAAACCATTGAAAATGTTTTGAAATGTAAATATCCAAAATGGGGTTTCATTTTACCATTTGAAGATTTGAAACACAAGTTATAATGGTCAAATGAATGATTAGAAGTCAAATAGACAATTTGATTTCCAACAATTAAAATGTTCAACAAATGGGTTTAATTGAAGTGTATAATACCATGTTGGCAATCTCTTTTTAAGGACAATGCCATTGTCTTTGAAATCTTTTGAATTAGAATCCATATGCAAGAATCATGAGCTCACAAAATAATGGTATTCATAACTTCACACTATAACAAAAACATGTCCTTTTCACTATTTTAAGTTGACCAATGTGATTGTACAGTCAATTTTTTTCATTGACATTAGTAATCATGTCCATTAATCATATTTTGACTAATTGCAATAATAATGTCCATATTATGACTAAGTTTAGTTTTCACTTTAGTCAAAACAAACATTATGGATGACACATCAAGCATGGAAGATCTATGTGGAAATTGTAATGTTAGCATCATGACTACTTAATCGTTATAATGTACCATAAATGATGATGTGTCATCATGTATGACTATAGTTTATTGCGATTATAACATGTTATTTTTTATGTCCTACATGGCATTTTGATCGAAATGTGTTACCTATTTTATATTATGTGGCAGAATGTATATGATGTCTTATGATTTTAAATTGAAAAAACATATGAAACTTTTATAATCAAGTTATAATTGTGTACTTAACATGTGAATTTTTTATATTTTATTATGAAAATACATAATTATTTTATTATAATCTTAAAATTTACATTGAAAATGTTGACATAAAATATTTTAAATTAATTTCATGTCTTTACATTATATATACAACCATTATCAAATCAAAATGAAATTATGAAATTATGAAATTATCAAAGTAAAGCATGTTGTATTTGAATTTATAACCCCAATTGATATTCAAAACACTTACAGATGAATATTTAAAATGTATATATACATATAATATCTAATGCATTAAAATTTTAATTTATTCATGAAAATAAATAGTGACTAAAATAAAATAATGTGTAAATAATGAAATGAAGGTAAGTAGGTGGTAGGTAGTTAAATAGGTAAATGCATATTACCTACCTACTTACCTACCTATTTAATAATCAAGCACCACCTAATACTTACTTGCATATGATATTAAGTTGTCATTATGAAGTTAAATAATTATATTACAAAATTTGAATGCTCAAAATCTAAAAATATATTATGTTTGTATTTATGCAATTTACAAGATTTGTTACCTACTTTATAATTATTTGAGTTTTAAAGAATATATATTAACACCTAAATTAACATGTTAGTCAAAATACACATAACAAATTTAAGTCAAAATAGACATGATGGATTTTAATCACATGAGGATGATTTACTTATTAACAATTATTTGTCATAATAGACTAGTTTTTTTTCATGAATCTAGATGTGTTCAATGTTTGTTTGACTAGAATTTCAATATGAAAAATAATGAAAATGACATGATTTGTTAGTGTGACAATTTGAAGAAATTTGTATATGGGGAATTCATGTCATTTTGATGCAATATATGCCATCATCTAGAAGATAATACATTATAAGGAAGAGAGTGGTGGCCCCAAGTCCAAGTCAACCATTTTTTTTTGGCGGAAAATCGCAAAAAAGGCGACATTGCCCAAATATTCTAGTGAAAATCCATTTTTTCCTTAAATCAATTCTTTAGAATGTGCCCCTTTTTAAGGAATGAATCAGAAGTATGCCTACTAGCTACACTTTTAATGTTCTTAGAGAAAAAATCATTGATTAGGCAAATTATGATTTCATTTGTGTGGGGATACTTGTTAAAATTGCAAACACTTAAAAATGAAAAAGAAAAATTGGTCCAAGCCATAATGAATCATGTGAATGTGAGTTCATGATTTAATTTGTGCATTAATTTGGCTTCAATTTGTACTAATCACCTTCTTTTTTACTTGTGTGCATTGGTTTCACCTTAAATTCATTGATTACAGTTCATCCTAGTCCCATCTCAAAGTTTTCTCTTTATTTGTGAAAACTAAGGAACACACTTCAAGTTTGTAAACTAAAAATTGACATTTGGTTCTTTACCCCCCAATACCATTTGACAAACCTAAGGGTGTTTTTGTGTATTTTTAAAAGTTTTTTTATTTTTTTATGTGAAATCGCCTATTGCAAGAATTTTATAAGAATTTTATATCTATTTTTATTAATTTGCCATGTCATTAAGCATGTTGACATAGTCATATATGCCATGGTAAAACAATGGGCCAAATTCCACTATGGAATCATGTAGTTGTGATAGATGTAATCAAAGTTCCATGTTTTTGACAAAATCACAATACTGTCAAATAATAATAAATCCAAAGACATAATTGCAACAATTCAAGGAACACCAATGTGGTCTTGTTTCATATTATGAAGCTAAATTATGTTTAAATCTTCACTATGAGAAATCATGTATGCAAAAACTAGATTCGCGTGCAACTAAATCATCACGAAATCCATTGTGCAACTAGGTATAACTACAGTATGGAAATACAATGAATTAATTAAAATGCCACGTCAAAATATTTCATAGTTGTAATTTAGTTGCAACTTGGACTCTATATGGGTGTATGTATGCGAAGTATATACAGTGATAGTCAACCATAGTTTGACCATGATCACAAGTTGTAGTGAAGTGGTTAATCTCAACTATGTTGCAACTAATGTAGCTTTAGCGCTAAGTGAGCAACTACTTTACAACTAGCATACGACATTGATGCATATGATCATGCCACGTGTACGGTTAGGTAAAGGTCCATAACATCTGGAACTTGCAACTTTTTGCAACTAAAAGTCAACTAAATTGGCTAGTTTTACAACTAAGTTACAACTAAATGTGCCACTACGGTTTCACTACATAACAATTATTTGTCCATTATTTTGGAACTAAAATGTTCAACTCATCTAAAATTAGTTGTCAACTTTGTGATAATTCATACTATTAAAATATTTACAGATTATGCAATTCCTTGAAAATGTAAGTGCAGGCCTTTAGTTGGATTGGAACGGTGTATTAAAATGTTTATGAGTATGTACATAAAAATATCATTGCTTATATAATTCAAATTTTTCTAGACTAAATTATTAAATATTTCATTGATACGAGCCGATTCTTTTATTGAATTAATTAATTAAAATAAATCATTCATAATTATTTAAATAAATAAAATTTAAATAATTTAATAAATATTTTTTTGTGATTGATGCTCAATTGTTGTGTTAATAATATTTCATTACATTGGAATTCACAAAAGTATGTTGGTATACATACGTATCAAACCTAGAATTTCATGAAAGGTGAAAGTTTATTTTTGAATTGAAATTAAAAACAATGTGTATATTTTATTAAACATTCGATAAGGGTGTACATATGAATGTCTTTATGTACCTCAAATTCATGTTTATTATTTAATATTTCAGAATGAATTATTTGTTACTAATTTTTTATTAGTAATTTATATGTAATATACTTAATTACCATGAACTAATTAAGTAAAATAAATAATAAACTATTCATATAATTCATTAATAAAATCTGATTCATTATTATTTAATTCATTTAGATAATAAATAAATAATTAGTCATTTAATATTTATTCTGATAATTAATTATATGATACTTATTTTGATAATTAATTATTTCAGTCAATCAACTAACTAACTATCATATATTTAATTCAAATAATTATGTCACATGATTAATTATAAATTTCAAATTAATTTCAAAATTAAAATCAAACAAAAAACATGTCAAATTTTATTTTTTGTGGTTACAATTCAATTGCAATCAAGGTGCCAATAAAAGATTTAACCCATATGTTTTGTCTTTAATATCTCATTTCACAAAGTATATAAAGGAGGTGTCTCCTCTTGCATTTTCATATCAAAATACATGTGCCATGTTGGGATAAATTCATAAAAGATTAACCCTAAAGGTAAAACACATAATAAATTAAATAACTTATGTGGTTACTCTTTAGTTCACCTACTCTTCTAGTATTTTACCTTCGTACCTACCTACTTGCCTACCTAAATAAGTAGGTCCCACTAGAAGGAAAAGGCCAAAATGCAACCATCGCATTTACAACTACTTGCAACTATTTGGTCTTTGCAACTACATTTTTGTTATCTACGACTATTGTGACATCATGCTGACATCAGTCAAGTCATCTTCGACTAACCTGCGACTAGTTTGTGACTAATTTTATTTTCATCTATATATGGGTTGGATTTATCATCTGTGGGTTGGATTTATCATCCAAGAGGAGCCATTTAGAGTCCCATTTAGTCGTAAGCAAAATGGTGCTTAGTCGTAGTTGGCGTATGTCTGTATGTAAAATATCGTATTGTATGGTTTTTTAGTGAGAGTGTTATACAAAGGTGTAAAATACAAATTTTGTACGTATTCATAATATTCATATGATAAATTAAAATTAAATTCCTTGAATTTAATGGAAATGTGATTTGTAGTATGATTCAAAAATACCTGCCTGTAAACACTTTGAAGCTTGACAGTGTTATACAAAGGTGTACAATACAAATTTGGTCGTATTCATAATATTCATATGATAAATTAAAATTAAATTCCTTGAATTTTGTGGAAATGTGGTTTGCAGTATGAGTAAAAAATACCTGACTGTAAACACTTTGAAGCTTGACACAAAACATTTGAAACCATGGAGGACTTCAGGAGCTTAGAACTTGTCAGGAACATAGGTGGGCAGGTGGTATCTTGTCATTCATCATTTTGCCTTTTGGCAAAGAAAAGGAATACATGTATCTTCTCATATCTGATAACTCTTTCTGTATTTAGAATTCAAGTCAACCTGAATAGAGGGTTGGGATGACCTGACAACAAAGGTATAGGGATTCCAAATCTGACAACAGAAGAGGAAAAGCGGAAACTACAACCCTAAAGTTTTTTTGCCCCACCAAACATTTCCAAAGCCTTTGCTTGCTTTCCTGCACATTCAGCTCAAGGGCTCGCACCTTCTCAGCCCGAATCCTCTCCTCAAGTTGATGCCTCTGTTCATCTAATGCAACTGGGATGATCTTTGGAGATCCTGCATTAGCTCCCAACTTAGGCCTCAAACTACCTCCTGATGGTTGAACCACAATAGCAGGCACCTTGTTTACACTTGGTACATTGCCCTTGGTTACAGTCCTGCCTGGCAATTCCCCTCCTGTGATCCCTAGTCCTTTCAATGCATCTAAAAGCTGCGGGTCAAGTAAATCCTCTACTCCATCAACATCTCCAGCATCCTGGTGCTTTGCAGCACTAGCATCATCCTCCTTGGCCAGTTGTTCCTCTTCTTCGAGAGTTCCTTCATCATCATCCTGACAAACAGACTGTCAATTTGAATTCTACATTCTTCAAGGATTACACTAGTTATCCCTGTGACCATTTAGCTACGGACAGCAAAAAAATCAGCTGCAGAACTGTTGATGCCTACTGTGTACAAATAGGCAATGCCACCATGCATTCAACCCAATGGAGAATACAAGTCACAAAGGAAGTAATTATCTAGGTGCTGGTTACAAGTTAAATCTCTGAAAGCAGCAAACAACAAAATGCCACTCAAACCAGAATACCAGACGTAAGTTGCTTGCTTTGTAACTCATGGAGGAGAAAGGTGCTAGTTGTTGTTGCAGTTTCAGAAGTTTACCTCTTCATGCCCATTTGCCATAGCTACAGGGAAGTAGTCCTCATCATCCTACAGAAGACATGCCTGACCTCAATCAAACTGCGTGCAAGAAGGAGGCGGTGTCTGTGTGATGGGTGACACCACGCTTGTAAAGAGGCTTCATCTCAATCAGAGTGCCTGCAAGAGACAAGTTCACTACTTACTAAGACACTCTTCATCTCTCACACCCTCACCAACTACAATTGTATTGGTTTTGAACAACTTTTGAATTCCCTACAATTTTTCCCACTAAAAAGGGAGGAGGTATAAATAGATAGGAGCTTTCTGTATTCCAGAGCTAAACCTGAAGCCAACATAGAACATGGTAAGTATAAAATGTCAGGCAAACCTGCACCACCTATTGAGGAAATAATGTTTGAGCAACAGACTATTCAAAGAACCCTCAAATTTGACTTTCATGAACACAAGTTCAACACAAAAATTGCTACTACCCCATCAAAGTTTGATTTTCACTGACCAAACCTACATATGCCTGAAAGAAACACAAAATGCATAAATCCATACCTGCATATCTCTCACCATGCCCTGCTCTACTGGCACAGTAGTCAAACAACATATTGATCTCTGTGGTCTCCTCTAACTCAAGGATGAGCTAACATCTTCCCTGGTGTCAACCCCCAAATCAACCACAAGAGTTGCAAGCTTGCCACCGGCCTTATACTGATTTGTTTCTAGAAAATGACCAGTGATTGTTTTGTCTGTGTGGGGCATTCCAAGGTCATATTGTTGCACAGATTGAGACTTTTTCAGTCCCTGCACCATCATAACCAAGGCCTTCCCACCGGCCTTCGTTTGTTCATCAGGAACCAGGCCACATTCTGCAGATCTGACACTGCCAACAAGGTTTCTGGAATCTTCCATCTCTGACAACAGCTTGGCTCCGTCCTTTGCATCCCAGGAAAATCTGGTCAGCTCTTCAACTTCATCCCGTGAAGTCCCATCATGTACTGTACCATGCTGTGACTGCTCAAGAATGACATACAACTAGATGCATGTTCCTCCCTAGTCTCAGTCTGCCTGCATATCATGCATCATCATCTTCACCTAGGATTTGCAACTCTGCAGATGCCATAATTGCATCTGTGCCACACAACTCAATGGCACCAACCATTGCCATGTTGTGAGGCACATCTGGTATTTCTAGAGGCACTTCAACGCCTATCACATTATCTTGTATCACAGTTTGTTCCTCCCCTGCTTCTGTTACCACACGCTTGGAGCGAGGTTCCTTATGTAGCACAACCTTCCACCATGTTTGGTTTAGCTCTTTAGAGTAAAACACCTGTTGCACCTGAGCTGGGAACACAAATGGTTCGTCGTCATTTGCCTTCAGTGCATTAAAATTTGCAAGCAGGAAGCCATCCTCATCACGCTTGTAAGTTGGATGACCTCGCCTATCAACCTCATTCTTCACCCAGTCACATTTAAACAAAACCACTGGGATTGATACTGCCCCATAATCAAGTAATATTATATCCTGCAGAATTCCCACATATTGCATGGGCCCAAGTGCACACACTCCACTTGGCCCTTGTGCTTGCTGGAACATTGATGCCACTCCACAATCATAGGTTGCCATTGTGTTAGCATTGGTTTCTCCAATGACCCTATAGTGATTTCCATAGGCCTTCATCCGTGTATATCGGGAAGCATCAGAACTAGGCTTAATTGACAAATAGTATGCATCCATCTCATCAAGCACATTGCCATTTGCCATATGGGTTCGCACTGCCTCCCTCACCCATTCTGCTAACTCCTGCACTTCTACAAGCTCTACATGATACTTGATAGGCCCTCCTGCTCCTCTTTCATCCCTGTGCCATTGGTCTTCAAACTTTGTGCGTAGTCTTGCCACTCGGTCACACTCTTGCTCATGTTTTCTGCCCACCCCATTAAACCCCAAGTAATGAGTTAAGGAAGGGCTCACCACGTAGGTGGCCTACAAGGCTACATTATGTGACCAACATACAACAGCTTGTAAATGTAATACCATTCATGAAAATTGAAGATGTGTTGGGTTTGGGTGGCAAATACCGGACCCATGGTGCTAAGCAGGCTACATTGGTAAGGACATAATGATGTGCAAGGTCCCGTGCTGATGGTAAAAGGCGGAACTTAGATCCAGACCCTTCCAATACTTCACCATACACCCCTTCTTCCTCACTAGCATCCCATACTCGGCGACGTACTTGTGTAAACGTTTGCATGTACTCTGTCACAAACCCCAGGGTTTCATCCAACACATACCCTGAAGCCATCGATGCCTCTGGCCTTGCTCGGTTACGCACGTACTTCTTCAATGTCCCCAATGTTCGTTCAACTGGGTACATCCATCTACTATATACAGACCCGCAAATGGCTAGCTCTTCAACCACATGCAACACCAAGTGTGTCATCACATCAAAAAATGCACCCGGTAACTCCCATTCAATCATGCTAAGGGTGATAGCAACATCTTCTCTTAAAGATGGTAGTGATGCTGGGTCCCATACCTTTGCACAGATGTTGCGGAATACTCGGCTAAGGTGCATTAAACTTAAACGCACATTGGTGTCCATCAAACCCCTCAAAGCCAAAGGCATAAATTGTTGCATTACCACATGCCAATCATGGCTTTTCATATTCCCCAGCTTCTTGTCCATTACATGCTTTCCCACTGCACTGCAGTAGTCTGATGGCACTTTCAAGGCCCCTAACCTACCCATGAATGTTTTTAGTTCTTCTGGTTTTAACACATACGAAGCAATAGGCTAGAAGATCTTGCCTGGATTGTGAGGGTCTCTCTTCAGCCATAAATGCTCCCGAACCCCACACACCTCCATGTCTCTACGCACTTTAAATGTGTCCTTCACCCCAATTATGAACTTGATAACACTCTTGCACACATTCTTCTCAATGTGCATGACATCCAGTGTATGTCGAATCAACAAGTGTTGTATGGGCATCAGTCAACCAATCACACATTTAATACAGTCTACACACACCACACATGTTCCACATTATTGCATTGTCCAATCCATACTTTGTGTAATCACATCAATATGGCAAGGTCTTCCCCACACTGCATGGGGTGTACACAATAGTCAGGCCATGATTTCCAATCATGAAATTATGTATTACTGCCATCATTCTTGTTGTGTTCCATGCCCATGCCCTACTATACAATTCTGACATCAAGCTCGGATACTTGGGTTCAGGTCCAGTTTAATTAAACTACTGGCTATGTATCTGAACCAGGATTCATGTACCTTTTGTTTTTCAAATTGCTTTAAAGTCTGCAATGAACCTTGAATATGACATCTATATTATAAGTGTTAAAACCCAGGAGTATAAATGGGGGTATATACCATAACACTACTACACTAACCTCCCAGTATGGCAATCTGAATAGGGCAGATTGACGCTTCAGTCCAATTTCCTTTGATGGGCAACCCCTCGACCCCAAAACATTGCCCCCTGCCACCCACTTTTCCATCCTTCGTGCCCGTCTTAAAGTGTCTGCACCAGTTGTTGTGCGGGGCTTCATCCGAAGCTCCTCTGCGCCAATGAAGTGTGCTGCATTTGGGTGTGTTTTGTAAGGGTGGTCCCTTTGCAACCAGCATCTGCTTCCTTCAAAAACAGCCTTCCCCAACTCCTTGGACCATCTGGACACGGTACTTGACCCACATGGCGGGCAAGCTTTGTATCCCTGGTGTTGACAACCAGATACCAAACCATAGCCAGGGAAGTCATGAATAGTCCACATCAGCATGGCTTTCAACACAAATGCTCGGCAACCTGGAGGTTGCAGTATGTCCAATCCTGCCACCCCCTTCCATAGCTCCTCCAGCTCCTCTATCACGGGTTCCAAGTAGACATCAAAATTGGCCGCTTTCACGCTCTCTGGGCCTGGGATTATCAAT
This sequence comes from Sphagnum contortum, assembly GCA_963920785.1. Classification (NCBI taxonomy): domain Eukaryota; kingdom Viridiplantae; phylum Streptophyta; class Sphagnopsida; order Sphagnales; family Sphagnaceae; genus Sphagnum; species Sphagnum contortum. The sequence goes on along the minus strand of OY987277.1, from coordinate 618,325 downwards.
GATAGTATCACAAAAAACCTCTTTATCACTAACCAAGGGGGTAAGTTGTAATTAAAAAACATTACTGGCCAAGTTGACCAACTTGAGCTATTCTCCCCAAATGGATTGAATCCATCTGTAGCAAGCCCCAGCCGTATGTGCCTGGGATCAACAGCAAACTCGGGCCAGGTAGCATTGATGTGAACCCATGCCTTGCTGTCAGGTGCATGACGCACCTTCCCATCTGTTGACCGATTCTTGTTGTGCCATGTCATGAGCTCGGCTATGGCAGGAGCTCGATACATCCGAAGCAATCGAGCAGCTAAAGGAAAATGCCGCACGACCTTGACTAGCACTTGGGAGCTACCAACTACCCTATATCGAGGAGCCTCACATTTGGGGCACTCTTGCATCCTTTCGTGTTGGTTTCAAAATAGTATACAACCATTGCTACAGGCATGAATGTTGTTGTAGTGGAAGCCAACTCTACTGGTCAGGACTTTGGCTCGGTACATGCTTGAAGGCAAGTAGTTGTCCCTGGGTAGCAGATGCAAATGAAGTAGAGCCAATAGCTCATCTACAAACTTGTTCAAAACCCCATGCACCTGGCACACATTCATCAACAACATAGTAACTGCTAGCTTTGTGCTATGGGCACCTGTGTATAAGGACTCACATGCCTCGCACAAGGCATTTGCTTCATCTGAGTAGTCATCCTGATCTGCAGTAGGTGCTTCAGGCTGTTTTGGATTGTTGGCCTCTGCACCATCATCATCCAGTGGTAGGTCTGACTGTTCAGGCATGCTCTCAAGAATGGCTGCTAATTGCTCCATGATCGAAAATGCTTGTTGCGCCATGTTCACAATGTTTATACCATCCACTCCTGAGCCCGCGTTAATTCCAACACCTTCCACAGCTGGGGCTTCAACATCACCTGTGTTAGTTCCAGCAGCTTCCGCAACCAGGTCTTCAACATCTCGAGGCACAAATAAATCATCCAGCATTTGTGCAACCTGGACACCGTCGTCCATAACCTTTGCTAGCATATGGGCTTGTATTTTGGCTGCTGCACCCCACTCTTCATCAGAGTCATGGGGCTCCCTTGGCCCCTTCCACACCCTGAACATGGGACTCCTCTGGTTGACCAACAGGTGTGCCTTAACAGTTGCAAGCAATAGAGGTCGACCACCTCCTGCACATTTAGCACATGGACACCTCATTGTCGTAATGCCATGGTTGTGGGCCCAATCCACCTCTCTCTTCCACAGGCTATTATCCCTATTAGTAATCCTTTCAGGGTCGTCCAGGTCATGACACCTACGCATGCCCATTCTATGTCAGCCAACCTGCAATGCCACAGATCCAGGGTGTTGTCACAAAACTTCCCAAGGATGGAACTTTCACCAATTTCCGAAACTAGACAACATGGGAGCAGAAGCAAAGAGAAGACAACTACTCACAGTCACAAAGACTATGTTGATCTTCAATGATATGGACAACAAAGAGATAGCAGACTGATCGTAAAATGTAAAGCGAATATCCAAAATATTAGGGTGATGACATTGGTTGGATATCTCACTGGTGCCAAACTTGCTTTCGCTAGTAATGTAAACCCTAAACCCTAAACCCAACTTTCGATTAGCAGTAGGAGGCGGCTCTCCATGACAACATTGCGTAGGTTTGATACGAAGGACAATGGCATAAAAACGAAAAGTAGCTCGACATTCTCCCATCCACTCATCCCTTTCATCCACATCAACAGAGTTGTTTCATCTTGCATTTTAAAATCAACTTTTAATGATGATTACACTAGCCAGAAAACTAACTCGTTTGATGGAGTGTTAAACAACAAGTGGTATATCCCCTCTTCCTAATTTAATGGGTGTTCCAGCAAGTGGAAGTAACTAGCTATAGCATTATGCAAATTTGTTTAGAAAATTGCATCATTATTTGTTCTCATTTATTTTATAACAGTGTAGGTTTCATGGCCCTAGTTTCTAACATACTTGTGGACCATAATGATTGCAGGATTTGTATTGCTCACAGCTGACCATCCTCCCATATGTCGATTTCCATACACCCATTGCTCTCACACAAGTCCATACAAGTCATATTTATAATCACACTTAAAATTCAGTTGCCTATACAATACTACCCTTCAACCATTGGCTTGTTATCCTACCAATATGTCATTCCAAAACTAGGTAGAGAGTTCACTAAATCATCAACGTATTACAATATTGCACAAAATGTTGGTGCTAAGTGGTACAGGCTGGATGTTTATAATTGTGTGAGCATTATTTACACACCTTAACCATTAAGATATGCACTCACATAAACCCGGTCAGAAGTGGGACTACTATGTAGTTGTAGTCTAACAAGTAAGTGGTTCAAAGTACGTAATGAATTCACTAATGATCTAACGCGTTGTGTCCAAATCTCATGAGTTTTTTATTTTATTTTATGTCTTTGTCCAAAGTTAAGCCCGAAACTAAAACTACTTGCTTTGATTGAGGAAAACAAAACAACCATCTCAACCTCTTCTACTTCCAACACCTGCAACTCCCTCGCAACAAAACCGATCAAGCTGAAATTTGAAGACAAGCTTTTACAGCTCTTAAACTAAAACTAATTTAATTTTGAAGCAAATCCAATGGTGGATTTGAGAGAAACAATTAATCAACCAAAAGTCCAGAGGCTTCACCATGGAAATCCTTCCATGAAACCCTCTTCAACACCTTCTACTTCCAACACCTGTAACTCCCCCACAGCAAAACCGATCAAGCTGAAACTTGAAGAGAAGCTCCTATAACTCTTAAACTAAAACTAATTTAATTTTGAAGCAAATCCAACTGTGGATTTGGGAGGAACAATTAATCAACCAAAAGTCCAGAGGCTTCACCATGGAAATCCTTCCATGAAACCCTCATCAACACCCTCTACTTCCAACACCTACAACTCCCTCACAAAAGGCCCGATCGAGCTGAATTTTGGGGAGGACCTTTTACACCTTCCAAACTAAGACTGATCTAATTTTGACGCAAATCCAACGGTGGATTTGAGAGAAACAATTAATCAACCAGAAGTCCAGAGGCTTCACAACAAGTACTTGCTACACAAGTTCTTTTCATGCCTAATTCTTACACACACTCTTTCTATGCTTGATTCTTGCACACATTTCCTCCATGCTTGATTCTTGCACACACTTCCTCCATGCTTGATTCTTGCACACATAAGAACTAACAACCACTCTTCCTCCCACTCCTCCTCCTCCTTCTTGCTTTTTCACATACACCCAATGCCCTTTTCCTTGGTGAGCCTCCATGACCCCTTGAGCTTGTTTCCCTCGTCCAATGAGATCTTCGAAATCCTTTTGCACCAATCAAATGGCTTTCTCATCCTTCAAAGGCCAATGAGATTGTGAGAATGAATTGCCATCCAATTGAAATTAGGATGAGAATCCTTGGGCCCAATGAACCACAAGAGAGATTCCATCCTCTAATCAAAGAGGATGACAATCCTCATGACTAATGGGATTCGAGGATCCATCCTCCCCCTTATCTTGGATATCTTGATGAGGCCTCTTGAGCTTGATCTTATCTTTTCCGTCCGTTGACCTTCACATCCCCCTTTTTCATCCTAAATACTTCAAGTAACTAACTACTAGGATCATTTGTCAATAGTAACAAGGAAAAAATCCTTGAGTTCTTACTTGACTAATTCTATGGTTGAAGTAACATTTTCGTGTACCCTTTACTCCTTTGATATTTTTTACCTATTTATTTTACTATGCGCTAATTAACTATGTAATACATAGTAAATTAGACTTACAATTTGCATCACAAAAACTTTCACATACTTTTAGATCCATCGTCGAAATTAGGGTTTGACGAAACCTTTAGATCTAGGATGTTCGAATTTTCATGAGGTTCCGCCGTCATTTCCACACCTTCGCCTACCCTAATTTGTTAAATAAAAAGCCTTCACCCTTCCGAATGCAAGTATCTCATTGTTTCTCGTACCCTCTTAGTTTTGTTGATGCAGGTGAGCACGAGTCATGGCGGATGATGTCACTACACCTTCAAATCCTCCGGTCGCACCCGTACAACAAGAAGAGCTTGAAGAAGTACCGCTTGACTTGGATGTTTCTCAACGGCCGCGCAAAGAAGAACCGCCCAGGAGAGTGGTGCGCACTTGAGTTGCTCGTTCAGTATGGGATCGTCGACTGTCTCCTAACCCACACGCCTTAGCAATTTACCTAAAGTTTGTTCCTGCTCGTGGAGCCGCGCCAGAAAGGTTTGAAGAGTGCCAGTGCGAAGATGATGATGTCCATCTCCATTGTCGAACGTGGGTTCCCGGTGACGGCCATTATCGTTGGCTGCGAGGCCCAATCAACCCTCTTCCCCTGGAGCATCGAGCCGAGTACCTCGTTCGCACTATTCGTCGCATCTTAGAATTTCTACAACTATGATTTATCCTTTTAGTTAGTTCTTCAGTTGTAATTCACTTGAGGCTACTTAGGCGGAACTGTTGCTATTTAAGTTTGATTTTGATTCTATTTCAAAGTCTGGTAGAAGTGAAACAAAATAAAGATGTATTAGGACTACATCCTAAAAATCCTACAAATACATCATTAGTGCTTGAAGATCATTCTACAGAGTAACTCAACCTTGTCATGTGAAATATTGTTAATTATGGGCTTGTATTCCCTATATATCAATAAATCACATCTAATTCTACATCCCTTTCCCCTTCTCTACAAACTAAAAAGGATAAAGTACCTTAAAAGGTTTACTAGGTCCTAAACTAATTAAGCGTTACATCAACTGAAACAAAGAATTATTCTATGCTTAGAAATATCACAAAAACTAATTCAACTTTCTAATAATCACTACTTGAAAGTTTATAAACATTCAAATCATTAGTACTAAGGAAATTTAAGGAACTAAAGCTTAACTAATTGTTGAGCTATAATCCATGGCTCACAAATTGTAGTACGAGCATTGCCAGAAAATCAAACAAGTCTGAAAGTTGAACATTGACATCTTTATCATGTGGGCTATCCTATTGGGTTTCTTCATCAAAATAAGATTCTCCATTACTGTCTCCAATTAACTGATCATTTACATCAGCTATAAATTCAATGTTGATGCGGGGAGATGTGGGGACCATCTCCCAAGTGAATGTGTTAGCTGAACGTTTCATTTCCTCATAGATGGCATCGTCCATTGCCCTCACCATTGTGGCAAGCCGATCTTGCTGCTTTTGCTACAATAATGCAACCTTTGTAGTTGTTGCCTGTAGCACTTGCATTTGAGAATCCCTGCTACCCCATTAGCCTCCCATGGGTGGTTAGAGTGAGCCTGTCCTACAACTTTCATTCTGACAGGGGCAAAAAATGTACACCACAATCCTTGACCACATCACATTGCATACCCCAACTTTGGTCATGGGCACAATGGCATGCAACTTTACACTTGCTTCCCAAGCAACTTGTTACACCCATACCATGCAACTCTACACTTGCTTCACACATACCACACAAATTCCATTACAACATGGCACACAGTCTTCTTAGACCAGTCACATTACACAAAGTTGGAAACCAGTCCTACCAATGGCTTTAAACAAAGCAATAATAGACAACCCTATGTGTACTCCAATAGATGAATAAAACCCTAACCCCACATACCATAGTATGGCACGATCTCTTGTGAATTGCAATTGTCGTTTTTTGAGTGCCAACTCCCCAGAGACTTCTTCCATCTCCTTGATCAAATTTGCATCACAACATTTTGCATCCTCCATGGCTACCTACAATCCCAACCATCCCTTTTACACAATGAATGCCACTTACTTTGAGTACAACTATCCAAGTTCACACATGAGTAATTCTACTCTATCATGTGTACTAGAAATTTGGGCATGCACCACAAAGCAATTTGCTACCCTCCACAACAAGCAACCGGAATAACCATTACACTCTCCAAACACCACTTACCAAATTCTGTCGCATATTCTCAATCATGAGTTGGTTTTGTTGATCTGATTCTTGCATAAGGTGAGCACCCCCTTGCCCAAGTGCTTATAGGTAGTTATGTGACCAATTCTTAGAGTAGTGGGATAAACTTCACATGACCCTCATGCAGCAGGTTGAGGCACAACTACGTTGATGATCAAATGTGGGTGAACATATTGATGGAACCTTAACTAATAGTTGTTTAGAGACAAAGTGGGCAGTAGATATGTGTGGAGTAGATACCTGAAGAGACTTGATGATGTCTTCATTTGCCTTGTTATGGAGAATAGCACATGTGATGACATGTTTCAGCTCCTCTGCTAATACATTACATGCATGACCTAGTTCAGCCTTGTGTCTTTCATCTACCTGTGCCTTGTCAGTGCTATGCTGAGAGCGCTCACATCCTAGTTGGTGCTCCAAGTCTTGAATGGTCCCCTTGAGCCTGCAATCATAGCAACAACCACATGGTCTGTTAGTCCCTACCCTTGAAGGAGAAACACATCACAGCAATAAACCCTCCACTACCTCTAGTGTCCCTTCCACTCAACATGGGCTTTGCAAGATAAACTCATTTGAGACATGGTGAGATTCCAATTGTTTTTTTGACATCAAGGTATGCCAGATGCTACTCCAAGCCATCTATGGTGGATTGCTGATGTAATAGGGTGGTTGCAAACTCGTTTAATTGGTTTGTTATATCAGAGAGGTCCACTCGCATGGCTTCAATCTGGGCACAGTATTTTTGAGTCATCAATGCCCGAACTTCTTCTAGCTCCTGTACATGCACATAATAATTCCCATCAACTTCTACCTGACTACACCAAATCAAAGCCCCCAAACAAAAACAATAATTCTGAAACACCTTATTCATCCACTTGAATCACTAGAATCTAAACAACTTGGATGCATTAAATTAGAAATGGCACCCACTACATCATGATTTGCAGAAGCTAGATGGTAGTCATACCATAACTTCTCAGTTGCTTGAGTGTGTGTCCCTATTTGATGGCGTAGTATCTGCTCCAACCCCACAAAAAAATAACTAGGAGGGGCCCAATAATGGTTTAGAATGCAACTACTGGGGTCTAACAATGTGGATACAAAATCAGGGACCAATAAGTGAAAGCGTAAATGCATAAAGTCATATAATCAAAGTTCTTCCTATGACACATATACATGTTTTTCATTGTTGGTCCTACAAGCTTAGGAACTCACTTCATTTGAAGCTTCTAGACCCCAAACATAACTGAGTGTCACGCGCGCGGGACCTCTACGACCTCCATTCACCAAACCTGGAATCCGCTTACAATCTGCCCCCGCTTCTTGATCCAGGTATTTTGCCATCCAACCCCGACAAGTATGGGGTGATTAACAATTCAACTAAATTTCCCAAAGCAATGTTGTTGGCCCCCAACAAGCACACTGTCATTAGCCTGATGGTTACAGGGATGCTTACGAGATGGGATGGATTTTCTCTTGAGCATTGTTTCTCTGTTGGCTACAATATTCGGGGTATGGGGAGTTGTCCTGGTTAGCACCAATCTATAGACGAATGCAAAAGCATTAGGGTTTAGGGTTTAGGGTTTCTGCACTAAATCGTGTGTGTCCGGCTGTCTGTTCGTCCGTCTAATATCCTATTAGCTAGAAGATTTGCCCGACGTGTGATTGGACGGAAGGGCGGAAGGGAGGTGAGTTCTCTCTCTCACTCATAAACACAAACTTTTTCAATGAGGTTCAACACTAAAATTATTATTTTTTCATAATTAGGCAATCTAGTTTTATTTTTCTAAAAAATAATAATCAAGTGTGTATGATATATAGGTAGGTAGTAGAGTCTAGTACAATTTTTATTTATTTCTTTCTTTGGCACTTCCTTTTCAATTTCCAAAGTTTAGGCAGCATGGCAAGCAAAATATTTTCATAATTGGATAGATATCATCAAAATTAATTAAGTAGTGCCTATTCACCCAAGGTACTATGGTATCCTAGATGGGAGCATTTAAAAATGTAGTTGAATGTGCACCCTTTTAAATGCCCCATTTAATGTTTGTAAATGATTCAACTTTAACATGGTTCTAGTTTCTACCTAATGGGCTAATACATATTTGAGGTTTAGGTGAGTGGGGAGTCAAGACTTAGCTATAGACTGTTCATAATTTATTTATTTTTAAATTGCAAATAGACGTAACAATATTTTTTGATGGAATTGGAAAATAAAACCAAGAATGCAATTAAGAAATATAGGAAGGGAATAAATAACATGCCATCGGCAAATTGAGGGAATGACACTTGGAAGTCATGTAACTTTTGACCCAACAACAAAACCTATCAGTTAGGTGTTGCTTTGTGAGAAAAGATGTTGAATGTTTGGTGAATGCCATTGATGAAACCAAGGGGTGTGTCACACCGTGGCCTCGCTATTTACATTTACAAATATCTTAAGGCAAAGAAAAATTATGGAGATTCAAATATTTCACCATGTCAAAATACAATCTTCAAAAAATCCCTCCAGAAGAAACCAAAATCCTTCCAGATATCATAACTCTGTAACTAATCTCAAGTTTCAACACAAGCCAAAATATCATCTTTAAAAAATCCTTGTATAAAACAGACTTACTCCCTATGGGCCAAAATCCCTTTGAGCTACTATATATACTCTGAGGCTTGATTGTCTTCCCTACTACAATCACTCTTGAATGGAGATCCACTTCGCTGTTCTCTCTCATGTTGCTGTTCTGGGTGCTTTTGTGATGATTCTGCGCTTGGGGTGAAGGGAGGTGTACAAGTTTCAGTATCCTTCCAACTCTGTGAATCCTCACCTCAAGATTGCCCTGTCAAATCCTCAATCAGTGTCTTCATCCACTGTTTGGGCAGTCTTTCATGTTGTGTTGATGCTGTGGTGGCAGCTTCCCACTCATCCAGACCAGACAAAGCTTCAGGTGACAAAGTCTCAGCAGTGTCTGAAGAAGCTGAGACTGTTCAGAGAGATTGTCATTGCTTTGATTGTGTGTCATAAAGAGCAAGTGTACCATGGGGACTTGAAAGGCACAAACATTCTGCTTAACAGGTGCCTTGTTCCTAAGATGGTAGACTTTGGGATGAACTTCCGTCACACAGACATTCCATACCTCCAAAGCTAGGGTGGATCCCTGTTCTGGGCAGCACCCGAGGTCATTGATGGACATGAAGATGGGACAATTCCCAATGAAGTTGTGGTCAACCCCTACCCATCTGATGTATACTCCTTAGGGATGGTTCTAACTTGGTCCTCCTTCCTCACTTTGCTGTCCTCCCTGCCAAGTCCTGCCAGGATTTGCTTCTTGTATATACTTTGAGGCTTGATTGTCTTCCCTACTGCAATCACTCCTGAATGGAGATCCACTTCGCTGTTCTTTCTCATGTTGTTGTTTTGGGTGCTTTTGTGATGATTTTGCGCCTGGGGTGAAGGGAGGTGTACAAGTTTCAGTATCCTTCCAACTCTGTGAATCCTCACCTCAAGATTGCCCTGTCAAATCCTCAATCAGTGTCTTCATCCACTGTTTGGTCAATCTTTCATGTTGTGTTGATGTTGTGGTGGCAGCTTCCCACTCATCTAGACCAGACAAAGCTTCAGGTGACAAAGTCTCAACAGTGTCTGAACCATTAAAGGTTTGGAAGGGTAGTGGCATTGCATGATCATCTGGTAAATCCTTCGAGATTTGAAATTAATAAGGCTTCCCCACTTCTATTGCAGTCTTTTGAATTGTTCCCACTGACATGTATGTGGGGTTGGTGAAGGCAGAAAGGCACACCAAAGAGAGTTTGTAGCACTGGCCCATCACAAAGGGCTGAAGGGGGGGTGCGGGTAGCTTGCCTTCTTCACCCAATACAAGGCCTAGGCCTAGGATATGATGGGCAACCTTGGAAGCCAGCTTGTGGAGGGATACAATGTGGTGCACAATCTATGCCATATTTTGGGCATCGTGGACACACAAGTTGGCAAGGATGCTGCGAAAATTGTTGTCAAGGTATGTGCATCAATACCAACACTTCCCAAAATTGTGCTGGGCATGAGAATTTGCATTGTGGGGGGTTGATGCAACCAACTAGTGGGGGTGGGAATGGGGTCTGTGAAACAAGTGCGCAAGGGTTTGCCAGGCACCAAGCTGCAGGCATTGCAATGAATGGTGGCATGCCACAGATGCAGGGAGTTGGGGTGGAGGAGGCTCTCTCCCCTTCACATGCTGTAATTAGGGCACAACAACAGTCCTTAAAAAGGACCATAGAGATTGAAAGTGCAGAGCAACGCCGGAAGGGTTTGCCACCTCTTCAAGTGGAGGTGGGAAAAAATGGAAAAATAGATGGGGCATGTGCTGGCAAGAATATATGGGATGACAAGATTTGGGGTTTTGCACCACGCCACCTCAACATGGCAATTGTGAAGGTGGGGGAGCAAAATGTTGTGGACATGGCTGAACTTCGCAGGTTAATGGACACTGAGTTTGAGTATCTTCATCATGAGTTGAGTGACCAGGGGTTCAGAGACTGTGTTAGACGATTCATGAAGTCTGAACGGTCTCGGTTCAAAAAGCGGTGGATTATGCATGGGCACACAACGTGCCCTATGGGTGTGGAACAATCCCAGTGGGACACCCTTGTGGCATATTGGTCTGAACATGCAACAAAGAAGAGGACTGACCAACTTACGGGTGCAAGAGGTGCAATATTGAAGGTCAACAAATATGGACGGGGTGGAAAAGCAATGGCCGAACAGAAATTGGTAACACATTGTCTTCAACCTACTTTGTTTTGGGATGTTTGGTGCAATGGGCAGTTTGTGCTGCAATAGCTGCAGACCTGTGCAGCTGTGCACAGGTCTATTAACTGTAGACCTGTGCCTAAAGTTTGTTGTGTTACAAAAACTAGCATCCCATCGAAGCCCATCTTTGTCTGAGGTGGCAGCTGCAGGTCTTGATTCTGTTGGCAACCCAAATCTAGTAAGTGCTCGAATATTATTGCTTATATCCAAATGTGGAAGGGGACAATCAAAGTGGAACCCAAGTTATGCCGCATAACTATATATGCGTACTTGTCAGGGGCAGCAAGATTTACTTAGTTACTGCTAGCCCTTGTAATTTGGGCAAGTAGAAGCTATATTTGGGTATGTTATTTGAACTATCCATATAGGTATACACATTGACTATTATGAACCCCTGGATCTAATACTATAAAGACCAGGCACTAGGTGTTGTGTATCTAACACAAGTTGGTGTGGAGTGGTGGCTTACTGTGGTAGGAGTCTAATTCAACCTATCTTTCATCATGAATTAGAGCAATCGAAACCAAGCTCCCAGAAATGGTTGCGTAGGCAGAAAAAGTGCTTGAAGCAGCTATTGCAAGAGGCATTGAACAACTTCATGCAACAGTGGAGTCTACCATGGCAAGGTTTTTAGCACAGGCAAATGTTGGGGTGCAAGGGCAAACATGTGTGAAAACTAATATTGACATTACAGCAGTGGCAGCAGTCCCTACCACAGTAGTTGGGGCAGACCAACAATTGCACATAGGTTCTGACCCTATTGAGCTTGGGGTCAGGAATGGATCTGAAGTCAATGCCACTAATGGACAAGAGGGTGTAGCCCATGTTAGCAAGGTACGTTAAGGCCTTAGCACCATGGCATGTAATCTGCACTAAGTCTAATGGCATGATACATTGAATAATAACAGATGTTGGAACTAGGGTTGACCAAAATGTGGTGGGATGGCAGAGCAAGAAGAAGACCAGGCTGGAGCCAAGGGAGGGTGTGAAGACAAGGGCACGCAGTGGAATGTGCAGGATGCCAGTTGCAAAAGAAGAGGTGAGATTGAAGGTGCCTTGGGGGCTATGTGTGGTGAGTTAAATGCATGGAAACAAACATAGCAATTAGGAATAAGGCCAAATATGTTGTGGACCAATATTGGCTTAAGATGTATAATGGGATGTTGTGGGTGCACAGTTCCAGCTGGGGGATAAAATAACATTGATCAGCTCTACCAAGTCGGATGTCATTGCAATAGGTGCGGTGACAGGTATTGGTGGGCAACAAGGTGTGCACCATTGCAGCCAAGTTGACATTGGGTGGTATCGGGTGCAACTTGCAGAAATAATGGAGGGTTTTGGCAATACTCCCCTACTCATAACAAATGAGAATGATGATCCACCTCAGTTGCAGTTGAAGGATACAATGGGCAGCAGTTTGGTATGGAAGGGTCAATTCATGTGTATTGCAGTGAGTAGGAAACAAGCATAACTTATTTCCAGAGTGGCCCACAAGGAACTCATCATTGGTCTCCCCACATAGTTCGTAGAAAAACAATGAGATGTCTCCATACCATGGAGAATTTTGGGGAACAATCTAGCATGCATTGTATGCTTCTTAGATGCAAACTGCATTTTAGTCGATATGAATATTAGTTTGAACGAACTAGGTGTAAGACCTTCAATGATTCCATGTGATATGCATCTTAATGTGGGAGGTTGTTTATATTTCAAACCATAATTTATATGGTAGTGAGATATGTGTTTTTCGTGATATTGCTTCATGCATCTATAGAGTCAATAACAGCAAATAGAGTTAGTTGCAACACAAGAGAATGATTTTGACAAGGAGGCAGAGAAGCAATCAAAATCTTTGGTATTCTTTCAAGGGGTTCCCACGCTGCTCACAATTGCCATCATATTGTTGACCATGTATCTTTGCATCTGTTTACTGTCATCAGTTCCCAAGATAACTGCTGCAAGGTACAATACACCTGCAAATGGTTCTGGCCAAGGGGAGGAGGAGGAGGAGAAGGACAGTGACTTCTCCCATGCCAGGCTCTTTGCAAGGGCTTCTTCCTCTTTGCTAGGGCTGATAAGTGCAGGAGTTGTCATTGTGGCAGGGATGTGGATGTCTGATGTGGGTGTTTGGAAACCTCCTGAGGAGGCAACAGGTTGCTCCCATTGTGCAGATGTTGGGGCAGAAAGCCACAACAGAGTGCAGCAAGCTGATTAGAAAGTGCTTCAAGCAGAGCGGGCTAAATAGCATTTCATGGCTTACGTTTTCCATAACATCAGAGGTGACATTGCTAAAACCCCTAAATGTCAGAATTAACAATAGCATCAGGGTGTTAGATCAATCAATTTCAGGTTCTTAGGGTTCAGGGAGATGATTATGACTAATGATTCCATTGTCCTTTTGAATAGAACCCTGCAATTTTTCCTGAGGCCATTTCTAGTAATTTTACAGGAGAAATTTGTGGCAAAGGCTTGAATGTCACCTCAGTTTTTCATGCGGCACTGTGAGAGCATGCTGGTTAGTCTCATTCTTTTACTGGGTTCCCACTTTTACTTATGATTCCTAATGCAACCCATATGAATAGCTTTTAGAAATTTAAACGTTGAGAAACAAGTTCATTTGACTCTATGGCTCTTTTCCAATTAAGATACATGTCCTGAAGTTGTTTTTTTTTTTTTGTGGGCATTGGATTCAAAGATAATTGCAGATATGTTGGAGAAGCATCCTCTATCCTTAGAAGACCGCTTCCTTTTCTGTATTTGGTAAGAACTCTGTTGCACCACCAGTTTTTTTCTATATACTCATCACTATTTGCTAGCTCAGTATTGTTTCTACTTGGTAGGATCTTGAACATGATCCAATCCTGGAAAATGTGGGAATCAGGAGGGTCATTGGTGGTGGTTATTGCAGAGGATTACAGAGATTGCAGGGGTGGTCCTTTCACTGGACCCCAAGCCTATTGATGTGAGAACCCAAACCTATCTTTGAAAAAATTGGACCATGTTAGAATAGGTATCTTCTACTCTGTTTTGTTTTTCTTTATGTTCTAAGAGTGTGTGAGAATTATGCTCATTTTTTTATGGTAAATCTGACACATGGTGACTGGAATGGTGTGGGTTGTCACACAAATTACGGGTACATTTGCTCATGTTTCAGCTAGTTGGACATCAAAGCATATTTGTTGTGAAACTGAAGCCCACTGGACTGATTTGATTCTTGTGATGTGACAAACAGCTGAGAGTCTACATCTAGATCTCTTTCATGCACAAGGTTCATATAGCATGCTTCAGATGCACCTACTTTTTTTTTTACAGAAAGGGGGGTTTACTATCTGCTTGTATGACAGCACAAAGACCATGCGTGCTTAGGTCACATGCGAGCCACTAGGGAGGGATTCGGTACTCTGGGACTTGGAGACAAAATGGACTTGATTCAGATGATGCTTGATTGTGCTGAGACCATGACCTCTGTGCTTCATAATGTTATAGATATGGGTATCAATGTGAACACCCTCATATTTTTTGCTTGTGTTTGTACTTTTGTTGCATTGCTCATTGTGTTGGCAGTGGGTAGTCATGGCAGCTTGTCACTGCTATTTGTGATGAAGGTGATGGTCTGACACTTTGCAAGTGACTGACCCCTCATAATAAGTTACGAGTGCACTCATTTCAGTTACCTCCAAATTGTTGTTGTTGTGGAGATTTCTCTGCAATTTCATAGTTATGCCTGCTAGTATTGGTTAGTGATGTTGTGTGAAGTTTTCCTCTTGGGAAGCAACTAGTCTTAATTCTCATGTTGTGCTTTTGAAATGTTGCAGGGCAATGGGAGGTTGGGCAAGTACAGCTGGGCAGGGAGGAGTTTGATATCCTTACAGTTGTGAGATTCTTATCTTGGGGCTTGAAGGATTTATTGGAGCAAAAGCATATTACTTTCAACATGACTATTGATGACATGACAAATAAGCTTCCCCAGTGAACCCATGTGGGCTGTTCAAATGCTTGGAATAGTTCATGTGTAATTAGACTGATGAGTGCAAGAACTTGCAACCCATTGCCATAGTAATAAAATCTATCCTAGTTTTGGTGGGAGGCCAAGCAAATTGGCATGTCAAGCTTAAACTACCAAATTCTTATGTAATTTTACCTTGAGTGCTTAAATTTTTGGGATTGTAGGCAATTTATAAATGCTCCTACCATTGGGTTTCAAAACTTAACTGAAGTATATATTGTGTTTATTATAAATATTAGGTAAAGCCATAAATGCTTAGGATCTACTGTGTGCAACATGAAATTGGACGACAAAAAAATTCATGCATTATCTGTAAATAAATGCATTATTTAAAACTAAAATAAAAAACTAATTGCCACATGTCATAATCGCCATGAGTAAAATCGAACGGTCCATATATATTGTAATTATTAAATAAGAAAGTAAATACCATATTAAAAGCCACGTGTCATAATCCTAGTGCTTGGATCGGACAGTTAGTATTATTAATCTAATTGCCACATGTCATAATCGTGCTGAATAAAATCGAACGGTCCATATATATTGTAAATATTTAGTAATAAAGTAAATACCATATTAAAAGCCACGTGTCATAATCCTAGGGCTTGAATCGGACGGTTAGTATTATTAAATGAATTGCCACATGTCATAATCGTTATGAGTAAAATCAAACGATCCATATATATTGTAATTATTTAATAATAGAGTAAATACCATATTAAAAGCCACGTGTCATAATCCTAGTGCTTGAATCGGATGGTTAGTATTATTGAATGAATTGCCACATGTCATAATCGTTATGAGTAAAATCGAACGGTCCATATATATTTTAATTATTTAATAATAGAGTAAATACCATATTAAAAGCCACGTGTCATAATCCTAGTGCTTGAATCGGACGGGTAGTATTATTAAACTAATTGCCACATGTCATAATCGTTATGAGTAAAATCGAACGGTCCATATATATAACCAAAATAATTGTTGAATACTGGCACCACATACGTATACTAGTATTTT